>JAOXJJ010000001.1:9517553-9550434 GCA_025769935.1 Phoenix roebelenii
TTTGTGGGCTGTTTGATTTGTCGTCCCGGCTAGTGCATGTTCTCATACTCCTCGTATCAGACTGGGCTAAGATTAGTGCATGTTCTCATACTCCTCGTATCAGACTGGGCTAAGATTAGTCAAACTGGGCTTGAGGCAGCATTGAATGAACTCTTGAGCCTGTTTCTAATTGGACTTAGAGGTGGGCATTGGGCCGGGCCGCCTATGGCCCGGCACGGCCTGCTTTCTATAGTAACGGGCCGTGCTAGACACGTCTCATAAAAAAGGGTCGAGCTGGGTTAAAAAATTTTAATCCGTGGGCCGCATTCGGTATGGCCCATAAGGCCTGGGCTGGTACGATTTGTGGGCCAAGCACGACATGGCTCGCGGGCCAGCCTGGAACGGCCCATAAGGGCCTGAACCGTGTCGTGGAGGTCGAGAATCTTGAAGAGCTTCTCGGGAGATCGGCGGCTGATGCTGATGGCCTCAGCAAAGCCGAAGAGCTGAATCGTCGCGTCCTTGACAGCCTCGGTGATGGGGGCGTCGTCGCCGCCGGGGATGCCGCCGAGGCCGTCAAAGACGCGCTTGCTGGCGAAGACGATCCGGACGCAGGCCCGGGCGGCGCGGATCCACCACCGGATCTTTGCTTTGAGTGCGTCCCACCCGAGGCGTTGAACGTCGCCTATGCTGAGCTTCTCCACGCCCAGCTGCCGGAAACACAGGTCCACCGCCGCCTTCCGGGCGGAGCCGTACACCTGGACGCACTCCCGGACGTATCCGGCGGCGATCATCTGCTCCGCGATGCTCCGCAGATCCGCGATTGCGTCCTCCGGCAGATCATCGATTTCTCGATTGCTTCTTGTCAACCGACAACTGCTGCTTTTCCTCCTGTGACCCAGGCTGCTCCCCTCCGATCCCGTCGCCAGGAGGCTACCCTCATCACAGCCTTTAGAGTCGGAGAGATCGCTAGTCTGATCCTCCTCCACGGACATCGAGCTCGACATCGACAGCGAGCTCAGATCGACGAGCGACTCGATCTCGAACTCGTTGACTCTCGAAACCACTATATTCTGGAACTCTTCCTCCAGCCAGGCCATCACGATCTTGATCCCGTTCTCCACCGCCGACGACGATGACGAAGACGACCGGCGGGGGCTACCGACGTCGATGGGTTTCTTGATGAAGCGGCAGATCTCGTTGACGGCGCGGAGGAAGTGCTTGGCGTCGGAGCGGTCCCCACCGTCAAAGATCCGCGCGGCCGTGGAGGCCAAGTCCCACTGCATGATCTCCCGCTCCGCCTCCTCCAGATTCCCATCCGCCGTCGGCGACGGCATGGTCTCGTACCTGGCACAGCCCGCCACCCCACAGGCCTAGGGCTGTGTCGGGCTTAGCCTTTACGTTAAGCGGGCCGTGCCAGGCACGGCCCGTTTGGTCTGTGGCCCGCCCGGTGGGTATGGGCCGGGCTGAGCCCGGCACGGCCCGATACCCATCTTTAATTGGACTGCTTGGGGCTCGGCCCGGCCCAATACCCATCTTTAATTGGACTTCTTGGATGTAGTGGATGACATGAATGGCTTGTTCAATTTTCTTATGTATTTCCTTTGTAACTTTGGGTAGAAATTATTTGGATGTCTTGTTCAATTCTCTTATGTATTTCCTTTTGAACTTTCGATAGAAAGTTTTAAAGCCAAAAATTGCTTCTCTGTTGCACTTCATAAATTACTTAGGAATTAGGATGATTGCTGTTTGTGCAAGAAAAAAAACCAAAAGTTTAGGACTTGTTTGCTATCAATCTTATTTTCTTTATTTTCAAAGCATGTTAAGAAAAATGAATTAAACTGGAAAATATGTATGATGAAATATTTTTATCTTTGAAATTGTTCTGTACGAACTTTTAGAGCTTTTGATAATAAATATTTATCGCTAAGTGTAAAAACAAAAGTAAAGAATAGTAGAAGTTTTGTGCAAATGCTATTTCAATGTTAACCTCCATGTAATTTTTCACTAATTTGAAGAGAGATAAAAATACGAAAACAACAATCATACAAAACAGGCTCTTGCTCTCCATTATTTGGTTTGGTAAAAAAATAATCTTTACATCCTCCTCCTCCTCCTTCACCTCTCTCTCTCCTGGTTCAGTGAAAAATAAATCTCTATCAATAAAGTTAGAATGAAAATTAAGAATTTTTGTTTGAAAAAAATAATAGATATGTTAAAATAAGGAAGATAAAGATATTGTCTCCATTATATTTCTCAATATAGTTTAGAGAGTTTTTTCCGTAATGGTACTTGAAATCTTCCTTATGTATACATTTGTCTCTTGATCCATAAGTTTGCCTTATAATCTCTAAAGTTGTTGCATGCAGGTCTTCGTGGCCGAGTTAGCCACAAACTATCGTTAACTTAAAGCAAATATTCGTCAAGCATCCCCTAACAAGTATTAAGTTTCTAGCTGTGCATTTTTAGACCATTTTATCTTCAAATTATATAATAGTCTCTTGCATATAAATTCCTAAAATCTTCTAAACTTAAATCTTAATCCCTTAACTCATTAAAATTTACATGTTTATCCTTATAAACATGTAACCCATCACATATACATCCACTGACTTAACCCTATATTGGAATTTTTTTCATTTACATGTTTTGAAGAACAATTCAAACACACATCTTGCTTTTATAGAATGATTATCAATAGAGATTAAAGAACAATCATTTAAAAGTATTCTATAAACATAAAGGACAAGAAAGAAGTGAGAGGGTTGCAATGGTGGAGTTCGTGCAGGTTGGTAATAGCGATGCTTGCAATATCCTAGCAAGGCTGTAAGAGAGTTCTCACAAAGTTTGAGCATCACATGGTGCAATTCGTGTAGGTTTATAATAGACTTCTTTGCAATATTCTTGTAAGGTTGTGAGAGAGTTCTCATAATATTCATGCATTGTAATAGTGCAGTGGGTACTAGTTAACAGAGTTATTTTCGACATTCTTGCAAGTCTGTAAGAGAGATCTCACCAAATTGGTAAGAGAGAGATCACAATCCTAAACTTGGTAGAAAAACTTACTCATATCTCTCTAGTCTAAAAAGTTGAGCAAAAATATATAGGTCAATTTAACCATACAGGCCATGGGAAGAGACTGAACAAATAGATTTCTAGAGATCAATATGCAAATTTAAAGAATCAATAGAATGATATATAAATAAAAAATTTTTAAGGATTATTAAAGATTCTGATCTTACACTAAAATGAAATGGCAAATCTAACTCTACATGAGGCCAAATAGGAACTTTGCCCAAAACGTAGCTCAATCTCATTTTTAATTGCTCATACCTATAACCCCAAACAGTTATTTTGAGAGAGAAAAATGAACTCACGGATGATCGGTATGTTTCAAGGTCCAAATGTTGGAATTTCAGCATGTTTCAACCTCTTAAGAAGTTGGTGCTAAGTCGTAGATCTCGAAAAGCTACCTGATTTTGAAACAAAAGATCATCTTAATTGGGCATTGTATGACCAAGTTATGACCTTTGGCAGTTTGGCTTGTAACTTGGTTTCGCGATTTGATGTATCTCGCTTCTAAATCCTATCCGGCAGCCAGTGTGATCCACATCGAATCCGGTGATCCTTATAGATCATTGCGCCTATTTCTTAGGCTCGAACTTAATACTTACTCGGGCTTCAGGCTAGGTCTCGAGCTTTCTTATTTTTTTTATTTGAAAAAATATAAGGACATGTTTGGCTATTCCTACAAGATTGGGCTAAAAATTTTGTAAAACTCAGCTAAAAATTCTGTAGGAGCAACCCCATCCATGACCAAAATTCTCATCATGGTAGGAGGAGTAACTCTTCTTCATTTCACCAACATTGTTATCAATTTTGATTTTCAGACATCAGGATCGATATTTCCGAGTTCGAAGAAAACATGCAACCCGACATCTTTCTAGATTGGCTCAACACTGTTGAGCGGATCCTTGACTACAAAGAGATCCCTGATGAGCTTAAAGTGAAGATCGTAGCTATCAAACTTCGAAATCATGCATCAATATGGTGGAAGCGCCTCAAGTTGCAAAGAGAAAAAGAGGGCAAATCCAAGACCTGTACTTGAGAGAAAATGAAGAAAGAGCTTCGCAAAATGTATCTTCCCAAAAATTACCTTTAAGATGCATTTATTACTATGTATCAATTCATTCAAGGGATGCGAACCATAGAGGAGTACACTGAAGAGTTCGACAATCTTATGGTTCGTTATGATGTAACGGAGCCCGAAGAGCAAACAATAGCTCATAACTTTAGCGGATTGAGGCGTGACATTCATGATATGGTACACCTCTATTCATTTGTTTATCTTAATGATGTTATTAAACTTGCTATTAAGGTAGAACGCCTTCAACAACGGCAAAAAAAGGCTTTAACAAATGCTCTTGGAAGCCAAAATTTCAAGCGTGAGGGCATTCCTAACTGGAGAAGTGCATCGCAGTCTCATTCATCTTCTACATCCAAGCCAACCACGACGGTGAAAAAAGATGCATCGTCTTCTTCCCGACCAACATCATCTCGACCTCAATATTTCAAATGTTCTAGCAATAGGCATATTGCTTCTGAGTATCTAAATAGATGAGTGGTTTCTCTTGCAGAAGAAGGTGATAGTGAAGAAAATGAGTCAAATTTTATATACAATGAAGTTGACGAAGACATCACATATAGCGATTATGGTGAAGCTCTTGTGGTCCATCGAACCTTGAATTCAATACGAAGCAAAGATGATCACATGTGGCTCCAATACAATATTTTTCATATAAGATGTATGGCTCATGGCAAAATTTGCAATGTCATTATCGATAGAGTAAGTTACAAGAATTGCGTCTCAACGGAGATGGTGAAAAAGTTGAAACTCAAGATGGAACATCGCCACCACCCATATTCTCTTTCTTGGCTCAAGAAAGAAAATGAGGTAAAAAATTTCCAACGTTTCCTTGTTCAATTTTCAATTGGAAAAGATTACCATGATAAAATATGGTGCGACGTGGTTTCTATGGATGCTTGCCATTTACTTTTAGGGAGGCCATGGTTATTTGATAGGAGGGTCGTTCATGATGGATACAAAAATATTTACACATTCTTAACGGATGGTATCAAAATAATCCTTGGACCTTCAAGAATGGACAACACACCCGAACCCATTAAGGGAGAAGAAAGTACATTTTTGTCCATGGCAGAATTTGAAGTTGAAATTTGAGAAGCCTCCCAAGCATATGCTCTTGTGGTGGTAGAATCTAACCCAGAGGGCAATTTATTGCATCAGAGATTACATCCTTTTTGCAGAAATTCCGAGATGTGACTCCCGATGAAATTTCATCTGATCTTCCACCAATGAGAAAAATTCAGCATTGCATTGATCTTGTACCAGGTGCAACTTTAGCAAACGAGACGACATATAAAATGAGTCCCAAGGAGCATGAAGAATTGCAAAGACAAGTGAACAAGTTGGTGGTCAAAGGTTTGGTACGTGAAAACATGAGCCCATATGTGGTTCCTGCCTTACTTGTCCCTAAAAAGGATGGAACATGGCGCATGTGTATTAATAGCCGAGCTATTAACAAGATCTCTATCAAATATTGTTTTCCAATCCCTCGTCTGGACGACATGTTAGATCAACTTGTTAGCGCTTGCATCTTCTTCAAGCTTGATCTTCGAAGTGGCTATCATCAAATTCACATAAGACCAAGTGACAAATGGAAGACAACGTTCAAGACAAGAGATGGACTATATAAATGGCTCGTGATGCCATTTGGGCTCTCTAATACTCCAAGCACATTCATGCGCCTCATAAATCAAATCTTCAAGCCTTATATAGGTAAATTTGTCGTTATTTACTTTGACGATATTTTGGTCTATAGCAGGGATTGAGAGCAACATTTGGAGCATCTTAGACAAATCTTCATGATGTTGTGAAAGGAGAAGGTCTATATCAACCTTCGCAAATGTGACTTCTTGACTGATAGCCTAATATTTTTGGGTTATATGGTCACCGCCAATGGCATCAAAGTTGATCCTTAGAAGATTGAAGCTATCTCTAGTTAGTCGGTACCTCGTACCATTGATGAGATCTGAAGCATTTATGGGTTGGCCACTTTCAAATGTTTATACAGCATTTCAGTTCTATTATGGCCTCCATCACAAATTGTTTGAAAGTGGTTCCTATCAATGGACTACAGAGGCTTAAAAAAAGTTTTAAGAAACTTAAGGCGTTAATGACAACAACCCTTATCCTTGCATTGCCTGATTTTGAAAAGATTTTCAAGGTAGATTGTGATGCCTCTAATATAGGCATGGGCGCGGTGCTTAGTCAAGAAGGACGCCCTATTGCCTTCTTTAGTGCCAATCTTGGAGATGGGCGAAAGAACTACTCAACATATGATAAAAATTTTATGCTATTGTTGAGGCTCTTCTTCAGTGGCGGCACTATCTTGTGACTAAGAAATTTATTATTTACTTTGATTATGAAGCCTTGTGATTCCTTAATACTCAATACAAGCTTAGTACAAGGCATGCCAAGTGGATTGAATTTTTGCAATCTTTTATCTTCACCATCCGTCATAAAGCCAGAAATCTCAATCAGGTTGGGGATGCTCTTAGTCGAAAACAATCTTTGTTGTCAACCTTGAAGATTAAGGTAACCGATTTTGATTTCATCAAAGATCTCTATTCTAATGATGATTATTTTAGCGAGATTGGGCTCGATGCAGTGATGCTCCTCATAAAGATTATTCAATTCAAGAAGGTTACTTATTTAAAGGTAACCAATTATATATTCCTAATTGTTCTCTTCGCCAAGCAATCACCAAGGAAGCCCACGATGAAGGACTTGGAGGACACTTTGGCTAAGACAAGACTCTAATACTTGTCAAAGAAAATTTTTTTTGGCCAAAGATGAGAAAGGACATAGAGAGGCATGTCAACCTATGCCGAACATGCTATATTGCCAAAAACCGAACTCAAAACACCGGCTTTTATACTCCTCTTCCTATACCTCAAGCTCCATGGGAGGATGTAAGTATTGATTTCGTCCTTGGTTTTCCTCGCACTCAACGTGGAAAGGATTCGGTCATAGTGGTTGTTGATCGATTCTCTAAAATGGTACATTTTGTACCTTGCGAGAAGACCTATGATGCATCTAAAATTGCCGATCTTTTATTTTCAAGAGATCGTCAAACTTCATGGCATCCCAAAGACTTTCACTTCGTACCAAGATCCAAAATTTGTAAGACACTTTTGGTGGACTCTATGGACGAAATTGGGCACCAAACTTCAGTTCAACTTTTCTCATCATCCACAAACCGATGGTCAAATGGAAGTGATGAATCAGAGCTTTGGCAATCTTATTCGAAGTTATTTGGGCAACAACAAGAAGCAATGGGCCTCAATTCTTCCTCAAGCGGAGTTTGCATACAACCGCTCAAGTAGTTCTACTACTGATGCTAGTCCTTTTAAGATTGTCTATAGGTGCAATCCTAATGGCCCTCTTGATCTAGCTCCTCTTCCTCATGTTGCATGATTTATCCGTGATGCAGAAGCAAGGGCTAGTGAAATCAAAAAGATGCATGAGCAAGTTCGATCCAAGATTGAAAAGAGCAATCCAAAGTTTAAGGAGAGAGCCAATAAGTATTGTCGTCCGGCATCATTTAAAGAAGGTGACCTTGTATGGATTCATCTTCGTAAAGAGCGGTTCCTCCATAGACGTTATGGCAAGTTACAAGATCGTGCCGATGGACTATTTCGAGTTTTTAAGTGTATTGGAGAAAATACCCATCAAATTGAACTTCTTGGTGAGTATGATGTTTTCTCTACCTTCAATATTTTTGATCTAATTCCATATTATGATGATGAGGAGGCATTGGACAACTCGAGGATGAGTTGAGCTTCAACTTGCATGGACGCCATACAATTTGCATGCGATTTCTAGAATATTAAATGGCTGAATTTGGAAAAGTTATTGAGATGAAAGTTTCAGGTCTCTTTCTTCTTTCCGACAATTCCAAGAATATTAGTGATGAGACTGAGGGTATCCCACGAGCCCCAGAGCTCGGTCCCTACCAGTCTTAGACTGCGAAAGGACTGCTTCTCCTCAGAGGTATTGTCCGCTTTGGAAGGGGTTTCATAGTCTCTTTCCTCTGCACGGTTTTGCCCCGCAAAAGGCGGCTCTGGAGAGAAATGGGTAGCCCCCTTCCATTTAAGGAACATACCTCTCCTCTATCTAGTCAATGTGGGACTAAGTTCGGACCCTTTATTCCCACGACAATTAGAATCAAAGTTATGGTTGGAAAGTTATAGGTATTTGAAGAGGCAAGTGTCTTTTGACCTTTTAAATTCTCTAAGAGAATTTGGTTTTGGCTTTGATGTCTTTTATTATGTGAGTTACCCATATCAAGGTGATTCTTGACCTTTTCTTTTCTTTTGTCTTTTCATGTTACCCATGATTTACCTATAAATAGTCATGAATTGTAATGAGGAGACATCCAAGCTTTGAATCAAAGTTATCTTCCTCTTTTGCAAAAAAAAAAGTTTCTTATCTTTTCTCTCATTTCCATTAGATTGCAAATCGATCCAAGCAGTATCAATGGAGGAGGAGGAGGAAGGAGGAGGAGCAGGAGGAGGAGGAGAAAGAGGAGGGGGATGGGAGGAGGAGGGCAGAGGTGGAAGGAGTAGGAGGATAGAGGACCGAGCTGAGGACAGGCCGACCAAAATTTGAGTCCGGTTTGTTTCATGGGTAGGCTCATATTTCAGGCCTGATCTGGCCCTCTGAATTTATAATTCAATTTTAGGCCCGTCTAACACGCGTCGTGCTTGAGCAGGCTGGTGGGCTATCCAGCCCGTGAACAAGTCTAGACTCTAGAGATGTCTTTCCAACCTCGAATAAAACCCCTTTTCTCGGTACATAAATAACAATGCCCTACTTTGACACATGTTCTTTGTACTAAAATTAGGTAGAAGCCTTCTATCCTCCCATCAAAGCTCGGGAAAAAGTCTCCTCCAACAACCAAGGTAAGATTTTTTTTTTTTTTTTGAAAGATTTCATTGGCAAAGTCAGTACAGTGGACGCGTCCGCTTTTGGCACTCATTCCCGACATTTAAATAAGCATGAATAGGTTTTAATATGTGTGTCCATCGGTGTAACGCGTGGGACTGTCGGAGTTGACTTTGTTACAGTTAATTATACGGATAACTACCCAATGAGAAAAAAAGGCACCCAACTTTTGACACCCACCATGAAAGCTCTTGCAGTTTTGTGAATTGCCCCGCTCCATCTTTCTTATTTGCAACGCAATCCAACAGCTAATGTGACTCGCAAGTATGTCTTTCAATGAAACAAAGTCAAGTCCAAGCAGAGGTGGGCGATGCAAAGGAGAAGAGTATTATTTGGTGTGTTGTCCCAAACCAGAGATATAACGTTCATTGGCATGCCATGATGTGCACATGAAATGAGACAGGCAAGAAAATATGTGCATGCATGGGAGTTTTGGCATTCATGTTAAAGATTAATGAGTGGATATGCATGGGATATTTATGCCAGATGCGGTTACCTAACCCACATCTTAACCACTATTCCATCTACTTCTAGTGAAGGGACTAGCTCTACTTAATTTGAAAAAGGTATGATAGATACCTTATACCGAAACTATATTATAGGATTCCACAGCCGGTCCTTTTTTTCTCTCTCAATTTTTGAATATTTTATTTTCTGATCTCATGAATATATTTATTCCATATTGGTTTGATTTTATCCGATTTACCAAAAAAGAAAAAAAAGATATGATAGATTTAAGTGAAAACTCCCACAACTAAATTAATCTCTTGAATGGTGCAAAATGTGGTGCCTTGATAGACTTTTAAGGACATAAAAGTCTGCCTCACTAGATTGTCAAAACGGAAAAGGCACAATGTCTGAAATCTGGCAAAATGTGCTGCAGGCTGTAGGAATACATGGTTGGATTCCTCTGCATTTCCCTAATAATTGAGACCTTCAGAGCTTGTATTAAGAGTATTAAGAGTTGGTGCAGATTAGGTAAACCATTTACCATCACTTGTAAATTTTATCAAATGCATGTATAATGATGATATTTTGGACAAAGTGAGATGCATGAGATGTGGTTATCACTGTGACATTATCCCAAGACAATCAACACAAGCAAGCTTTTTAAAAAAAATAAAAAATAAAAAATAAAAACCATCCATATCAGGATGGGGAATTGGCAACCAATGCGCCTTCAAGTCAAAAGATACAATGTACAAAGCCAAGCTGGAAAGTCATGCAAGTTGAAACTTGCCCAATTTAAATGCATTATTAATTTCTTATAGCTAGGAACGCGGATGATTGGAAGCATATATTGCTGTAAGAATTTGCATTGCAAAATTTCTGCATTAGACTAGCGGCTTGGAAGCAATCAAATTTTCTGGTAACTTGTAGGCATAGTGGATCAGTAAACCACTATTTTGTTGATCATGCATCGCCTTGGTGGGGTACAAACGACTGCTAAGAAATTCTAAGTTTAAAGCAAAAAATTCAACAGCTTGCATTCATACAACCATCCTTAGAGGAGACCCTAGAAAATGGCAACAGGGGCATGCAGTAAAAGAAAAAGAACAAGCTACACTAGCATCATCATATCATCAGCCAAGGTTCAGTAGAAAGCCGGCCCTCTCTTTGCCACCTTCACCAGATGTTTCAGAGGCTACCCACCCATCGATCCCTCTCCATTCTACCACCTAGCCTGTGAGGCAAAGGCATGCACCCACGCCCCTGACCCTAGGACATTATTGAAAAAGTTAATTACAAGAAAAAGAAAAATAAAATAAAGAAAACTCCTCCTCCTCCTTCTTCCAAGATCTTAGCCCTCTTAGTCTGAAAAGGCTTCTCAAAGAGGTCCCCTCAGCACGAGTTTGTTTTCCTCTCACAGACAGGAAAGCTAAGAAAGAGAAGATGAGAATGGGAGACCCTACCCCATGCTTAATTCCTTGTAAAGCATCCATTCTATGCGGATACCCATCTACAGAACTCTACAAAAGATGAAAGGCCTGGGCCTCCTACATCTCTATGAATCCTTTGTGATTAAAAGAAATAGGTGAGAATGTTGGAACTTGTTTGTAATCTTTTCTTTTTGGTTTCATAATTTCCCTGATTGAGTCGCCTGGCCTCTTTCCCTTAGGATTTCTAATATCACTCCTGCCTTGGCCGAGCAAGCCACAGCGAGCTCAGCGAGCGGAGGCGGTGGAAATGCTCGGCCATCGCCAAGAAGCACCGAGCTGCCTGACTGGGGGTTAGCATCTGGTGAAGCCTGTGGAGGGTCTGCTGCCGCAGATTATCTGCCTGTAAGTTACCAAAAAAAAAACCATATGTAGTTATACATACAAGTCAGCATTTGAATTTCTGTTCATATATATAATTTAGATAATTTTTTATTTGATGCATTAGAAATATATGATGCACTTTATATATATAATAGCGGTGCACCATGCCAATCATCTCGCTTCATTTCCATAGGCTCCATAATTCCATTCCTTGTATACTTGTCTCGATGACTAGCCCACAAGAAGTAGATGAGCTGATTGGCATGGTACATGCAGTGTAGAGTATAATTTGCCTTCGCATTGTTAAGAATATGGCAGTAAAAGGTTGAATCTAAAATTTTAGTAGAGGAGAAAAATAGAGAGGAGTGTCTCCTTATTTCTGAGATATAAAATAAACAGCTATTCGGCGAAAACAGAATTGTCAAGTATGAAAATTTGAAGGTTTGGCTAAGCTAATGTTTGACGAGTGTGGTGGATGAAGGTTAATTCTAAAACTTAGGGTCGAAAAATAGGAATTAAAGGGGTGTTAAAATAGGCTTCGAGAGGTTAGGTAAAGGATCCTTTAATGTACTACAAGATAATGTGCTGTTGGCTAATGTGAACATATCTTCTGTATAAGTTATCTATTGCATATGAATGCTAGAATTACATGCATGTGATGCTGCCATACATCACATGCAACATGATGTGATGGTCATCACAGCACGCAAGTTGACATATGTTATCACACTTGCCTTTGTTTTTTTATACATGCATGAAGAAAAGAAGTTTAAAATAACTTTATATGCTTTTGAAACAAAAGATACTACAACTATAATGTAAACATTAGATATTATAGAGAACGGTCAACCCTGCCCAAATCAATGGACAATTATTAGTTGACCCAACTACCTGCTCATAAAATTCAGATAGAAAGTCAATACTTATTATAATGGACATGCCAATAGCCCTAAATATATGCTAAAATAAGTCCTATTATGATGGAACGAACGTTGTTGCATTGAGTTGAATCTGCAACCTGATGGGATGAACACTCTATTGAGATTACCATCCATCAACAGAATTTATTAACACCTGCTGACTCTATAGAATACACTTAACATGATAAAATCTACTTGGCATTCGCCTCGAATTATCCGCTAAAATTCGATAGTAAGTAATTAAAATAGCATATGATCAATAATTTAGTAACTGAAAACTTGAGAGGTAGCAATGGTGATGATAGTGAGGGAGGTGTTTCTTACCTGTCTAACGAAACCTTCAAGAGCAGAGAGCTTGTTAACGGCTACGGCCATCTGGCTCATGTAGTTGGCCATGTTGGACGGACAGTTCAATGCATCAGAGATGACGGTGTCAGAAAGGGATCTATAAAGGGCTTCAAGGCCTTGACTCAAGGCTTCCTCCGTCTCATGGACGGACTGTTGCAGGCCACAGACTCCTAGTATCTGCTGCTCCGTAAGTGGCTCTGTGTATCTTAGGGTAATCTAAACACAAATCCAACAACCAAACAAGAAAAGGATAAGCAAAACTAGCAGAAAAAAAACTCATTCTTGAGTTTGATTTGATACTCAAATAAAGAAGGCATCAATCAATCCTCAAGGCAGTCACCATTCTAAACAAAAAAGAACGTATTGTATTAAAAATTTGAAACTTATATTAATCAAGGAAGATAATATTGTTTTAATAATACACACTTGCAGAGCAAGGATTTATTTTGCATAATTTTCCCTCAGATATGATCATGAACTTTGGCCGAAGGCATCCTTCATAAGCATCAAGCCAGACGATTTTTTTTTTTTTTCAAAACGAAAATATCACATCTGTTACATCAAAATGAATAAAATAAAAAGATAGCCATGAACTTTAACCTCACGGATATTGAGATGGAAGGAAAAGATGATATAGAATGCCATAATCGACAACAAATAATGCCTTAAAACGTGCAGCCTTTTCCATTTTTCTAGCTACTTTTGAAAGCAGATAGTGCTAGACTTCCCACTTTTCCCTATACAGAATTATAAGTTTTATTATTTATTGATAAAAAATAATATGTGGCAATATATTTAAACATCATGATGCAAGACAGGCTCGAGAAGTAGGAAGAATAGGGTGCTCTAATACCAAATTGACATAGAGCAGAAGAAGAAGAAAAGAGGAGAAAAAAAAGGCCAAGAAAGAGAAGAGAGGAAAGAGGGGGAGAGAGAGAGAGGGCAACTCAATATTCTATATTCTCGTATCTCAGTAATGCAAATTGTGTTCTCAATTAATATTGCAATTAATGGGTTTATATCGACAACCTAAAATTCTAATAAGAGTTTCATGAAAATAAAATACTAAATTCCTCATAAAATTCTAGTCCTAAAGTCCATATAAAAATAAATTTTTCTTATTTCCAAATAGAAAAAATTGTTTCTACATTTTTGTACTTAATAGAAGTGCGTCTAGATTTCTTATTAGATAGTCCTCCATCATATCAAATAGTAATCTTAACCTTCTAGCTTGTCCTTTTTGGGTAAGGCCCTAGAATTAATGTTATAATATTCTTTTACTAGCAGCAAAAGGAAAAATAGAAAAGCAAACTATATATGTGTGTGTGTGTATGGGATCAAGTTACACCTAATGTAACTTTTATAAACCTACATCTTTTGGAATTTGATGATGGAGGTTCTATATCAATTACCCGAGCTATGGGACATGATCTAGTATGTTTAAACTATTTATATATAAAAAATTATATGATTTGGAGACTTTAGCCTATGCATCAAGTAATCAATTTTTTCATGTTTTTTAAACTTTCTAGCCACTTGACATCGGATAGGGTTCTCCAAATTGCATAATTTTTTGTGCGTAAGTAGTTTACAGATAGTAGATCATATTTAATAGCTCAGATCATCGATGTGCGACTCTCAATCAGCCAATTCAAAAAAGGTATAACTCTATAAGTGTCACACTAGATATAGCTCTATAAGATTTACACTAAATATGAAAAGAGTTTGATATATATCTTGTGTAACTATATATGTAGAATTTTATATCGGTGATCCAAGTTGTTAGATGTAATCTACTATCTCTAAATTCTCATATTCCAAAAATCATATAATTTAGAAATTTCTAATCTATTCATGAAGTGATCAAAAATTAGACAATTTAAACAACATAAAAAATACATATTTTTTGATCGCTTAATGCAAAAGTTAGGGATCTTTAAATTTTATGAGTTTTAATATATAAGCAGTTTAGAGATGATAGATCACAATTTTGTTATTCAAATTATTGTTGTGGGACTCATCGTACAATTCAAAAAAATATATATATAACTCTATAAAAAGTTACACCAAATGTAACTTGTTCCTGACCTATATATATTATCATCTCTTAGGTTGTCATGAAAATAAAAGAAGAGGAGATGAAGATTAAAAAATAGTGCTTGCATGGTTCTATCTATGATTGCTTTAATTTAGGTTTCACTCTTTAATTTTTACCATTCTATATAGAGCCCAGTGGCATCATATAGAATATATGACTGTAAGACTACACCACACAATTGTTCGAAAGCCCTTCTCCCTATCTACCTAACGTCCACACCACCACCTACTCTCCAGTATGGACATCAATACTTTACGACAAGAGGAACAAGCCAAAGTCTCCACAAAAGAATAATCCCACCTTCCTCCTTTGAACTAATCTGAAGAGCAAAATGGCCCTTCCATCAATTGGGACCTTCCACCAAGTTAGCTCATCCATCACCCATTTTCCACGCCAAAATGTATGGCACTAATAATATTATGTCTGATGCCCCTCAAACTTGCAGATATATCAAAGCTAGCCATCCAATGGTTGCGATAGCTACCGTTTTTCTAGCGCTCCATCCCCAGAGCAACGACAGCCAACCACCAGAGTCTACAGTGGCGAAGATTTCAACAAGATGGTGGACGCAGAAATAAACTTAAGTTGTCGGAAACGTCGACAATCGTACTGTCAGTATGATATAGATTCTCTACCTCATAGACTGGACGCAATAAGTTGGCGATTTGTCACTAAAACGAATCACTTGCATGCTTGCATGTCTTCACGGACAGACTCGGAGATCTACAGTGGCAACCTAATGTCGTCGATTCCCTTAACAATGATTGCCATCGAATTTTCTTCAGTGCTAAATGTAGTGGTTTACGTATTAGGACGAGCTAAGGAAAATGCTTCCTGCATCCATTTGTTACTGATCAAGTTCCTCATGCTTTTTTTTTTCTTTTCTTTTCTTTTTTTTTTGATGATGAAAGGGCAAGGTCATGCAAGATTTGATTAGATTTATGGTTGTGCGAAGTACCTTGATGATCTCGGAGGGGCGGAAGCCACCAATCCACATGAAGCAGCGTTCCGCGGGAGTCTTCCACATGCCGGAGATGAGATGGAAGACATCACACCGGGCGATTATGCTCTTGAGGCTCGTCATGGCATCGTAGTGTCCCAAACAGTTCTGTACAAGCATCCGCAGCTCGTTGTCTGGCGAGTGCTCCTGCACTGCAGTCCTCAGGTCGCACATCAGCCGGTGATGATCCTCAAGCCATCTCCCATACTCCATGTCGAACATGGCGGCAGCTATACAATGCGTAAAAATTGAAAAAAAAAAAAATCAAAGTTCTTTATGTTAGTAATGGAGCATACATATATACAAGAACAACTAAATGTATTCATCAAAGTTTTTCTTTTCTGAAGATTATGCCTGCAGTATTGAGCCCACCATTGCCGCCGGCGAGGCCTTGATCCCCGCTGCCTCCGCCACCAACAAGTAAACCCTAGTTAATCAACATTGGATATGATCAGTACAATCTAAAGGGAAAGATTAAATGGTCCAGTAGTGGTGCAACATTATCGGGATCGGCACCTGAGCTCTTGCCCTTTGTAGCTCTTGTTCTAGCTGACTTAGCCTCATTTTACTAGTCTCTAGTTGTTGAATATAAGCCTGTGGAAGGAAAAGACAGAAGCAATGGTGAAATAAGACACTAAAACCAGGAATAAGAGGTATAAGCGACGAAAGAAGAGAAAAGAGGCGTGTCTAGAATTTTAGTTGGTTCATTTTTCTTCGTTGTTTCCTTTTACTTTCCTTTAGGTTGACCGACTCACTGACCTTCTTCCTGAGCCGGCTTTTTCTTGCTGCCTCCCTATTCTGAGCAAGCCTTCGCAATGTCTGCCAGCAAATGGATCAGTGACGTACGCTGCATGGAAGAGCTCAAGCTATAGGTATCTACCTCTCTTTTGGGTGCTAAAATGCAGCTTACCTTTGCGTCTGGTGTTCTGGGCCCTTCTTGATCTGAGCTTGCTGTGCCCTTCCTATTCCCTTCCCTCTGTTCCCAAACCAGGACGGAGGTCAAACTTATATATTTTTATCAAACTACCAAACCCATCAGGGGTTTAATTCGTCTCAAATAATATCAAATGGCAGAATTATATAGCCAAGACACTTGAAAGAGAAAGGAAAAATATTTAACCGTGATTTCAGGCCATTACCTTCACTGCGGCCTTGACATCCGTTTGTGGTTCAGGTAGAGCTGCGACATCATCACTTATTGGGTTCGCTAGATCTATGGACTGCTTAGATGAACTGCTTGTCGGGGAGAGTAAGCTCATTTCACCCTGTACGTGTATTAAAGTTTGTTAAGCACGAAGCGACTCGTTTTGAAACATTACGAGTGCAGCAGCCTATCAAAAAGCACACACGGAAAGGAATTAAAGGAGAAGTTGGAGATGAAGGGCGTGTTTTGTTGCCCAGCATACCTTGGGAGTTGGTACTACGTGCATGGGCTGAGAAGGGAAAATGTTGAGAGTCTCTGCATACATGAATTCCTGCAAGCATTAGATTTCCCGTAGGTGCAATCCACCACATCACAAATGAAGAGTTTGAGCAGATAATTGACTCCTTAAAGAAACAAAGCATCGCCTTCTCTTTTCTTGGACACGATCATCATTAAAGATAGATATAAAGATCGAAAGATCATTCCATAAATATAAAGAAAGGAAAAATGGAACGGGAAGAAAGAGAGACACCCGGGGGGGTGGATGGATGAATGCGGACGGAACAGCACGGCCTTCTTAGCTCTCCATGCATGTTTATCTCAACGCCATGGAGAAAAAAAAGGAGAAGAAAAAGGATGAAGATAGAGGAAAAAATAATCCATATGCAACTTTTTGATTGTAGGAATTTGCAAAAGAAGTTGATGGGGTTCTAACCCATCTGTTCTTCCAAAAAAAAGGAAAAAGAATGACAGAAAATAACAAATGGACGATAAAAAGTTTGTTACAGATAATAATTTAACCACCCAAAAAAAAGTTGAGAAGCAATATGCTATTAATGTTAAATTAAATATAAAACTAATTTTCTCAATCATTTTCCAACAATCTAGATGTCCAAGTATTTCTTCGAGCATCCAGTCAAATACAGTACAAGGTTTGGTGGCCATGATCACTTCATGACCCCAGAAAGAAACCCAGCAGCGTTATTATTCTCCCCACCTCTCTTACCTACTTCCCTATGGATTTTTATCATGTGATGTCCAAAAAATTAGATCAATAAAGCCAACAGGGGCACAAAATTATGAGAAAGAAAACGAAAATTAGGAAAACTAGAAGGAGACTCACGTCGCTGCTCTTGAACTGATGAGTGATCTTGCGCATCTAGATACAGAAACAAGGCCGGATCCAACTCGCCCAAGTCATACGGTGCAACGTCTTTACTCCTGCAGTCCAATCGAAAAAATAGCCAGGCAAGAATCAAAATCTTCTTTTTTTCAATTTTAAGAAATAGATATCTAAAACAGTTTTGCACCGTTAAAATCAGCCTATTCTGCCTATGAAAAACATATTCTAACCCGACATCTCCTCTCCTAGGTATCTCTTTCTCTATCCTTCCTCTACTGCGACATAAAATCCACCGATTTGCTCTACAAAAACTAGGATTCTGAAACATGGGTATCTCTGCAGGCCGTCTCCGATCTCTCTTACTAAAAGTTAGATGTTGAAAGGAAAGAAAAGTAAGGAAAAGAAATAAAATTAAGCAGACATGATATCCACCTTCCTTCCATGGAACAAAAGGAGGGGAAAAAAAGAAACGACTACATGGATGGGTACATGATATCCATCGAAACTAAAATAAATTCTAAGACATGGGTTTTCTCAACTCTTTTCTCATCCACCCTACATACCATATGATCAGAATATTTCTAAGAGAAGAAAGAAAAAAAAACACAGAGACAGTCCCGAAGAAACGGTTATCTCGATCCAATAGAATATTTCTAACATATAACCTCTTTGTATATCGCATAAAATAGACAAATCTAAGACCAAAGTTGTTTTCTACAACTAACAATTGTACTATTTGCCTGGCTATTACATGAAGTTTCCATACATGGTGGAGCTCATGGAGAAAGCACGGATCATCCCAAAGGAACTCCGGTGCTCTTGCTGCTGCCCCTCTTTGGACCTTCCTTAATTTTCCTCCCAGTGAAACCCTCCAGAAATCCAAAGCGAACTTTTTGTTCTTTTCTCACCACCTCCCAGAGGATCAGAGCAGCCCATTAATGGTGAAACAAACTTCTGTTATTTCCCATCCGAGCTCTCTCTGCAATAAAGCGATATATCAAAAAGCCACCTTTATCCTCCTCTTTTCTTCCCTCCGGATGTCTCCCAAATCTCTTCCTCCTCTTCTGACCCAAAGACTTCGGCGAAACCGCTGCAAGATAAGGTGGTGTGGGCGGGGGGTACGTTTACCGGCTCCCAACCGATCCCTTGGACGAGGACAAAAGTCGCCGTAAACCAATAAGAAAGCGGTTCGGCGAGAGGTTAAAAGTAAAAAACAGCCAACGGAGGTGAGCTGATCGCCAACGGCGGTTTTCCGACCTTGGGTTCCGCCGTATGCAGTTTGTTTGACCAATACACCCTCGATTACGTGCCCCCGTGCATGTGTCTGTCTGTATGCATACCGCCCTCTCCCTGCACCGCTCACACATGTTCCCATTTCGTGAGGCACGGCGCGTAAGTTTTTTTCTTTTTTTCTCTAAAATGGACCTTTTATACATTATAAGTATAGATACATCTAATAAAATTAGAAAAAATAAGTCACAAAATACTCTAAACAACTTTCTTTCTCTAGCCTATAGGGTGCTTTCGGAGTGGCAGGCCATATAAGAAGCCATCTAGTCCACGACCTTGCTGGTCTCTTTGAACACCAGCTTAGCCTAAAAGGCTACTATCTCTCACCATCATCCAAATATCACAAAGCAGAAGGTGTCCCTTCCACCATGCAAAGCCTTCAGCGCGGTATTGCGACCTTGCCATCGAACAATTAGATGGGACCCACGAAATGCTCCAAACAACTTTCTTTCTCAAGCTTGTAGGGTGCTTTCGGAGTGGCAGGCCATATAAGAAGCCATCCAGTCCGCGACCTTGTTGGTCCCTTTGAATACCAGCTTAGCCTAAAAGACTACTCGATCTCTTATCATCACCCAAATATCACAAAGTGGAAGGTGTCCCCCTCCACCTTGCAAAGCCTTCGACGTGGTATTGCGACCCTGCCATCGGACAATTAGATGGGTCCAGACAAGTTTTAGGTGGAACCTGCCCGATTGAGGCATCTTCGCAATGCATCACACGGGGAGCCATGTAAAAATTACACCTGTGGCGAATCAAATAGCTAATCGACAATCATGCGGGTACAGGATTGTTTCTCACGTGGGAGCCATTTAAAGCCATGGCACGATGCATATCGTCACGCTACCGCTTATTGTACACCAAGACACATACAAGCTTCGACTCACCTATTCAAAGGTGATAGCAAATTGTCAATTTAAATTTTGTTTTTTTCCCTTACTAAAATATGAATTATCGTGCATGGTCAACTATCTACAGTGGTGTCGTGTTAGCATTCCAAGTGTGAAACTTAGTTATCATGAAAGTGATGCATTGCTAACTAGTCTTGGTTAGCATCCCCTTCCATTAGGAGAGTTCTAGGTTTCCAAACTAATGGATTGATGACATCTTTATTGTACTTCTTAAACAATAAAAAGATTATGCATTTCATATAGATTAAAACTTATATTTCTTATATGATGCATTATTTCTTGGTTCTTTTAAATTTTTCATTACAAACTTTATATTAATCATGAGATATGCATGCCGACATGATTTGCAACAAAAGTTTCATACCTACCTAATTGATCTTGCACTGATAAAACTTTTTGATACATTTCTTATGTAATACATGTTGGATCCCGTTTAATTAAACCCTAATCCTGTTTAATTAGAACCCATATTTGACTAGTGTCCCTTGAATTTCGTAAATTATGATGATCTTAACGAATTAGGGTAATTTCACAGCCGTAAAGAGTTATCTTGATGGGGGGTGACTCTTTACGGATGTAACCACCCATACCATTTGGTCCCTGAAGAGAGCTATAAATAGCATGTTAGACCCCTTCTCTAATACACGCATTAAGAGCTCTCTCTCTAGAAGATCTCTCGCTAATCTCTGTCTAAATCATAGCTATTTTTGATTGATCGTGCGGATCAAATTGCACGCATCTTAAAGTTCAAGATAGATTTAACGAGTAAAGGTATGATTTATGATTTATTAAGATTAATTATTTCATCAATGGTATCATAGCGGTGGATTTCAAAATAAATCATACCCTTAATGCTTGGAAGACACAACAGACTCACAACACATGTTGTTTAAACATGTGAAGAATTTTTGGCTGGCCAATGTATAATCACACTTGGGAGAAAGTCGCTATTTTCTTCTAAAAGATGGAAATCTCTGAATACTTGTTTGAATAAAATGAGAAGAATAATAATATAAACAAGCTCTTGACTCTCTATATAGCTTACTTCGTTCTAATATGATTGTGTCTAATTCTGGACTCAATAAAAAATAGATCATATATAGTCCATCTTTAGTTTTACTCGTTTGTCTTTAATTACATGGACATAACATAAAAGTTTTGAATTTTTTAAAGGACACGTAATGAGACTAGAATTCGAATACTTCTTACTTGATTTTGTCGTTAATAGACATTACATCTTAACATTTGATCATAATAATAATCTAGTCCTCACTTGCGACATAATTTTCCAACAGTTTTCAAGTCCCTGATCATGCAAATCACCAATTATCAATTATCACAAACTAATTTCATGATATTATAGGTTAACAAGTAGGTTATCATAAAACAGGGCCGCCAAAGTAAATGGACATTCCTATATATTTAAAACAGGTTATGGAACAGCTTTTATTAAAAGTTCATTCCATGTTTAACAAGTACAGTCAAAGTAGCTTTCCTTCTAAAATCTACATGACTTAAAAGTTTTTTTATTCGATAGCTACATGATTAAAAGTTTGATGTTGCATTTTTCTACAAAAGTCAGTCAAAATGTAAATTAAGGTAAACAAAATACTGGAATTTTTCTTCCCATGATGTTGATCATTTCAACAATTTTTTTCGCTTAAGAGGCAGGCTGATCTCTAAAATTATTAAGAGATAGCAGGTGGGGGAATGGAAAATGGCATTGGCAGTCCTTCCCAGTGATTTAAACAAATCCGTGGGACATTTCGGTCAATAGCCGTTTCCTGGACCCAAAACTACGAGGCAAGGCGGCCTATAATACCTAACCGCCGCCGGAAAACTGACACATGCGTGACGTAGGGGACCCGGAGATCCACGCCACGTGGCAACCATTCATTTGAAGGTCTGGATAGGCTAGGAGGTGGGCTCCACCGGGCCCCAGCAGCTCCTCTTCCAACTACCACAAGATGCGGGTCGCTACTTACCGCCACCTTGTCTCCAAACTTCTTCTCCTTGTGGTTTTGGATATATTAGTTTTTTATACCACATCAATTCAGGAATAAGCTTTAAGTTAAAACGAGCAAGGATTAAAGCAAAAAGAAAGGCAAGGGCAGGAGAAGTCAAATAAAGGTTCCCCACGATAATAGAAGATCTGATGATCAGGTGGTCGTATGGTTTTATATTGAAAAGTCAAAAAAAAATCCACAAAGAAGAACAAAACAATCTCAACTTTCCGACTTGCTCTATTGCAATCCTAAATAAAAAGGAGTAGAAGGATGGATAGCTTTTTTTGCACTCAAAAAAAGAAGAACGGATGGTTTTCTAATGATGGATTAATTGTTGAGGAACAGCTGCATGCATTTGCTAGTTCATTTGTTCCATGTTACGGATCATGATAAAAACCAATGGAAACTCAGCTTGCTTCTTTGAGTCCTTAAATTGATATTTCTCTATGAAGATCCGTGCGGGCGTATATTTAGTCCCACATCGATTATTCGCTTGGTAGATCTTGGGTACTTATACAAGATCAAGGAACCCAAATAATAACTTCTGGCTAGCCATTTTGGGTGAGATCCTGGGTTGCTACATTCTCTCTTTCACAAAGCTATCATTTAAGCTATAAGCTTTTGAATTGAGAGTTAGAAATATGGCTCTGAAGTGTGTAAGCAAACAGGAAGCAAAAAGAACCAAGCTTCAGTTGAGCCCGATGCCTAAAATCTTATCTTGAGAGAAGGAAGGCGAAGCTCGGCCTGTTGACACTGAAAAGTTGACAAGTTCATATCAACAACATTGTCCATTTTGAACCTTACCTACACCAATAGCTAAGAAGGTTCTTTAATATCTCCTTTGTATTTTCATGTAATCATCATTAAAATCACCATACATATGCATGTATTTATATAGGTAAAAACATGCAAACTAGGGTACGTATGTGTCCATCTGATCCTCTTTGATGATTGTTGTACTAGTATTGCTAGTGTAACTTTAATCTTACTAATAAACCAATTAAGAAACTCTGGTAGGTTAGAGTTGTTCTCCTGGAGGACGACTCTGCAATGGTCATTGGATGGCTTCGACGGACCTCATGCGGGGTCGGCGATTACCATCCGTTAGTGAGAGATATTCGGGCTATGGTGCATAATGGGATAGTTATTCAGGCGGAGTATGTATTCAGAAAGACGAATGGGGCTGCGCATTGGGTGGCTTTCTATGTCGCCAACCATTCAGGAAATCATCTATGGGTGGGAGAGGTGGAGTTGCCCAGTGGTCTCCACGATGTTTTATTTTTTGACTTTTTTTGTCTGCGTTATGTATGATACTTCCGTTCTAGCAATTAAAAGAAGAAGAAGAAGAAGAAGAAGTAGAAGAAAAGAAACTCTAGTAGCCTGTATTATCTTACATGTCCATAGATGAACTTAATTCAGCACTTCAATTTTGGAGAAATCTAGTTTTCTTCAAACATGGATAGCTACTCTAGTAAATAAAAACAAACTTCAAATGAAAACAAAGATGAGGTTCTATCAAGAGATATTAATTGGCATGTATGCAGTGATCGATACGACAAACTGAAAACACAACACGCCAAAAATGAAATCAGATAGGGAAAAGTACTGGGGGAACTTGATAGTATAATTAGACAATTAGAACAAGTAAAGATAGGTAAATTCATATCAAATGAATCCATAAGTTCAATATTAATTAAGAATAAGAATGTATTCCATCCTTCCGGTTCTTTTTCTCGTCAAAGTTTTCACCTCTTTTTACAACAACACAAAAGAAAAATAGAAAAATGTATCAAGACAGGCTTTGCGTTCATGCATGTGTTTCTGAATTTGACTCTTATGCAATATACATAAGAAAAGAAATCTCAAGACAACATCACAATTTCAACTCTCTCATATTCAATTCTATGTGTCAGCATCACCGGGGTTATACTAAAAATGTTGTTTAGGAAGCGAAAACAAAGAAGATAATCCCCCGTCCTTGTTGCGTGGCCTACAAACAAGTTTCTTCAGGTATTGAGAGAAAATTATTGGATTAGGTGTATCAAAAACACAACCAACGAAACAAACTAGTCTTCTAAATTATCATATTAAGCTCTCACCCACTCCCCCGAAGGAGCCGGGAAACTGACTTGACAAGGATAGCCTACAAAAGTTCTCTCAGGCACTTTTCATAATTTGTATTAAGTCTCTCTAGGGTCTTTTGGCAAAATGCCAGGGGCCAATTTGTTATATCCAGAACCTCTAGGTGCGTACAAAATTCAGGTTCTTGTCTTACTTTTCTTTTATTTTTTCTTCCCCTTACGATGTATGGCAACAGTAAGAAGAAGAAAACAAAAGGAAGAAAAGAGCAACAACAACCCAAGCCCTCAATTTATTATAAGACTGACCTCTCGGAAGATTGGATATTTGGATTTATTGCCCGGGCGGATTGGGCCCATTGAGAAAACTCGTTGCTGACTAAAGTTTCAGGCCCTGAGTCCATGAAAGCTCAATGTTGGCCCACACCTGGGATTCCAAAGTTGTCCCCAAATCAATTTGGATTCCCACAAGTTAAAGAGCCCGGACCAGGCCGACATCGAGCCATGGCCTCACAGCCTTGACTGGTCCCACTGACAACCTCAGCCATCATGCATCATGGCTTCAAATATAAGCTCCATCATTATGCACAATATAATAAATATATATGCATCATCAGCAGCAAACATGAACCCTACCATTATGTATGACATAATAAATGATTAAATAAATAAATAACTAACTTTTATTATAGTATTTGTTCACTGTTATGTATAGTAAAGATAGGCCAGTGCAAGCTTATCCTATATGCTGCATATATCATAATAAAGCAACCTTACCATTATATCAAAGCTCATCTCTTCATTGCACCCATATTACGACTGATGATAGTTCATTCAGTTGTTTAGCCATGCCGACAATTGTAGTAAATTATTGCCTATGCTATATCATTCTTGTGATATTTTCGATAATTGCCGTCGATGTTTCAAGAAAAAAAAAGAGTACGCCCTGACCAAATGAAATGTGAGATGCCAATGCTTTATGTTGTGTTAAAAAAAAAAAAAATGGAAAACAGAAGTCCAGTGCAAGTGAGTTCTTGCAACAAGAACAACGTGGGGAAGCAGTTATCACTATTTACCGTTTTGTGGTATTGTGGTCCCTTTTCTATTGAACAGAACCGAACGTGATCATCCATTTACCAGCAGGGCTCTCTCAAGATAAAATTCTGACAAGCTGCAGTGATGGCTCATGTTATCCGGGTCACAGTCGCCAGGTTGTTGCTTTCCGATGCCAAATGATCCCATCATCGAGCTATCGGACTGGAACTCATCTTACAAGTATTTCTGCATGCATCAAGTCGTGCAACTTTGGATGACATCAAGCTTTGTTGTTCTCGATTTATTAGAATTCATTGATTGATTGATTGTGTCAAACTTAGTTGACTTTATTAAGCTTCATCATGGTTGATTGTGCCAAACGTAGTCGATCTTACCAAACTTCGTAAACCTCCTAGTCTATACAAAGGCTACTCTTGTACATTGTAACAAACAGGCAAAAATACAAATTTCTCTTTCATTCTTCAACTTCAACACGGTTAACTTAACGGTCTAATCCTAACGGAAGAAAGTCCTGTCATAACCAACAATCAAATAAATAAATTTTTAAATTTTTTTCATGATATCCTGTAGGGTCCGCTGTAATGGCTCGTGGGCTAGATTTGCTCATAACTTTATCCCGTGCCACGCTGTCTTTTTCTACAGCATCTATGCTTGTCTCATGGCTACCGCATGTGTCATTACTCCTTAGGATTGCCATACAAGTAACCAATTTCACAGGCACAGCCATATCGCATCTTCTTCACAGAAGTTAGGAAGTAACATCCCGCATTCATCTCTCTCTTTAAATTGAATTGGATTGTCCCCCTCGCATCTTCTTCACAGAAGTTAGGAAGTAACATCCAGCAGTCATGTCTCTTTCAATTGAATTGGATTCACGAGCTGATAATAGCCAGGCTGATAGGATCTTAGCAAGAATGGGGGAAACTAGAAGAAAAGGTGATTTAGCAACCTACGGTGGATAAAGAACAGCAGCAACATTAACCTCCCTTACATACTCGCGTGGAGAAAGACAGCCATAGAACAAGGGGGAATGACAGCAAGCATTTCCAGAACCAAACCAGCATGATTCATGAGTTCAAAGGCATCATTTTGTAATTTATGTCTTGATGTCAACCATGAGGGGTTTACAAGATCAACTTTTGTAGTCAAGTGAGTACATAAAACAGGCTAAGAGCAGGAGAATGGGCTGCTCTGCTCTGACAACAAAATAAGCTCTAACCCTTCATTTAACATGAAAACGGTAGCCACATTCTGTATATATCTGCTCCTGCACACTGTTTGGGGAGAAAAATAAAAGAAAAACACTAATTTCTGTTGCTAAACAAGAATCACAAGACCTAGATACATATATAAAAGCCTGAATTAGATCTTCGTCCGAGAACAATTGGCGTAAAAGCATCTTGAATCTGATGCAATAAACAATGATGGCCTTCTGGCAAAAAGAAACAATGATCGCCAACCTACGTCATCTCACTTAAAATACAGGCATTATCAGATATCTCCTCATCTGGTCAATTACCAAATTTGCCGCTAAGTACATGGTGACGAATTGAGACAGTAAAAGTCTTGCCATCCGGCAGTCAGTTTATGAAAGTGACATCCAAGACTTACTCGAAGAGAAAGCAGAATTTCTTCGACACACCAGCACCAAGATGAAGTATACATATCACAGTGATATCCATCAAGAGGAATCCAGTAGGAGAGGAAGAAGAAAAAAAAGGACAACAAGCTTCTGTTCTACTTCCTGCATCTCATAAAGCCAACACAGGAGAGTTTGTTACAAACTAAAAGAAAAACCTTGCATTACATGCAATTCATTTCATGACATGCCAGGTGCTCTAGAAGACAAGATCCTGGATAAGCAGCAACCAGAAAAGTTATAGTCAAAAAGGCAGAGTTCCGAAATGGCCTGACAAAAGAAAGGTAGCTAAACTCAGAAAGGGAAGATTCGAAACATCAGCACTCCCCAAAGATTTTAGAATTAGGAAATATTGCACACTATACTTGGCCACTAGCTATTAAAATTTGAATTAGATGGGGCAAAGAAGTATATACATACATGCACACGCGCACATCACTGTTGGAAGGAAAACCATATCAAATCAGATGCAGTACATGATAACAGAAAATTTAACTAATTACAGTACATGACCATATAGTATCTATAACACTTAACAGTGTTCACAACTGATACAAAACTACTAATAAGAATTAATAGGTTAAGAGATTAAAAGAGCACCATGGATTAACAGAGAAATATAAAAGAAAGTAATGCATCAAAAAGTGAAACCTAGGAGTAACATGAAGAGAAAAGCTACAGTTCAACAAGACCAACATACTAGGTGAAGGTTACAGAAACACAGACATCTAACAACGGCTGCCCATCGAAAAAGAAACAACTGAATGTCTTCATCAGACCACTCTGCTGCAACTTGGAATCCAACCAGGAACAGTTTGGTACAGGAGGAAAAAAAAAAAAACAGAAAGGCCTTCTCATAACATGCTATCTGTTCTAGCAGGCAACCTCCTAAAGAAGTTAAGTGGCACTGAAGGAAGCTTATAGCGGAACCTCGGATGTCTCAGCACATATAAACCGGTGAGCAGGGCCACAACACGGAATGGTGTAACATAGAGCACAATGGCAGCAATCAAGCAGAAGGTCACAAACAAGGCAGTTGCTCTTGGGTCTCTCCAGCTCAACAGAGATTGTAACCTCTCCCCTTGTGTCGCCAGATCACCAACCACAGTCTGTATCCTCCCCGCGACACTCCTTAAACGGTCATACCTCATCCTCACAAGATCAGGGGGGCGAGATGTAGGAAAAGTATCAAATTCTTCATCTAGCTCATCAGGATGTGCAGACTCTGCATGAGAGAGCCGAGTGTCCATGTGAGGAGGATGCCTGGGCCTCCAACGAAAGTACCAGACACCAATCAAAAACAGGTACAGGAAAATTGTCGGGAGTATCAATTCTGGGTACAAAACCAATATCACGAAGAGAATGTGAATAAGTATTGTAGTCAAAGGGTTCCTCCAATGGCAAATCTGATCAAACCATTTTCCAACTGAAATCAAAGGGCTCAAGACACCCATGATCCTGAAAAAGTTAGCTTTGCTCTTCCGCATGCTCCACATGTGAGAATCCACATCCAACATATACTCCACAACCTCCTTTCTCAATGGTGGCTCTGCACGGCTCAACCTCATTGATACTATCTGAGTGGCCTGGTGCCTCAGGTTATCAAGCTGAACAACAGACAAGGGGTAGAGGTAATGCATCTTTGGCAGTAATGGCTGGGAATACATGTGCAACATATTAATCAAAGAGGAGCATGTGAAGCGGACAGCAAGCTGAACTTCTCCCATCTTCTTCACCCCCGAAGGAAGCAACACTATAAGAGGGTAAGAATGGGTGTAAACCCGATCAGTTTCAAGTGTAGAAAGACGGATCCTCACCTTCCCTATTCTGGTGTCCCTTGTACCAGCTGCCTTCTCCCCTCCCTGCAAGTGACAGTTATCAAATACACCGATTGTAATAACTGTACATGGGTCATATACCTCCCATGTGTATTGTTCATTCCACTTTGGAGTAAAGCTATCTATAATAGTCCTTGTACGGACCCATTTCTGTCCATATTTAGCAACACAGTAAGCATCAGTTGTCCCACGCCCATCCTTAGTCTTCATCGGCAACAACCCCTGAGCATTCAAGATGCCCAGTTCCAAAACTCCAATACTTGGCTTCCACAACTGTTTTGCCGTTGGCCTAAGATCGCTGCTATAGTGCGTCGACTCATCCAAAACATGGTAGCCACCATCTAAACAAATCCTCAGATGAATACGACTAGAGAACTTCACCTCCTTCTTCTTCTGTTCGCCATCCACAATCACATGCTTCTCGAGATTATACCACCTACTATTGACAGGCTTGTAGTCCAGCCTCCTGTCCACATTCTGCAGGGGAATGATAGTCCTCCCCAGTACCTCATCCTTGCTGGGTGCCACCCGATCTTCAACACTCAGAATCAAGTGCTCCTCAAAAGGTTCAGCTGCTACAAACATCAAATCCTCATTCCACATAGGATTAAGGGTCCTGCTCTGTGATATTCTAGTTCTGAGAACTTGATTTCCAAGCATAACTTTAACAAAGACTTCAGGGAACCTGCTTTTATCACTAGGCTGCAAGTCCTGGGCTTCAATAACATTAACCCTAACATACCAAAGCTTAGGAGTGAGATATACCTTTGACCTTATACTCGCAAGGCCATCACCTGGAACGGTTGCAGCATCTGAATGCCAAGCTTCCGGAAATGCTTCATCTGCTTGGGTGCCCATCCAAACTGCTAACATCAGCTCTCCCTTCACCTTATCCCCCTTCCGGTCTTCCAACCTATACCATTGCGGAGCCAATGGGCTGTCTGGTGGAACTCGCTTCGGAATCTCATTTAGATCAAACAGGACCCGACCGATGAAATCATCCTTTACAGAATCCTTATCTTTGACAATGACTTCCATAGAGGAAGCTTGGATCCGCTCCTTTGAGAAGGCAAAGACTTGGTTCCATTCAGGATTGGTCTTCTTCTCGAAATAGCGGGTTGTGCCCTTGTAGTTCCCCAGCTTTACCTCCACATAAGGGTCACAACTTCCAGTTACATCCTTGACTGGCAGATCTCTAGCCTTCACGACCCGGACATAGAGATACTGCATCTGCTCCACGAGGTCATATGTGGTGGTGAGCTTGTCACCAGCAACTCCACCACCACCAAGGTGAGGAGAGGTCTCCTTTAAGGAGTACTCCTGGGGAGGAAGAGGCCTCTGCATCATCTGAGACTATGGACAGGAAAGGAACAGACAGGCCTCCAACTCAAATGATCGGAAAGGTAAAAGAGCACGATTTCAGATCTCAGAGGTGGAAGGAATTTTGAAGAAGTACACAAAATTTGAACTTTCTTGAAGTGGAGAGGAAAACCTTAATATAATCCACAATAACACAAGATGCGGATCAAAACAGAGTGAATTTTGAACTTAAGCCTGGATGTCCGCAGGAGAAAGCAAAAAGGAAGGTAGAAAAGAAGTCCAGCACCTAGATTCTGGTGCGAAAGAAAGGGGACGGTAGAGATCTCAGAGTACCAGACTTGATCGCGCCAACCATAAACCAAGGCCCCAAGTTAGAAGCCAAAAACCGAAGAGGCAAAAACGTCATACATTTCATCCGAACCCACCGCCAAGCAACGAAACGAGCGTAATCCCCTGAAATTAAAACAAATGCGATCAGCTCTGTTAGCTAGGAGCTCAAAACCCTAAACATCCCATCAGCTTCGCCTAAGAAAAACCGACAAAAAACAACAAAAAAAAAACATACGCCCTAGCCATGGAAATGCCTCACTCTTCTAATAAATATATGCATTCATCGAAAGAATTTTAGATCTTAATCAGAATTCAACTCTGAACCCTAAAATTAAAAAAATGCCTGCTTTTGATAGAAATAATCAAACATGGACTCACAGCATTCTCTGCTCAAATACTAGAAAAGAAAAATCACACAAGAAACAAGTAAAAGTTCGCAAACACTTCCACAGCGTTAAAACCCTACCTACAGAAAAGAATCAAAGATCTCAAACGGATATCCAAAAGAAGAGCAAAAGTAGAGACGGAAAGAACAGAAAATGAAGAGAGAGAAAGAGAGGAGGCAGAGAGATTCCGAACCTCGATCGATCGATCGCCACCGAGAAGGAGCTCTCCGGAAAGGGCCCTTAGAAACCCTAACCCGGGGGTTCTCGAGGGTTATCCGATGGAAAATCGTCCAATTCTTCGAGATTTTCCGGAAGAGGGTAAAGGGGAACGGTGATGGAGCCAAGCGAAGAGAAGTAGAGAGCAGGGAGTGAGCTCCAAAGTCCAAAACCCCAACCTTTTTATCACCTTTTCTTTTTTTAGTTTCACTTTTGTGTTTTCCCCTTTAGGGGGAACCCGAGGCGGTCGTGGGCTCGTGGTAGGACCCCGGTAGGTCAAGTCGCACGTCCGACGGTCTCCTTTTTATCGATAGCCGAGATATCGAACTTTAAATTATATCTTCTCTTCTTCTCAACTCGACGTGGCGGGATCTTGGCCGTTGAGAGGGGGAGGTCTGGTGGGAGTCATGTGATAGGAAGCCGTTCTTTCGGTGGTCCATTTTGGACGGTTGTGATTTATTTACTTTTCAGGTGTGTGATTTCATTATATCGATTGGGACCAGGGAGCGGACACCCGACACGACACCGTGGAAGAATTTAAACAAATAACGTGACGTTAAGCCGGACATCCCTGTCACGGATTTAATCCCATCATCATCCGATGTGCTGTCGCCCTCTGATATCCTGATCACCTGATGGATGCAAATGGCGACTTACAGCGGACTAGGTAGCACTCGGGATGTAACATCCCGAGTGCCGCCAATCATAGGCACTTATTTTTATAGGCTTCACTCATCAAGTAAGCATCTCAATGCATCATTATAAAAATAAATGGTTATGAGTGGTAGTATGCTCGGCCATACAATGCACGTAGTATAGGAAATAAGTTCTCTCCTTAATGTGAGCACCGACACATGAATATATTGGTGATTGATCGGAGAGGAAGGAATATCTTAGAACTATTCGCATTAGGTTTTTGCATAATGGTAAATTAATGATACTATCTACTTTTTGCTGAGAAAGGTTTTTTCAAGAAATAGAGGACATATAGGTTGGAAGTAGATGAGGCCACAACATGAGGCATTTTTCTTAAGCATAGTTGGATGCAGGGTAGCTATCTTAGCAGCATTAGCACATTTTGCTGTATATAGTTCATGAATTTTTTGAAAAAGCATCTTTTGACTCCTCACTTTATCCATGGTACAATTACACCCCTTCCATTTTAAGGGTTTTCAATTTGATCTTCGACATTATATTTCGTTGCAATCTAATTCTTCTTTCTATCTTTTCTTTGATATCATCAATGACCATATGCAAATAATATTTTTGAGAAAAACCTCAACTTTCTATTTTCCCCTCTTCTCATAATTTTCCTTCTCTTTCATTAAGAAGGCCACTGCTAAGTGTTAACACCTCCACCCACCCACCTCAACTTTACCATGTCATTATAGCAACTATTACCATCACCATTCATATTATTACAATCATTAGTAACATTATCACCACCACCATCACCTAGACAATCACCACCATCATCCTTTATGCTCGAGGAGTCTCAGCTATCTCTCTCTAAGAAACTAGTAACCAATCTCTCTTCCTCATTATTTGTCCAATTTTTAAATAGTTTTACATCTGAAACCCTCAACATCATTACCTTGTTGCTACGAATCTAATATTCTTAATTGCTTTCTCACTAAAATTAGAAAGAAAAAAGAATTATGACTACAACCTTATGTTGTCGACCACCAAAATGCACTACTGTTGTAGCTTCCTCCCATCTTTTTCTTTGCTATAAACATCTCGGTTAAGATAAAAAAAACTTGGAGTAAAAGGAAGAGGGGAAAAAAGTTACTAAACAGAAATAGAAATTGAGAGGTTCGGATTGAAACAAGGGAGTTATATAGCAAAAAAAGGGA
>JAOXJJ010000001.1:9551934-9572486 GCA_025769935.1 Phoenix roebelenii
ATAGCAAAAAAAGGGAGAGGGAGGGAGGGAGGGGGGGAGAGAGAGAGAGAGAGAATAAAGAAAAATAGAGATAGAAATAGGGAGTTGGGATTGGACTTGAAAGTTTCCAAAAGCTTATACAACCTCAAGTCGACGGTCACCAAACTCCATGACCCCTGTCCTCTCATCTTGGTTTTATCTACAAATGTCTCAATTTAAGATTAACAAACTTAGTCCAAGGGAAAGGAAAAAAAATTAAACTGCTAAAACGGTTAAACAAGGTAGTTGGAATTGAAACACGAGAAATTGTATAGCAAAAAAGAAAAAAGGTAGAAATTGTGGATCATGATTGGAGTAGGAAGATCACAAGGCTCAGACTCGTTGAGGTCAAGTGCGGCAGTCCCAAACCCTAGTGGAAGGAAATCAATGAAGAAAAAAATCTTAAGGGGTATAATAAGAATCCTCTAGGCTAATTCCTTAACTTCTATGACTATTTATCCCTCCTCATCTACCTTTTAAATGCCTTACTCTCCAACAACCTCACATCTATGGCACCATAATCAATTTCATCTCGCGCTAGAGTTGATCATGGGTTGGACTTGGGCACAAAAAATATCAAATTTTAAATAAGCCTGGCCTAAAGTCCAACTAAAAATAAATATAGTTTAGGCTCAAGGCCCAGCTCACGATCAGCTTTATCTTGCACTACCTCACCTTTTTAGTTGTTACCAGTGGCCTCCCTCTGATCTATTTCTTTGAATAAATGTACCATCATCTAGCTAGGATTACATCTTGTCGAAGGAGGGGCAGAGAGTTACATTGAAGGATCGGATCATGATTCATGAGAGAGTCCTTGGTGATGGAGGTGTTGGGTGCCATCTATTGCAATTGTTTTGTTTATTCTCTCTTATTGTTCATTTCTCATTGAGCTATTAAGAAGAGAAGGGTGGAGGGAAGGGGGGATGGATGAGACTTGCATTCTATCATCATTTACATGGAGCGGAGAATTTAAACCAATCTAAACCATCAAAAAACTAGGGCATTTTGATCCTAAAAATAGTAATAAGTTGCCATGTGATAATTATATGACATAATCTCTTAACTCTTTGTTAACAAAGATGGTTGGAAGAATTATATTGCAACAAAGTGGAACATCGAGGATCTAATCAAAAAAAAATTAAGATGAAGGAAGTATAGACGAAACATAAAAAAAATCGAGAGGGTCAAAAGTTAATTTTTCATTTTTCCATAACATCATTACTTTTAACTTGTTTAGAACAGCAAAAGTGAGAAGATTAAAAGCTACCAAGCGACTGGCACCAGCCTCTGCACATCGCCTTTGCAAGATATTAATTTTTATATCAAATAGTATGGATAATAAAAATCATTTACATATGCATATTTTAATAATAATTGTAAAATAGGCTGGCAGACTATAGGTAAACTGGTCTAAATATAAATCTTGAACTAAGACTTGACTAAACTCCACCGATATTAAATACAAACATTGCAAAACTGTCCCAAACCCAATGAAGCCTAATGGACTAGGAGATCCTAGCATGACCCAATAACTGAGTTCTAGCACTGCTTTCTCACACCCAAACAACACTTGATGGCAAAAGGATGTCTTTGTGAACGTGCTTCATGAACTAATTGGACTAGTTACCGGTTAGAACACAAACTCCTAGCCAATTTGAGTGTTATTCTCGATCCCACTCATGTAAGAAAATATAAAATATATAAATAAATCTACCTCATCCTATCAGCTTAAGCTTATAGGACAAGTAGTGATTTCAATATGGTATCAGAGTAGAGATCCTGAGTTCAAACCTTGTCTCCGCACTCTTTAACCCCATTAGTAAAAATTTCACATATTGGGGTCACCTCATCCTATCAGCTTAAGTTTTTAGGACATCATTTATAATATTTGGTTGTTTTTAGGACATCATTTATAATATTTGGTTGGCTAGGAATGCAACATCTGCGAGAATGTGAATCGAGGTCTTTGCACTATGGTTATGAAAGCTTGGTTTTTAGGACATCATTTATAATATTTGGTTGTTTTTAGGACATCATTTATAATATTTGGTTGGCTAGGAATGCAACATCTGCGAGAATGTGAATCGAGGTCTTTGCACTATGGTTATGAAAGCTTAGGTGCAAGCTGTTGATCACACTCGCTCCCATGCTATTTAAAGGATTGAGATAACCAGGGAAACCTAGGACTCCCACCATGCAGTGTGTGAGTCTTCTAGGGTGATTCATTTCATTTGAGAGCTCTCACCCCTTGGTAACCTCAAGATTAATTTTGACGATAGTATGCGGAACAGAGGCGAATATGGAGGGGCCAACTCTATGATTCATAATCAGGGGTCTTCCCTCATGGCAATGAGGGAGCTCATCTTTGTTGAAATATTTGTAGAAGAAGAGAAAAACAAGAGAAAAAGAAGGGAGAGAGAGAGAGAGAGAAAAGTGACTTTATTTCTCAGTTCCAATATATTTGTTACATCTCAGAGATTATATATATTCGTGTACAGATTTCATTCCACGAAAATAATACTGATTGATACATGATCAAACTAACAAAAAAAAAATTATGGGCTGATACAAGTTGTTATGCAATCCCTAAAATTACACTAATATCCTCCTTTAAACTAAAGATGGTCTATAGATGCCAACTTAAGTTTAAAAACTACATCACGAATGTACCTAGAAACTGACATACTAAATCAAGAGCTGAAGTAGCAGCTCAGAAACTAACATGATAGACTATGAGCTGACATAGCAGCTTAGAGGCTAACATGGTTGTAGATCAAAATCTAACATGGCAAAATAAAGCCAAATGTGGTAGAACACGAGTTATTATGATAGCTCAAAAGCTAATGTAGCATATTGGAACTTGACATAACAACTTAGAGGCCAATATGACAGACCGATGTGTCAAGCTAATGTAACAATGTATAATTTGATATGGCAGAATGAAAATTGACATAGCAGCTTAGAAACTGATGTGACATATCAGAAAGCTATCACATCAAACTGATGCATTTGGCAATACTGACGTAGTAGACTAATGCGTCCACTGATATAACTAACTAATATAGCAAACTGGTATGCTTGTCAATGTGTCTAATTGACGTGACAGACCGACGTATTTACCAATATGGCTAATTGACTTGTCTGATGATGTGGCAGCGAGAAGACACATAGAAGATAGCAGTTGCAGTGAGGACAAAGTTCAGAGAGAAGGCAACCGAAGGTCGACTATCCTCATAGATAAAAACATCATGGAATAGGAGCAAGAGAACTCAAACTAGATGATGAAGGAGCCGGAGGTAGCAAATAAAATCAGAGATGGAGAGAAAGGGGGCGAGCGATGGTAAGGAGAAACGACCGAAGATCTAAAGCTGAAGAAAAAATTGGTGGAGAGAAACCGCAGATCTATTAGAAAATAAAGAATATTTGGATATTAATCTATCAAAAATAGAGGATATGCAGATCTACTAAGGAATATGAGATCTTTGAATGTTGATTCATTAGTAAATAGCAGATCTATGGAAAAATAGAAAATCTTTGGGTGTTAATTCACCAAAAAACATAGATTGATAAATCGACAATAAGGCTCTTCAAACTTCTAAACATGGCAACCATGGCTATAGTAAAGGCGGAAGAGATGGCAACACCAGATTACATGATCGATTGCTCTAATATCATGTTGAAATATTTGCAGAAAAAAATAAAATAAGAGAAAAAAGAAAGAAAAATAATTTTATTTCTCTATTTCAGTATATTCGGTACATCCTAGGAATTATATATACTCGTCTAAAGATTCCATACAAAAAAAAATATAGGTTAATATATGATCATGCTAATAAAAAAAATAATACTTGTCGATCTGAGTTATTATATGATTTCTAAAATTACTTTAACAAGATAATACTAATAAAAAAAATAAAACTAACTGATATATATCACGCTAATAAAAAAAATACTATAAACTGATATAGATTATTATGTGATTCTTAAAATTATATTAACATAAAGCTAAATATTATACCGGAGACTCAAAAATTGTCATTGGGGGGTTAGGTAGAGCACCATCCGTCTCCATTCTCCCTCACTCTATTTTGGAGGATACGATGAGACACGTTGAGATACTTTGAGATGCCTTGAGGCATTTGAGGCAGTCGAGTCCGCATCTACATGGAGGAGAATGATCCCACTTGAGTTCCATGATGCTATGCGACAGTTTTATCGTACCGCCTAAAAATTATTAAAAAAAGGGGGATTGCCGATATATCACAGAGATTACCCCGACGCGATATCTCGGCGTCGCGGGTGCGTGCAGCCTTTCCGTTGAGGGATACAGCTGTAGGTCTCTTTTTCAAGGACGAGGGAAATAGAAACTGTACCTCCTCCTCGTGAACTACATTATTGTGACCCGCCAATGGTACCACGAGCATCGACCGGGGGCCACCTAAAAAGCTGGCCGCACTCCGCGGTTAAATTCCAGGGACCATTCGAGACCTCTCCGGACCGATGACGTGTGAGATTATCATTGGACGAAAATACAGGATGGACATCGGCAGTTTTCACTCCATCCAGGCCGTTCCTACGCTGCGATTGCCAGATGTGCTACACGTACACCGACAGATGTTCCTCAGGAATTAAAACACGAACGGTCCCGTGACGAAAGTTATGTCCGATGCCAGACTCACCAGCCCTGTCATTCCAGTCCATGCCACGGAGGACCAGTGACGGCTCCGTCAAGCGACACACGGTGCTGCAAAATAAAGAGTAATGCGGCAAAAAAAAAAAAAATCTATCCATGAACAAAACTTTTAGAACAGTAGTAAGAAAATCTCACGAATTTTATGTATGGTGTTACTCTGGTTCTATGATAAATTAATAATCTTGCTGCTCATATTGGTGGCGCGGCGTGCCACCGCTTGAAACAAAATCCACGAGGCTTTTTTTGATTCTTATTGTTTTAAATGGTCAATTATGAGTCAATTCAGCATCTTGTAACTATTAAAGAACGATAATACATGTAGCTTGTAAAAGAATAATTTTGTATCATCTTCTTGATTGTTTTCCTCTCGGACACAAGTGTTGCCGCTGCCAAAATCCAAGCTACAAAGATCGGATGAGATGGACAGATGGCGAGTGTTCGGCTGTGCTCAAATGAAGAAGCAAGCTTGACGCTAGCTGTCCCACTGGAAAATAAGAGAGAAAACATCGAAGAATTGTTGGAATTTGTTTAACGAGAGACCTTTCGATGTCTAAGTATAGCAAGAATTTTCAGAAAACAACGGAGATTTCAGAAAAATAAAAGTAGCAAAGTATAAGTGAAAACAATAGTACCTGAAGGTCCCTTGGACGTTGTTTGTATAAAATGAAAGTCAGCGTCCGTTGCTGAATAAGACAGATGTGTACCTTAACTGCTCGATAACTACCAGTACATTGCACATCGTGGGACTTAATTATGCATGTTCATGCGTTGAGTTACAATAGTTAGCTCGTTGGAAAGGTTTTAAACATCTTTCTAGCATAACTGTGAGTGTTCGGAGCTATCATTAGCCGGTTAGATGACGTCAGCAGAGATCATGTGAGGATTCGTGCAGCATGTATTGAGTCTCACATCGGTTATTCGCTGGGTAGATCTTAGATACTTACATAGGACTAAAGAACCCAAAAAATACCTTCTGGATAGTCATTCGGGGTGAGGTCCTGGGTTGTTACAAATAGTATCAGAGTGGGTCCGATCCATAACTTATGTGAATTAGGAGATACTGCAGTACAAATGCATTGGGGCCAACCACGGGCCATTCGTGGTGCTTGTGATTAGATTAGAATGGATTTAAACTTTTAGCGTGACGAGGACGTCAAGTTTTAAATTAAGGAAGTATGTAAGGACTCGCACGGGCGTGTATTTAGTCTCACATTCGTTATTCGCTGGATAGATCTTGGGCACTTATATAGAATTAAAGAACTCAAATAATATCTTCCGACTAGCTATTTTGGATGAGATTCTGGATTGTTACGGATCGGATCCGAAATATATCAACAAGCATCTGATGATGAGTAGCCATATCTTTTCTAAACAATAATTCATCATTCATAAATTCATAATTTTTGCATCCATGATTCTACGATCTCGTGTCCTCGTTCAACAGCACACCAACTTCTTTTAAAGTATTATGTTTTTTCTTTCTAGCCGTCTCTTTTTTATATTTTTATATATTAACAAGCTTTTCTTTTCTTTAGACTAAAAAAATTTGAATTACACAATAATATAAACCTTGTAACGGCTTCAGCACCCAAAATCTCTTGGAGCTCTCCCAAGGAAGAAGTGACGAAAGTCCCCAAAACATATACCCGCATAATGAGAATGCTGCAAACCTTTGGCCGTTACCTTCCTTTTACTTATTTATTTTTACATCATATTCATTACCTTGTTATTAAATAATCATTGTTGATTTTACACCATTTATTATTGTGTCCACAAATTTCAAATACCTTTTAGATAAAATCCTTGATAAAATGCAAACCATCTAACTTCCTTATCCAAGTCTAGAGCAGTTGCTCCTTGTATTTTATTCTTGTTTTTTCCCATGTTTTATACTTTGACCATGAAATGATTTCATGATCGCTCTGCAGAAATATAAAATTTTAAGATCTAATATAAAAATATTTATAGTCATTATATAATAAATAAGAGATTAAATAGAGATAGATCCCTCTATATTTCATTTGCCAGATTTATATCCATAATTTTAGCATCCATTCCATGATCACCATATGAGACATAGAAAATAAAATCTAGTAATAAATCCTTCTATGCTTTACTGATATTTATACCAAAATTTATGTTTTCATATAGTAAGTACATATGTTTCCATATGATTCTTTAGTTACTAGAAAAGAATATGAAAAATAAAATGTAATAGTAGATCATGTTTTATTTTATTAATTATATTAATTAAGGTCAAAACTTTATATATATGGAATCGCTATATGCTCTTTAAGTGAAATGGAAAACAAAATCAATTTTAGAAAGTCCCTCTCAAGTCTATTGATCGTGATAAGATCTAAATTTCATGTTTCTATATAATGATAAGAACCATTTAGGGCTCATTGGGTTCGCGGGAAGCATTTTTCCTTCTACGATTATGATTCCTGAAAAACAAATTTTTAGGAAGAGGATGTCTAGGAAAGTACTTTTTGCATATTTGGTTGACCATAGGAAAGTGACAAATTTTCAAAGTGCTTATGTTTGGTTGGCCATCCACTTTTCTGGAAAAGTTATGTATAATTCTTATTATGCCCTTAATAAAAATTAGGTCTTTAATGCCTCTTTAATACTTCTTTAATGCTGAAGGGTCTTTTTGGAAAAAAGTAAAAAATGGAGTGATTTCCGCCTCATGGGAAAGTAGCTTTTCCATGTTTCCCAAGACTTTCTCATGAAATGTGGGAATCATATTCCCATGGAAATACAACTTTCCCGTTTCTCTCCTTTGAAAACTCTAACCAAACAAGAGACATCTGATTACTTTTCCGTTGATCACACTTTCCCCCTTTCTTTTCTCGCGAACCAAACGAGCCCTTACTGATTATTGCCTGAAACTTGGGTAAGAAAATTTAAAGAATAGTGTCTCTATTGTACATTTTTTATACTATGACCCAACTTTTTTTATTTTTCTATAAAAGTCGTGCATATAGTTACCATTAAACCATTTCATAGTCATCATATGAAAATGAAAAATAAAAGTTTTTGACATTATTAAAAGAAAATAAAATCTTAATGTTAGGTACCTTTGTGGTCGATCAAGTATAATACAACCAAATCTTTATGTTTGCATGTAGTTAACACAGGACTATGTTATATTCATTACATGAAATACAAGAAATAAAATTTAATGATAAGCCATTTTATAATTTCATTGATTATAAAGCAATTTGAATTTTGCATTTTCGTATAGTGAGCACATAATCTCTGTATGGCCCCTATATAGTACAGTTATTATATTAAAGCCTAACTTTTAAATTTTATATAGAAATCGCACATACAATTACCATGAAACTATTCCATGTTCACTATTTAGAAATGGGAAATAAAATATATTGACATTACCAAATGACAACGAATGCCTAGTGGCAAACACCTTTGTAACAGATTGAGTATAATAAAGGCAAGCTTCTATGTTTTTGTATATTTAGAATGATATCATTTCATGTTCACTGCATAAAATTATAGAAAATAAAATTTAATGATAAACCCTTTACATTTGCATTGATTAGAGGGAGACTTGAATTTTGTGTTTTCTTACACATAATCTTTGAACGGCCATTGTGTGAAATATTTGAAGTCAAATTTAAAGATGTATCATTCTATAGTTCACTAATCGTAACAAGTCTTGGATAATGTGTTTCCATATAATGACCAAAGGACTATTCCATGGTCAGTACATAATACTTAAAGATAAAATTTCACTATAGATTTTTTCATATTTAATTTTTTTAAATTAAGATATAAATTTTGTTATTTCAGTATTTGCACCATCCTTTTTTTTTTGGTAAAAACGGCAATTCATATAGCTTTGACGTAAGTACATCCTGCCAAGTCAGAAGAAAGTAAAAAGTACAATGAGAGCAGTAAATCTACTATGGACGTCCAAAATATCTCTCCGGAATATCGCGCAACAAAGGAGACGACCCAGTTTGCTGCCCTGTTCGCCTTTCGGAACACATGTGCTGTCTGGAACTCATTCAACTCTATAACCAGCCTGCGAGTCTCACGAATAAAAGAGTGACCACCTCCATACCTATCCGTACCTAGGATCCAATCGATTACCATCGATGAGTCCCCCTCGAGGTACACCCACTCGGCACTAGGAGCCCGCCTCGCATAGGATATACCCTCCCAAGCTGCCCGCAGCTCTGCCCCAACTGCAGTAAGTCCGGCCGTGCGGTGTCCCCCAGCTCTGCACCATCCTTGATAAATACCTAATCTACTCCACAAGTGCTTTTTGCCAAATTGAGCATGGCATGATATATTGCTTGAATGAAGCACATAGGAAAACTCATATCTATTTCTTGCCATCGCTAGGTACTCGTCACATGTTTATTATGCTCAATGCCTTCATTAAAATAAAAAAAATCCATATAGAAGGTTCCATCGATTGCTAGTGAAACCGATTGAAATCAAGAATTTAGTGCAGAAGATTTTGATAATTGATAATGAAATCAAACCCCACAAATACGTGCAAAGACAAGTAAAAAGAATATCAATAATAATAAGAGCCTCTACCATAAGCAAATGTCATGGTCAATTTAAAATAGAAGAATACTAGACACAATTTGTTGGGAATACTTCGTCACGGTGAGTCAAACTTCAAAAATCTAAATGGTGATGCATTCCTCATGTTAACAGATGAAGATACACTCGGCCTAGAGTCACATATATAGGGGACGATGGAGCTCAGCATGCAATCTCTTAAAAATAGCAAGCTCATAATGGTCTAAAAAAATACATTTGCATTGGTAATAATTGATATTAAATAGATGCATTTAGCACACACTCTATTAAACCTGATCGGTTATTAATGTTTCTCTTTTCTTAATAGGTACTACACTCCCCAGTTGATCATTACTCAGGATAATGCTAGCTAAAAAAGATTGAAGTGCGAAATTAGTAGATAAGAACTGGGGATTTTGACACTCCAAGGTCCGACTAAAGAAATATAGATCCAATGACGTGGCGGCTCGCCATAGCACAGTCCACTCCGTCGGTACGCAGAAAAAAACGCGCCCGAAACCAAATTTCCTGTCGGGGAGCTGCGACGTGTCAAAAAAAATCCAGTACCCGCGAGTGATACGAACGCCTCCACCATCCCAATTCCCCGAAACCTCCGCGCGGTGTCGCTCAAGATCCGTCTCGAAGGGGAAATCAAGAAGGAGGAGGAAGAAGAAGACGATATGACCGAAGAACGGATCGATTCTTCCACCTCCGCCTCTGACACCACCGGCGCCGCCGAGAAGGACCCCGCCGCGGCGCCCTCCTCGCTCCTCCGCCCCCGCCGCGAGCTCTTCGAGCACGGCCTCCTCCCCATCTCCAAGCTCATCTTCTCCGACGGAACCCTAACCCTAGCCTCCATCAAGAACAAGCTCCTCCAGCGATCCATCCCCTCCCCCGACCGCGTGGACGCCCCGACCATCGCTGACACCCTCCAGATCTCGCTTGACATTGCCCTCCTCGTCCTCGACACCCTTGCCGCCGTCCTCCCCTCCGATTCCGGCTCCGCTGGCACCGCGGACGTCCACGTCCTCGTTCTCTTCCTCTACATCCAGTCGTATAAGCGCCTCGTTCCTCGGGCGCACAAGGACTCGGCTGCCGTCGCTGATGTTTGGCCCTCCACCTCGGCTTTCGATGGATACCTATCCGCCCTCTCGCCGCTTCAGGTAGGGGATTCTTTCCGTTCGTATCTCTCTTTTTTGAATCTCCAACATTCGATCCAAACAAGCTGCTTTTGATGTCGTGTAGCTGCTCTTGATTTCGTGTTTTTGAAATATAAAATGATGGAATTGATGATTTCTAGTGCAGACCGGGGGAGAAAGTTAATTCAATAAGTTCTACACCACAAGTGTTTGATGGTACGTTAGAAGTTGGGCGGTATACAGCTGCGATTACCGTTTCATAATCTAAAACTGTTGCTCGCAGAAATTGATCTACATGCAATCTAAAACAGTCATTGTTACAGGAAAATAAAACATTTGGAAGAAGGATTTTAGTTAAGGCAGAAAAGTTTGGATTAAATTGTCTCTGTTTTCTATTAGACATTCAGCAAGATGAGAAAATCAGTGCGAACAGATGACGAATTATACAAGTGGTTGTTTATTTATTTATTTAGTTATTTTTACCTATGGAGCTAATGCCATCGGCTTCATCCCCTTCTTTTTTGGGGGGATGTGAATGACGCCCATGGTGCTACATCCAGTCATTTATGGTATATTTGAGTCCATAAGATTTCATCTTGTACACTAGATAACTGTTGGAAGTGTGAAATTGTATATCAAAAATTTGTGGCAAGCCAATCAACATTCTTGTTAAGTATCTTGCCAAAAAGGGGAGGAATTTAATTCCTATATGATTCAACATCCATTTATGGCACAAATGCAATATAAAACCTTTATGAACGGTATCTCTTAAGGTACAATTCTCGTTGACTAGTTCTTGTGGTTGATGAGTTTTGATGGAAGATTCTAATGATATTTTGATAGAAGATTCTAATGATATAAATCTTGAGACGTGTTTCTTGTTTGCTGCTGTCAACATTGTTTCCAACCTCATTCATGTTAAGATTGCGAGGTCCTTTATATCGAGCTCTTAAATAAATGATCCAGCATCATTTACTTGATGAAATAGGGAACTTGTTTATTATCAACTATTTTTACTTTGTGGACTTCACCCCTTTTTTTGGTTTGTTATTTTTTCTTTCACTTTCAAGTTGGTAATAGAATGTTGAAGCAAATTTGCAAGTGAAGAAGATTTGATGCTTTGAATTGCCATAGGCATTTTCTAATAAAAATTGCTGGTACAATCATATTAAATCAATACAGTAATGACAAAGAATTGAAAGTAACTGAAGAATAAATCTAGACCATAAATGTCTCACATGAAACCCTTTTTCGTTTCCTTGGAGTTTCTTATGATAATACGATTAAAGATTGATCTGTAGGAATGAATCATCATTTGCTGATCTTCTCAAATAATCATGATGAAAATCTCTTTTGCAACTGCACTTGATGAGTAAAATGACCTTCTCCCTTTTAGTGATCATATACTACCTGCAAGTAGGTATTTTTGGGATCCTGTAGTTTATTGCTGCAAGTATCTGAACTGCTGCATTTGATTGATTTTAACCCCCCAAAGCCTGGAGTTCCCTTGAGCGTGTGCTTTCTTAAGATCAACATAATGAATGGAGCATTTCAGATGATGAGTTTAGAAATTAAGGTCCGTTTGGGGTTTGGAAGGCCCAAAAGCGCTTTCTGGCCCTCCAAAAGCACTTTTAGATGAAATAGGGGTATTTGGTAAAAATTTTGAAAAGCTGTTTTAGCTTTTCTAGAAAGCTAAAAACAGTTTTTTGGGAGAAGTTCTATTTTGGAGCTTTCCGAAAAATCACATTTAGGCCCGATCAGGAAGCTGTTTTTTTGACCAATATGCCCGTGATAAAATATAACAGTTACACAAAATGTCTCTTTAATAATTGCTTAACCAATTTTATTACATAGCTAGAAAATTTGTTATATTATGAAAAATTAATTTACGCTAATAGTTATAATATTTTATATCTTTATTATTGTATTATACTATAAATATAAATATTATATTACATTATATCATAATACATTGATATGTTATGTTAAATAATTTAATATTATAATAAATTATTATGCTATAGTATACAATATTATATTAATATATTATAATAATATTATATTATATTACAATAATTTACACTATATCATATATTTATGTTTTAATACATATTATATTTTATTATGCTCTGTTGTATAATACTATGCAACGTTTTTTATGGTCATCTTGTTATACCAAAAGTACTTTGTTAGTTTGTTTACCAAATACATGTTAAAGTGGCACAACACTTTAGAAATATAGTTACCAAATAACAAACAACTTTTTATAAAAGCTCTACTTCAGAAAACTCTACTTCCAAATGTTTTACTTTCAAAAGCTCTACTGCCAACAACTCTCCCAAACGGGGCTTAATTCTTATATCAGCAAACTTATGAAGAATGTTGAAAGTTGTCAGAAGGAAACCTTGCATTTAAATTGTTAAATTCAGTCATCATGTTACCTCAGCTCTGGATATCATCAATTGCTTGTGTTCAATTATTACAGCTCTTATAATAGATTCCTGTAAGATATATAATTTTGCTAGGAATTTACTCCCTTTGTTGTAATTCTGTGCCTTCTCCATTGCAGCTTGTACGAAGTAATAGTCGTCGTTCTATGCCTTCACAAGCAGATGAAGAAGCCCATCAGTTATCATATTTACAGAAGCATATGGCCAACATACTTACTCTGTTGGCAGAGTCCGTTGAAGGCGAGGGTGATGAGTCTCTGGTTGTTACACTAAGATATACTGCTATTTTTTTTTCATTCTATCTCTACTGAAATTATTATGTTTTAAGAATAAAAGCATATAAAACATGTTTTGAATTTTGTTCTTTCTATTTTCTCATGATGGGAAAATGTTAGAAGTGTACTTATTGTTTAGTTTAGTTAAGTCATGTGGGCCAACATTGGACCTGATATACTGAGAAATTCTGTTCTGAGTTTTTCCCAATACAGATCGTAAAATAGGTTGTGAAATCGGAATTACTTTCAGACTTTGCAGAAATACCTGCAACAGATTGAAGCCTCTATCAAGTAGAGGTGAATCTTTTGTCCCAGATGGATAACAAGGATTGAAATACCAAGCATACTTGTGTATCATACCCCCCCCCTCCCCTCCCCCTCTTTTGAGATTGCTTCCTAGCCCGAGCCAGCCATGAATCGACCTCATACTGCTCACTACTGAGCTTCAAGTTGTCTTGACACTTTTTGTTTTTGGCATACTACTAAACTGGGCAGAGTGTCTGTATGGTATGTACTGCAGTAATACTGCATCATCCAATGACCGGTATGGACCTATAGGGCAGTTTCTAAAACCTCGAAGGATACAAGAAATGATGGGGAATATTGAGGGAACAAGCCTGGAGTTTACAGTTTCAGTCCAAAAATTACAGCCATAGATAACCCCTCCCCCGTTTTAAAATTCTGAATTGTTAAACTAGTGCATTTTTTATGTTTATATGACGCTGTTGATTGAGATTATATTTATGTTCATGTTGCACCATGCATCTGTGATGCACTAAGCAGGTTGTGGGCAGGTTTATGATGCATCCCAAGTATCACAGATAAGGGACATGTGAGAAGTAGAGAGACGTTTATGTTTAAGCTTGCTTTGCTTTTGTTTTGAAATTTATGTAGAGTCGTTGCTACTTTATTGCGCACTGCTAGTTCACTTTTTTGCACCAAATTTTTGGATCAGTATATAATGCTTTGTTTAAAATGTAATAATGATCTAAAAGTTAGTTCCTTTTTTCTTTATTGTCCATAATTTACTAATTTATTTAAAATACATAAATATGTATTTATTTACTTATCAAGCCAATGTTCTTATTGCATATTGTGGATCTTCAGTAACATTATACCAGAGCCTGATGCTTGTCTTAGGTCAACCATTTGGAGACAATAGAAGTGTAATTTTGGCTTGTTTGTAGGTGATACCATTGGAAAGGTTTGAGCACCTTGGGTTCCTTATTCAGTTCTCTGATGGAATTCCATTGAAGGAAGCAGCTCTCTTTTTTGCAAATTCAGATCCAGTGATGCCCGCTGCAGCTGTCCCTGCTGCCCATGTTCATGACTGGGTTTTGCAGCACATAACTGTTTCATTAGAGCATAATGCTGAGAGGGTATCAGCAAAAGAAAATGGTCCACAAAATTTCTCAGATCTGGATGTGCCTATGTTTGATGCCTCTGTAAGGGTACAAAGCAGCAGCTCACCGACTGTGGTCTCTGTGAAAAACAGTCCTGCATATTCTAGAAGTCAAACTTTTGTAGAGGGTATCTCAAAAGCTTCTGTGGTTAAGCAGGAATGTGATATTAAAGGACATTCTGTAAAGGTAGTGCTACATCACCAATTCTTTTGTCAACATATTTGCATATTGATTTTTTGTTTTTTCTGTAGTGTGCACTTGTTCATTGCTTAGTTGGATGATCATCAGTTTAGATTTTGCCATGTCTAGAAAATTTTGATTGTAACCCATAAGCACTTTATAATGTCTATTTGACAAGCTGTTTTTTAATCAACTCTTAGAAAATAAGATTATACAGAACCTGATTTTAGTAAGTTTTAGTTTATATTGTTTGATAAGATGTCAAACCAGGTTTTAAGACCCAATATTGGGTTTCATTACTACCTTCTAGAAACCAAATTTTCATTGCCTGATCACAACTTACTATGTCAAGGAAAAGCTTCACTCCCACACTGCTCCCTCATTTTCCTTTGCCCCTTCTTCATTTCCTTCTCTTCTTCCATTTCCACCCTCTTTGCCTTTGTATTTTCAATCAATGGAATATAATTTCAACTCCAGTTGGCTGTTGATGTTGTAATAGTCATCTCTGTTAGCACAGTTGTGTAGGTCTTTGAAAAAATCCCAGGAATCCATAACTTTGGAAGCCAACATATTTGAATTTGTAGGCTGAAACTAACTGATGTAATGTCAAAGCCTATGAATTCTTCTATCAATGGTTTGGGAGGACTGACTTAACATAATGGCCCTTCCTGAACAATTTTTTGGGGTGCTCACCTACTTCATGAAGCATTCTGCATTTCTTTTTATAGGAACATAAGATTCACAAACAATATGAACTGTGCTTGAAGTTGAAAATTGAGTGGAATTTATCTTTCCCAAATATAACAGAAATATGCAAATAAATAATTATAATTCCCCCTTTCCAAGAGAATGAAGAGAAAGCACACTTTGAAGAACTTGTGACTTTTCAGGAGAAAAAGAAGCTACCATCATGTTATCTGGAGTCTGAAAGCTAAGTCATGATGCTTATGAGGGAGTTTACCAGATATTACAAGAACAGAGTTCTTTAGGGAACAATGTTTTACAGTACAGTGACATGATGAAGGTGCTCAAATCGCTGTCTACATCTTAAAAGACTCCATTATGTATCAGGAAGTGGAAGCAACCTTTAGAGAGCATCCAGTAAGTGGGAGAAAGGATAGTTGACACCTTACTAGACTGAATGTACCAGTCATCTAGGGGAATCTAGTGGTAGTGAGGGTTGCAAGATGGAAACAAAAAAGTTGTTTTTCTTTGTGGGGTTAATCAGAAAGCCTCTGAGCTTGGAAAAGGGGAAAAAACCTTTTTTTCCCCCCTCCATACCATTGCGCTGGATCTCATTTTTTTGTCTGGATTCCTAGAATTCTTATGAACTTGACATCAGAACAAGGGAAGGAAGTTTGCCTTTATTGCACTTATTCCCAAGAAGTTTGCCTTTTTAGAATTATAAATAAATTTGATCACATAGGTATCACCAGATTGCCACCTCCAACCTTGTTACCTTGTAACAAAGAAAAGAAGAGAAAAATGAAGGATCATATTATTGCACAGACTGTTTCTAGGAGTAAGGTAGATTGGTGCAACATTGGACTACATCTATACAGAAACTTGTGCACCTGATTTGGGAGCACTGTCATGAAAGCAAACTTATGATAAAGTTAAGTTGCTGGTGTAGGATTGTCGATTACATGCTAACGAGTGACAGTATGGTTCTAACTATAATGCTCAGGTACCGACATGATCCTTCAAGCCCTCAACTTGAATTTGAATGGGACAAACAGATTCTAGAACTTTATATTCTTATTGCTTGAATGAAAAGAAAGCATGTTAAATTATAAACAAGAGCTAGAAGGAGTTTGAGATAACTAGTAGCTATACCTTACTATTGAAGGTTGATTGACATTCAAAATCTATCAGAGCCTTCGAAAGGTTGTTTGCAGCTCCCCAGAAACCATCAGGTTGATGTCGAATGATCTTCAGAATCTATCAGAGCTTGCTTGGATCCATGTAGAGAGGACATTAAAGTTTGCCTAAGAATTAAACTTTTTTATTTTCTTTAATTAAAAAAAAACTGAGTGTGAAAGAGGATTTTATAGGCTCCAGTGCCTTACACTGATGGGAATCTGTGGGTTCACTGAAAATTTGATGTGAACTTACACGCACAAAAAAAAAAAATCCTGAAACCAATTTCCAAGCTATTTTCAGGTTACACTATTGGACAATAGAGTTACCTATGGTTTACCTTAAGTTACGATATGATGGATTGCTTCCATCATTTCTGGATTTGCAGTTAGTTTGAACAATATACAATAATTATTTGAAAATGGCATGAATAGGAAACAAATTATAAACCATTTTCATGCCATATGTAGATACACTAACATGTCTGCTGGAAAATTTTCTTTGTTTCCTCAACAAATGCTATAAATGTCCTAAAGCATTTGTTCCGACATATTCTTATATGCCGTACATATGCTGAAAAATTTAATTTACTTCTTTGAAGCCTGATTTGGTTTTGACCATCACAATTAGTTGTCATTTGCAGGTTTTACACTGCCATGACTCGGTGATATACATTCTAGCACCGTTGAGGTATGCTACTGTTTATGGATGTTCTGATGCAACCATCATTCTCGGTGCTATTGGTAAGGTATGTTTGGTAACTTTGGGTGATTTATCATTACTATTATTTGGTAAAATTTTGTAGAAGTTTCTTCATTTTGTTTTTTTTATGAAACTCATCAATTTGAACAATTTCTGTAAATATGTTGGATATTTCTGTATGTTATTGTCACATGTTTACCAGTTTTGAGTTGTGTAAACACATCAATTTGCACAATTTCTACATGTTTTTAAAGTAATTCTGCACACTGTCTTGTTAGTTTTCCTGGATTCTTGTTCCATTTCTGCATCAACCCGATCTCATTCTTTTGATATATTCACCTGATGAAGCAACTGGGCCAACTCAGTAACTTCTTCTTGATCCTCCTCTGTTAATAGATGTCTAAACATAGGCTAAACAGAAGCTGCTCCACTAACCTCTGTCACATAATCAGCCACCAAACTATTCTGATTCTCTGCAAGCTGAAACAATCTAGGAAACATCTGATTCAATATGAGTTTCCCTTCCCTATCCAACGATCCTTCCAGGGCAGAGTGTCTTCTCCAATTCTCACTTTTACCTTTTATTCCTAAAAAAATTCTTTTCTGTTCTCAGAACATTTTTCCAGATAGGTCATGTATTTTTCTAATGTACAAAGAGGAACTATCCAACCTCCTCCTTTTATAATAAATAAGCGCGACGAAAAGTTTCCAGGGTAAGCTTCGTTCTTGATGTAGGCGTCACCACTACTTAGACATCAGAGCTTCATCGAACAATTTCAGATCTTTCACCCCAGCCCCTCTTGTTCTTTCAGCCTATCAACCATCCTCCAATAAGCTAGATGCTGGCCCCTTTTGACTCCTTTCCCTTTCCAGAGGATGCTTCTTTTCGGCGCATCAATTCTCTTCCTTACCCAATTTGGTAACAGAAATGCAGAGATGAAGTACACTGGAATAAATGAGAGTACATAACTGACTGCAGCCTACCCCCCCCAATGAGAGAAAGCTTGTTTTCCATCCAGCCAGCTTCTTTTCTACTTTCTCAGTTAACATCTGTATGGGATGAACTTTGATAATCATTTGAGCGCATTGTTAATCCACTTTTGGATATATTTTTTTCGCTTGTTGGTTTCCTATGTAAGAAATAAAGAAGTAATCATAATATATTGTAGAGGAATATGATATATTATCTTTTTGGTGCTGCTACCAGTTATGTAAAGAAATCTATAGTCAGCACTTGCATATTGTCAATCAAGATTGCTTTGTTTCTACATTTGTCTCTCATCTGTGTATGCATACATGTTCTATATGCTCTTTCTGTTAATAATAAATAACTCATTCATTTACACTTCTAGTTTGCCATTCTGAAGTTATACTTATAGTTCTTGCATTTTTTCAGGCTGTAAGAGTGGAGCATTGTGAAAGGGTACAAGTTATTACAGCTGCAAAATGCATTTGTATTGCTAATTGTCGTGAATGTGTGTTTTTCCTGGGGGTAAATCAGCGACCTCTTATTGTTGGGGATAATCATAAATTACAAGTAAGCAATTTGTTATTCATGCTGGTGCCTTCTTCGTTTTTTGTCTGCCTGTTTATTATACATACGTATGTACATGAGTGCTTGCTTGCATGGATGCATGAATGATGGAGTCCAATAATGCAGGTTAATCGTGGTAGAGATTGGTGTTTTGGTGCATGTATTGTAGAATTCATTGAGGATAGGTTGAGGAATGTGAGTCTCTAGGAAGTTTTGGAGTTGCATGAATTAAGTACTAACTATGAAGTGAGAATTCACCAAGATGATCAGGAATATAAACAGAATCTGGTGGTTCATCACAAGGAGAGGGACTCAGATCCTTTTGGAGGGTCACAGAAGAAGACGGAAAAATAATAATGTGGATGAAAGATGTGTGATAATTTGGAAAAGTTAGTTGTGACTAGACCATAATTGGAATGAATGATTAAAAAGGACTCTCGAAGAAGAGACCTGGACAGTTAGGAGAAAGGGCTTGTTAATTATGTTTTTTAGTTGATCATGAATTCTGTTAGTCAGAAATATATCTTCTAGTCATGTAGCAGGTGGCTCCATGCAATAGAATATGTAGCAGGTGGCTCCACACAATTGAACACCTTGCCTTGAATCCAGCAGCCAACAAGTCCTAATAGCCGCTTGTCCCAGGTCCTTCAAGCTATATTTAATACCTCCATTAGTAAGAGAAAGAAATTAAATCCTTCTACTTTGGCAAAAGACCCATAACCATGTTAAGTTTATCCCCCCTCGCTATCTTAAGAATTATTTTCTTGACCTTAAACTTTTATTTTAGTCATGCCAACAATATGTCTTATAACCATCAGATTGTGGAAAAAGGCTTGAAAGGAATCTGAAAAATGCTGTTAAATTTGAAACATATTCTGCAAAACCCTTAGGATGAAGTCTTTCGTATATTTTTGACTGTTTTTTGGTAGGGCTTGATTGATGTCACTAAAGAATATATATATAGATGGACTTTGCTCCTCTTGAGAGAAGAGGATATCCATTCATCTTGACTCCAAAATCAATGATGGGACATCCAAATTGACGTTGATCATGATCTATACCAAGGTTTTAAATACCGGTATTGAATCCATGTCGTTCTTCTAATGGAATGGCATGGTATTGGTATCTATAGTACTACCAAAACTGATAGCTTCCAAAAGAATGAAAAACGATATAGTTGGTACATTACCATCAGTTACCATCAGTATGCACCAATGTGAACCAATATGACAGGTATGTATCGGCATAGCTGTTTTAGTATTCGAGCAACCATGCTGATGCCAATTTTTCTCTAGAACTGTACGTACTGGTCTTACCATCTAGTTCCGATGGTTTTTGAAACCATGATCTATACTACTGAAAACATCTAGCAATCAAAAATTACATATTTTTGTGGTCTCTCTACCTCTGACACAAAAATGGACGGTTTTTATTGAGCTAGTTTGCTAATACAAGATAGAGTATTTAAATTGAGAATCCATCTTAATGATTATACTCTAGACTTGTTAAAATATGTAGAGATTGAAAATTAATAGATTTAATGCTTAGATCATAACAAACATGGCCTTATATCATTTTAGCCGTTCATTTTTGCACATACTTGATATATAGGTTAGATCAAGGTTCGCGGTACCGATTGTACCGACGTATCGGTAGGCTCCGGTATCGGTACGGTACCGGTGCCGAACCGAGCCGAACCGATACCGTACCGATAGAGCACATTCGGCCTGGT
>JAOXJJ010000001.1:9578577-9611203 GCA_025769935.1 Phoenix roebelenii
TAAAAGACCTGACTGGATCAATCGATGAACTATTTGATCTGAGTCCTAGTAGCTGCAGCTTTATCTATTAAATGTGGAGCTTTGCTTTCTGACAGATATTGACCTGCTGCACACGATGATGTTGCCTAGAATTTTTTCACATGGACCTGAGCTCCTTGCTTTCTGCTTGATTCAAGCATGGCTTCTAAAACAGCGACATCTCGGGCACCTTCAACGTAAGAACTGCGTGGTTCAGCTTTCTGGCCAGCAACCCCTTCCTGCACAAAACAAAGCTCAATTAGAGATCTGTTTCTTAAAAATAGACCTCAGAATCTCTCTGTAACAATTATTTCAGACGTTAGAATTGCTGGATTTAAGCCAATTCTTTTCATTGTTGTGTGTGTTTTTGTTGTACCTGCAGGGGGTGGGTGGGTAACACGTTGTGTTGGTGGGATGGTTGTGTGTTTGGAGTGGTCCGACCCAATTGGGATCCATGGCCCTCCTCATACTAGCAAATTGACATCCTTGTTAGTCTAGGTCTAACATTCACCCAAACAGACCTGACTTATGTGAGCCCAAATACCCGTGGTCATGCAACCCAGTGATGCAATTAGGTAAAAGGACGCTTATTATCACCTCTCTCTCTCTCTGAACTGGAGATGGTATCCTTGAAACTGATGATGAAGCAGCAGAGAAGACTAGAATAGCAAAATATTATGCAGCTTGCGTAGTTCATTTTGATACTGAATGCACCTAGTGATTGGCAAATCATCTGAGTGCATTCAAAGATTTTCTGACGGTGAGAGATGTAACTGGTTTTTGATTAATTTTAACCCATGACTCAAAATCAATGTAATTTTAACTAGTTTCCAAGAAAATACAAAGTAAAACATGAAATTTTCATGTGTATTTCCTTCTCCTTTATATAGTTAAAGCAAATAATAGCAAATGGACATGCACATCTTCATGTATTAGGATTCACTTTCATCGTAGAAAAAGATGTTAGTTCATGGATACTATATTGCTAATTAGATGCAACAGAATCAAGATGTTTGTTGTAACATTTGCTTAGTGTAAGATGATTAGTTTGTGAAGAATTGGTGAAATAACACAGGTGAACAAAGCAGAACTATTGAAACACACGATCTTTTGTTTCTAAAGAATGGTAGTAAAAATTTGACATAGATAAAAGGAAATCAAAATGGAATGATAAGGTAAGTCAACGGTTTAAAGAGCAAAAATACCTTACTAGTAGCTTGCGTAATGTCCTGAACAAAAGCCTTCAATTCTTCATTCACTCCAGAGAATGGATGGAAGGTTCTTTGACAATGTCCATCAGCCTTATATAACAGAACCTGCAATAACAACACATTATATCTGCCAAATTATTATGCATAACTTCAGCAGGAGCATGATACAAATCAATTTGTAGAGAGAAAAGAACCATGGAGTCATATGGAAAAGCTGTGTTCTACTATACCATGTAGCCATGCTGCCCATTATCACTCCCACGCTCAATTTGAAGTGTTCCATTTGATCCATCAACTCGCCAATAGATCTGAGAACACAAGAAACAACAGTCAAAATGATAGATGTATTTGGTGAAAATACATCCCAGAAAGAAAACAAAAGACATTCTTTATTGTAAAACAGGTGGTTCCAAGTACTTTATAAGTGATAAAAAGATTCCATTTATTGCCACTACAAAAGTAATTGCAACATTTATTTACACAAGTGCTGTATTGTTGATGAAGACGCATATTTATATAGAGATTTGTATAAAATTTATTTAGCACACCTTGGGTGATGCTGAGGATACTACCATGACAAACACCCCAGCGCAGCCATTTTCCACTTGGCTACACATAAAAGAATAGCCCATCAAAAGTGGTTAGGATATTTTTAATTTCCACAAATTAATTCAGAAACTTTACATTGCAGAAACTTACAAAAGGGCACATATATTATCAGGAGGCGGCAGAGCCATATCCACATGACGGGCAATAGCAGATACTGTGGTAATCTCACATCCAACAATCTGCCCAAGTATAGGAAAGATATTTATATAGGTATACCGAGGAGTTTCTGTCAAGTAAGACCATGTCTATGTACTTTCTGGATACCTCATTGAGATATAAGTTCCAAATGAGTAATCATGCACAACTAAATAAATCAGGAAAATAATGTATACGTGGTTGCTTGAATCATGAAGCAAGCTTGGATTTGGATAATTATTGTCCACTATCCACATAATCTCAAGGCACATAAAGGAAAAATACTATTTTCATGACATGCTCATATCATGCTCGAAAGAAAATGAACAAAGGGCTCCAACATAATCTGAGATCCTTTATTCTCTTTTGGCTGGTTACTAAAAAGTCCTATCGCAATCTTGTTAGTTATTATTGTCAACTTTATGTATCTTAGTTCTCCATTCATTTTTATCAAAAGCTATGATTCTTTTCAGATTCTATGATCGAATGCCCCCAGGCTGCTCTACATCTTTGTTTCTACCGATCGAACCATCAGGACCACATCCCCTATGTTTGGGCAACATCTAGGCTCAGTTTGATTTAGTTCTGACTTCATCCTTTTTAACTTTGTTTTGTCCAATCATCAGATCCAAGGATTGTCTTCATATACATGCATTTCCCCATAATTAGAATTTATACAACACAACTCATCTCACAAAGCATTCTCTTGAGCCTAATTTGGCATAACATGAACATGTCACCTTCTAGAAATGTGTGTTCAGTTACTTAGCTCTAATCATACTATTGCTCATTTTCCATCTTTCTGTAGAACATAAGCAGGATGATGAAACAATTTTGTAGGTAGATTTTTGCCATTGAATCTAGGCCCAGTCTTTATACATAATTAAATAACAATAAAATATTGTTTAGGAGGAATCATGTAAGCCATTGTAGTTTTAAACCTTGTATCTATGGGAATCTTAGGGTGATGAATCATTTTGTTACTCTGCCATCATAACATAAGCTAATCTAGAAGGAGAAATTCATATTCTTTATAAAAGAAAGGTTATAAGAAAATATAGAGGTGGAACGGTCATGGCTCCTTCCGTACAACATGGAGATTAAGTACAGAAGGTAAAGGTTATTCCTTAAATCATTCCTCTCAAATACAGTAATTTGCAAGAGAATTGCCAATATTCACATTATGTTGGACATTTTTAAAAGTGACTTTTTTCACCTAGGAGATACGATCCATATCTTTGTTCATGATATGGTAATTTTGGTAAGATCTTCCAGCATGAATCACCGCTAAGAAACAATGTTGTACAAAGCTCCTTCCACAATGTAGACATCACTTAAGTAACTATAATCAAAACACAATCTTCCAGGCATAGCCTTCTCCAGGTTTTATTTATTATATACACATGCATGTGTATGTGTGTGTATTCCTTTGGATAGAGCTGAATAAGGCAAGGCAAATTCTTTCAGAGATAGGAAAAGTCTAATACATGTTATGTCTTCCTTCTGTCGAACATAGCTTTCTTTAATTTGCGTCAACTACATGCAAGATTATGTTTTAGATTCTGCAAAACTTCAAGAAGGTCCAGTTTATTCCAAGAAGTACCTCCAGAATGTCTGGAATCCTGCTCCCATACTATATACTCCTTAATTTTTTGTCCCCACTCTGCTGTTGTTGTCTTATAGATATTCCCGATTTTAATAATGGATGAGGTCTTGTGGCCATAGTTGTGACCCTTTCATAAAAGACACATTTCAAGAAATACTTGCCATCATTCAAATAAGCTTTCTGATTCATTTTGACTTCAATATGACTATATAATACCTTTATGTTGAGACAAAGTCTAAAAAGCACTCCAAGTTTAATCTGAGAAGTCATTTCAACTATATGGGACTTTTTATTTCCTTTCATTCTTCCCTATACATGATAGGGATTTCAGGGCAACAGTAAGGTTTATTTGATATCCTACAATATTTCCTTAGACATATCAGAAAGGTATAAGGTTGCCAACCATGATTACGACTTCACCAATATTCCAAGATATATATTAACTTTTCAATACGTTAACCATAAGTCACAAGTTCTTGTGCTTGCAAGGCTTGTTCCACAGCATGACTACATAGTTGAACCATCTTTTAGCCAATAAAGTTCCCAATTCAACTTGAGAATAACTAAAAACATTATCCAACAGCTACTTCAAGACTGCAGAGTTATGTTTCTCCTCTGAAAACAAAGTCAACCAAGGAGCTTCTGACCGAAACTGCACCTTAAAACAACCCTACAAAGACTGAGAGCGTAACAGGATAGTTGTGGTTTGCTAAGCCCAACTACTTCTAGAATATTTGGAATTTCAAGAAAGGCAAATCATTTCTTCTAATTCTAAATATCAACTATGCCTCTCTTTTAAGGTCAATGAAGCTAAGATACTTGACATTGTCACTTAAGCATCATTAATTGTGAACACCAGCAAATCACTAGTTCCCAAGATTTTCTAGCTCTATTTACCATAAGAAAATTAGAATTAACGTAAAAGACCAGATTTGACACATATAAAAAGAAAAAGAATCAAGAAGCTTGATTTTAAGTAGAAGAAAACACAGGAATGTTTTTGTAAATATAAACATTTTTTTCGCCATTATGACAGGATTCTCAGCTCATCGGTGTCTACTGCCTAGTATCTACCCATTAAGACCCTTACATGCAAATGATACTACTTGTCAACATGATAGCCCAGAATCAGCAGAGTGGCATTACCTTTGGTCAGCTGTAGCTAGCTGATGTATAGCCATTCCATATGTTCTTACGCTGAGATTTCTTAAAATGATTTAATTTTGATAAGATTGCATTGTCACTCAGAGTAATTGCCTTGCGTCTATGCCAAAGAATGAATTTTCAGTTATTATCAAGAAAAAAAAACAATACTTTTATTCATTTTCAGACTGATAGCCAGCATTAAGAAGACTTGAAAGGTTGGTAGTTGAAATCCTGTGTGTAATGGACAGAAATATTTAAAAAAGAAAAAGAAAAAAACTAAGATGTTAAACCCGATTAGCAGCATTTTCACAGAGATAACCAACAAACTGATCCTCGCCTATCTCACTTTGCAGGATAATTAAGTCAATCTAGTTCAACCAAAATCAAGCTACCTGTAAACTTCAGCAAGAATGGAGAAACCTACCATTCTCAATCCGGCAATAAAGTGTACACCCATATCTAGAATAAAACCACCCTGCAAAATTGAATAAGTCATTTTATGGGAGGATATGGAATCTGACATGACCAAGTTCAGCTACACATGAAGCTCAAGGTGGCCTGGCTTGTTATCTGGCTAGGCTTAAATCTTATTCTGCAAGCAGCAAGTACAGGGTGACAGATACTTGCACAAGATCTAAGAGATGTGTGCATACACCAATTAGTGAAGAATTGAAGAGGTAAGTTTAAACTACCAAAGAAAGCGAGAAAATGTTCGATATGCTTTGTTTATATAAACGAAATGGAAAAGCCCATACATCACCAGATTTGTAAGACAATTGAAAAGTCAACAAACAAAGCGGGGCAACCAAGTCCAACTTTATCAGATGATAAACTTACAAGAAAAGTACATGATTAATGCCCCATTTGAGATTGCTTATTGTGAGCAATAGATGGATGTTTGGTAAAAAATCTGAAATTTTTGGTCCTCCCAGAAGATGAAAAACCTCTACTTAGTAAAAGCTTCAATTTGGAGCTTCTCCCTAAAAATGCTTTCTGAAGCATGTTCACTGACTAATATACCCTTATTATATATATTACTAAAATAGTAATATTTCATTCATATATTGCAATAATATTATATTATATAATAATATAGTAATATATAATAATTGTTCAATACTTTATATCAAAATATTATATTATAACTATTAACTAATAATAGATACAGTATATTATATGTATTTTATTTTCTTATGCTATACTATACAATACTATATTATATTATATTATACTAATCTTTTAACAATGTTACGTTATTACCATTATTATATCATAATAATCATAATTTAATAATATAACATTATTATATTCCTATAATATTATACTACTATATTACAATATTATATTATTTAAAATAGATAGTCTGTAAATTAAGAACACTTTATAATAATAGTTCATGATAGTACAAAGAGTTTTAAAAAATTGAAATCACCCTGCAATATTTTTTATTGTCATTTTCTCAGACTAAAAGCACTTTCTTAGTTTGGTTACAAAATATATATTAAAGTTTTACAGTACTTTAGAAATATAGTTACTAAATAACAAACAATTTTTTGTTAAAACTATACTAGCGAAAGCTCTACTGACAAAAGCTATACCACCAACACCAACACTAAATAAGGCGTAAGTCCAACACGATCCAAAAAGTTTAGCAGCAAGTTTTCTGGCATAGAGGAGTAAATTTAAACTTCAGCAGAATTCACACAAAATGCAATGGAGGTTTGCCCAATCTAATTTTGTTATTTGGATAAGTGAAATGCAACACTTACTGCACAAAAACAGAACTTATGTCTATGCCTAACTATACTCCAAGCATTCTGTTTGCAATCACTAGTAGAACTTTTTAACATATTTAGAGAAAAAAAATTCGTCTTTAAGGGTACCATACATAGAAAAGTTGTATTATATTTTCAGTGAAGATTTAGGTTTTATTATGACGTCGTGGTTTAGAAGAATAATATTAACAAAAGAGGCCAAAGCAAATACAACATTCTGATCTTCTCAATTGGTTGGAAAGAATACACAGCCCCAGAATTCTGAGATTTAAATTTAAACTATGAAAGTATTGAAGTGCGTTAATCAATTGCTAGACCAGCATATGCAACAGATGCAAATAGCAAGCAATTTTGCCTATGTAAATCCTTACAGCAAATTTTCGCCTCCAAGAGCTAGAGAAGTAAGGGTTTGAACTATTCATTGATCCTTCGACAATAACTTGGATGTTTATCATATCACCAATTTCATTTACTAATTTTCTGGCCTGCAGAACAGAGTTAAGAGAATATTCCTAAGAAAATTGTTTACATAGAATCAAGTAAAAATAGCAAAAAGTGGATACCTCCACAAATGCAGGTTCAAAGCGGTAATTTTCTGCAACAGCCCAAATTGGTTGGCTGGGGAAATGGTCGCACAAAGATTTATAACACGACAGTGCAGTGTCTGCCTCATTAGTTGCTGATAGTTCAATAGGGAGATTGATTTATTGTTTGAATGACATGCGACCACATGAAAATAATACATCCAGTATATATACTTTATATCAATTATTAAGAAAAAAAGAGAGTTAATATTCAAAAACATAATAAGCTTACCTGAGGTTTATTGTGTTTACCTTCAGGAGCAAAATGCTATTTCTTCCCTAAATAATTCTACTCTCATCATGTTGTTTCATTACAATATATTAGAATGAGCAAAAACATGTTTAATTCAAGAAAAGTGAACATATTATGTTTGGAGAGGCAAAACTGGCGAGAAGATATAAGTAAAAAAAAAAACAAGCATATATCTAGAGGCTTTTTTGAAAATGTAACAAACAAATAGGAACAAATGCTTCAGAATTGGTTCTGACTTGGCAGAACGCCAAAAATCTTCAAACTTGTCTTGTTTCTCTAACGAACAAATACACATCCCTGGCCAAGTTGTCACGAAGAGTAAATGGTATCAGAGGTAGCAAATCGCATTTGGGTGCACCAGCAGTGGTTGTGCCTGATTGGCACTATTGGCGTCACTGGTAGCAATCAGAGTGGCAACTATCTACCATTCGCATTGTCAGCCCTGTAAATAGCACCAGAACAACCACCATGGAAAAATGGCACGTGATTGTTGGTGCTCTGCCATGCACTTAGTGCATGAAATAAAATGCTGCAGATCATAACTAACATCAGGTGATAGTTAATGTGAATATATGGTTCAGTATTTGACTGTTCTACTTACTTGAATTTGTCAAATACTTAACCTTTCCCAATTGACAAAGAAATTTAAATATAGACAGATGATACAAAGAATAATATTAAAGAGATATGAGTGGAAAGAAGATGGTGTAGCGTGACCTAACAAGGCTATCTCTCATAATTAATTGTATCCTACATGCTACCAGGTCAACTTATAAGTGCTTTATAAAAGTTCCATAGGCTAATAACAAACGAATGAAGGAAGACTTCAGCTCAGACTAGACCTCAGATCTAGCATACTCTATTATCAGAAGTTCCTCCATGTTTCTTCCCAACAAATATCCTCGCAAATAGCAGGAAGACAAAAATTATAACTACCCAAACAAGAAGTAGACCACAAGAGGAAGTAGAAAATGCATTTGGGAAGACACTAGAGGTCCATAAATAAGCGGGCAAGATGTGAAAAAAAAAAAGCAAGAAGCAGACACTCTCTTTACAGAGAAATGGCATCACTTTTGTTCATAAAGTAAGCTAAAGGTACATACTACATAGAAACTAAAAGAAATATGCTTTTTAAGGAGCATGGCATATAATCTTGATAAAAAGCATAAAAGAGTATTGCATCACTGCAGCATCAGTGTAAATTTATGACGAACAGACATGAAATTCGAGATAGAGACTCTCATAAAACAAGGAAGCATATAACAATGAAGAATTTCCATCTAAATGTTAGCCACTAAATCATGCCAAAGTTCTGGATCTAAGTCATAGGAACTAAAGGATACTTACATTCAGCAGCAGGTTTCTCTTTCGCCCAACATATCCATTAGTCATGCAGAAGATAAAAAACAAATTAGAATTTGTATGATAAATAGTGAAAAAAATTAGTTCAAATGTCAGAACAAAATGACCACAATAACAACTGACATATATTTCCTCAACAAAGCAAAGATGGGTGATACAACCATAACCAACAAGCTTTATTTCATCTATTTGGGATTGGCAAAAATGTGATATGATCCTCTAAAGGAAAAGATTATATTGCCAAGGTTGTCTTCACTGTTCTCCAAAATACCTTGAATTACATGCTTTCCCATCCTTAACATTTTCAGGGAAATATCAACCTGCAAGTTTAATTAGCTATATCAGTAGCAACTTTCTTTGAACCATAAAAGAAACTAAACAATAATTGAGTTTCATGCCATGTATAAGAAAGCTGTATTGGTTGCTAGAGTAGGAAGAAGGAAAACTTTTAACTTCTAAAAAGTACCAGAGTAACAAGCAGCTCCAAAAGGACACAATTTAGAGAAATGTGGGGTGTTAACCTTCTTTAGTAAAATCTTTTTCCATCTCGTTATATCATCTGTTGTGTCATATGCTTATATTTGAAAAGAAAAGAAAATTAGAAAATAAGAGCAACCTCTTGGATAATTTGTAGAATATAAACATCCAGAGAGATACAGAACCAAATACATTGATGCCAGGTAGGTGCTTCCTCCATAAGAGTAGGTAAAACTAAAATGTGATGATATCCACTTTGGAGACTATAGGAGGCATGGAATAAAGATATTGCATGAATGCTCTTCAGAAAAGATTATGGTTGTTCCAGACTAGTCAATATCACTGACTTCAGTAGAGCAGAACACTTTCCCATGTTTATGGTCTTAAGCTCCCAGTAAGATTACCTATGATAGGGCTGTGATCGAGGATCAGACAACTTAATGCACTTAAAACCGACATTCCTTAATAAAATACAGGTGGTTCTCAGTGAACCTCACTGGGGATATATATAGCCTACAGTGGTTGCCAGCCTACACGTTATGCATGTAATAAGAAGTGGCAACATGGTTGAGGATACGTTGGCAAACAAGGAGGCAATTGCATATTGGTGATTTAGCCAAGCAGATGTCTTGTCACCTTTTGTTCTCATACTTTCTGAATGGCTGATGCAGTGACTTTATTAACATTTTTTAAAGTTAATTACATCTTTATTATTCTACTTTCTCACTTTGTTTTCCTTGCACAAGTTTATAAACCTTAAACAAAGTTACATTATTAATCAAATTACAAAAACAACTTTCTTTCAAGCACTTAAAAAGTGATTGAATCATCTGTCTTTTCCAGTATTTGGGGAATCCTACCTTGGGTCGACAAATTTCAAGAGGTCTAGAAAATGTTATGGTCCTTGAAAATGGAGTGTTGACAACAGGATGTAACCATCTCAATCTTCAGGACTTTGTAACTACTAGTAAACTTGTGCCAGCATGAGAAGTCTTGTAATTCGGACCAAAGTAGTTACTGATTTTGCATAAGCATGCTCAATTTTTCTTTTTCTTTTTTCTAAGTGCAGGTTGCGGAAGGCAGGGGGAATTGCACATCACCAAACAATGTTTCATTGACATATTTATAGTTGCAATAGCACGTAGCATCAAGTTTGCACCCAAACCTGAACTTGCCCAGCAAGGACGACTGCAACTCCTTTTATCGAACTATCCTGAATAATATCTTCAAGGCCTGAGTCACCCCATTTACATTCAACTTTTGGCGCAAAATCACGTGCAAGTTCCACAGCAGCTTTTGCAGATTCCTAGTTAGAATGCCACATGACAATAGGTAATGCAGATGCATGCTACAAAAACTGTTGTAGAAAAACAATCCAGTGTTACTAGGGAACGAATAACATACCTCGCTACGACTCCAAATTGCTTTAATAATCACATGATTAGCTATCTCCCTTAGCCTAGGAATATATTGTGTGCGCACAAAGATACCCGCACCAATTATCGCAATCTGGGGAAGCATGACATCTGGAGTAGCCATGTTCCCTTCAAATCACTGCTGCAAGCTCATTCACATGTTTGAAAAATAATTATTAGAAAACAAAAAAAATACCCAATGCTCCCACCAGAGCAAATCAAAGATTGGTTTAGTAGAATTATCAGTGATTTCGAATATTAAATGATCAATCTGATTACATTTTTTTTAATAAAACAGAGCAGTTGCAAAATTGCTTAAAATATACCAATACCCTTGAAAAAACCAAGATGTAATATTATATCAAATTCAATCAAATATACTTCAGAATCAGAAGCAAACCATTACAAATTTCCACAAATGAGAAATGGATGTAATGCATGTTTCGTTCAACTGCCCAAAATTACAAAGCAACTAAGACTAATAGCAAGATCTGCAAGAATATATTTAGCTACGATACCAGATCAAATATCGGGCAAGGAGCATTTGCCAAATCAACCAAGTAGACTTGCGGAAAATAAACTCAGATGGCCATCCAACACGAAAACGGAGAAAAATAAGTTTACGAGCACCTTTAACACATACCCTCAAACGAAACAGCCAACATGCTAAGAGGAAGTATTCTTTAAACCACTGCATTTGTCGCATCAGATCGAATCAGCGGGCAGGAGAGGAAAACATTAAAAGAAAGGAAAAAGAAAAAGGAAAAGAAAACTGAACGCGGATCCGCTGATATTTTCCTACAAGAACTCATTTTCTTGATCTTCTTTGATATATCACTTAGATTTGCACTCCTTCTCACCGATCCCAAGAATTTCTACCGCACAGTTTTTACAATGATAGAAATCTTAGAAAAAAATCATAATTAATGAAAAACCAATACCGTTTCAAGCACAAAAAATCCGAGGGATCCATATTAGTTCAAGAACTACGTAGATCAAGAGATAGGAAAGATCGAGTTTTACCTTCTCTTATTTTCCTTTTTTAAAAAACTTCTCTTTTCTTGAATCTTGAATCTAATATGGAGGAGAAGCTTGACGTCCGCCCATTTCAATTGTAGATCCCCGGGCGCGGTAGGGTTTTTCCGTTGCTCTATAGATTAATTGTGAAACCCAGCTGGGCTCGGTCCATTTGACCGGCCCAGAATTTTTGGCCCAGACAGTTTGGCCCAAAAAAATAATAAAAGTAAAATCTCACATGCTTGGCATGTGCACAGAGGGAAGAAGACTCTAGTCCTTCTGACCTCGTCAGAAGGAATCCGACCATGAGCCTGATTCTAGCGCTCTTTGACTCCATTTAGAGCCATGTCGAGTTTCTTCTCGTTCCCATCGGAGAACCCAGACCCCCTAATCGAAGCCTGTTACTGGATTTTTCCTTAAATTCCTCCACAATCGTCGACTGTGTCGCACCGCCGCCGGAAAGCCAGGTAAGAACCAGAAAATCATTGGATAACCCTTGTCTTCCTCTTCTATGACCTTTGGAAGTTCGATTTTCATCGGTGATCGCCGAAATTTGGCCGAGAAGGAGCAAAGCTCATGTTTCCCCTATTTTGTGAAAGTCAGCCTTCTTCTTCTGTTTTCCGACAGGTTCCACCACCGGTTTTTGTCTCCGAGGTCTCCCTCCATTCCTTTGCAACGGCCTGTGGTCATGGCCGAAGATTTAGCCACCGAATTTGCTATTTCATGACTTGAGGAGTTGGAACCCTTGTTTTTGACTATTTTTGGCGTTAGCGACCGGTTGTCGTCGGCTATCTATTGGTCGGCCGTGGATCCCTGACCTTGGGCACCACCTGCAACCACCTTTCCTTCTCCTTTCTTCCTTGGCTAGAGAGAGACTTGTTCTCTCTTCCTCTCTTCTTTCTCTCTCTTCACCACCCCTTCTCTCTTATTTCTCTCCCTACAAAGTTTCTCTCTCTAACTGGACTTTCTCTCACTAGGGTTGATTGGACTCCATAACTCTTAGTGATTTTTGGATCGACCTAGGTAAAGAGTTTTGATCTAGGATTGTCGGGTAGTGTGTCAGCCCCCACATTAGCTCTTGTCAAATATTGTTAGATTTGATCATTTCCGATCTTTATTAAACCATCTATACCTTAGTTCAAGCATGACTTGATGATATCATCTTGAGTTGACTAACCAGGATGCCGTGCACTTTTGAGCCTCTCTTCGAGACAGTGCCCAGATCGTTACGCCAGCTTATGGAATACCCGAAGTAACCTCTTCCTATTCCACTATTCATCCTTCTCTGGTTTAGTAGTCGAGGTCAAAATCAAACGTCGGAAAGACAGATTTCGCTCAAAAAAGTCGTTAGGTCAGCCTAGCATTAGAATTAGGATTCTATTCTTAGAATAATCATGATAAATTCTAATTGAAAATATAATTTTTAAATATCTCTAATAAGGATTTTTGAAATTGATTGGAGTGATAGTTTGGGTTCACTCGCAAGATAAGTAATGATCTAGCTTTTCTAAATTCTTTATTTACATATTATTATTTTTTCATTGAATAATTGTTTATAGATTTATATATGATTTTTGAATTTTACGAGATGGTGATTTGAATAAAAAATAGATATGTAAATTGAAGTAATAGTTTTCAGACTATTGTTAATTATTTACTATTTTTATATTGTATATGCATATTTTGATTAGATTATGATACATATATTATTTTATAAAAAGAACTTTGATGTATATTAGATTTGAACTCTCTGCCTAACTATATTCTGAACCTTACCAATTGGGAATATGCATCGACACTCTAACTATTATTAATTCTGGCCCCACCATAGAGTATAAATGTGGTATTCTGGCTCACTTCATAGGGTATAAGTATAGTATTCTGGCCTACTTTATAAGGTATAAGTGTGATATTCTGACCCACTCCATAGGGTACAAGTATGGTATTCTAGCTCACTCCGCAGGGTATAAGTGTGGTTCTTTTTTTGGTCTAACCACATAATATAAATATGATCATAGTTAAAGGTTGTTAAGTTGAATGTGATTTGTTTTGAATGATATTTATGATTATGTATATGAATATTTGAAAGATATGAATTTTTAATGGATTTATATTTTGAAACGAAATTGATTATGTATTTATATCGATTCATCGTAATTTATATGTATATTTTATGTTATTATATGTATTATTTAATTAAGATATTCATTATTTATTAGGTCATTATACGATTTATTATTATTTTTATAGATCCGAAGAATTAGCTCGACCTAGTGATTTATTATGGAAGAACGATTAGAGACAAGATTTTAACTTATTTATTTAGACTAAATTTTATTTTAGAGTGATAGATGTTAGAATATTATTGAATTTATAAAACTTTTCGCTCCATTATTTAATTAAAATTTAAATATTATTATTTAAATTATTTTTGTTGTGTTATGATAAGGTGTTTTATATGCTTGTGGGAGAGCTTTAATATAAATATGCTGCGGTTGCCGCTACCCGAACCGTGATCTCGGACCGGGGCCGTTTACCGCTCGATGCTCACTTTCCGAACTGCGTGAGTACAAAGCGGCTCCACTCAAACACGGCAAAAATTTCTCATCCATACAACGGTAACATAATATGCGCCCTTCCAAATTTGGGCCATTTGCTGAGCTGGACGGCCATATCAATAATGCTGTTAATACAACTCTTTATTTGCAATAATAAGTAAGACTGTTATTTAAAACGATTGTTTATTTTGAACTGTAGTTCTTTATTATAAATAATCTATTATATATATATATATATATATATATCTAAAATGATCATAATCATTTAAGACACTTTTACTTTTAATAAAAAATGATTATATTTATCAAAAAATTCTTGCTCTTAATAAATTTATAAAATCTCAATACTTTCTTTTTTAATAAATAAATTTCTTATTTTTGATGAATAAATCTCTTATAACATATTATTTAGCATTATAACAGTTAATTTGATGCCAATAACAATTGTTATTTTCATTTGTATTATTTTAACTAAATATTTTTCAAAGTTCATTTTTTTTCATCAATTTTTTTCTAAAAGAATCATATACTTTAAAAATTTGTTTTTGCATCAAATGAAAGATGACTAAAAAAAGTACTATTATTATATTTTTATTATGATCTATTACTTATATCAATCATCACAATAATAATTTTAAATGAATTTGTGAATAGATTTGAATGAATTTGAATCTTAGCATGACGAGGACATCAAGATTTGAATGGAAAGAATATATACAGGATCTTGGGTGTGTGTTTAGTCTCACATCGGTTATTCGTTGGGTAGATCTTGGATACTTATACAGGATCAAGTAATCCAAATAATACCTTCCAGCTAGTTATTTTGGGTGAGGTCCTGAGTTGATATACTCTATCAATCTACTTGTCTTCATCATACCATTAATTATTGTAGATTTGTCCCTTCTGCAAGCTGAAGAATCTAAATATATTGACAGCCCACACAAGTTTATGTTGGTAATCTTGCAAAGACAGTGACCTCTGAGGTAGTTAGCAAATTCTTCTCCAGGAAGGAAAAGGTTCTTAGTGCAAGATTGTTTAGAGTGCCAGGAACTAGAAAATCTAGTGGCTTCGGCTTTGTTACATTTTCATTTGATGAGGATGTAGAAGCTGCTATTTTGTCATTTAATAATGCTGCAAGTGTGCTGCCTTTTTCAAAGAACACAGAAAAATAAACCGCCTTTTGTATTTGCACACTTTGTTTACTAACTCTGGATACCATTTGCATTTTGTGTCACATGCTACAGTAAAATATTCGTGCAACTATTTTTTTTTACAATAACCAAGAAGAAAAATCCATTACCTGAGGGTCCAATTGTACAATGCTAACTGCATCTAGAGCCTGGTTAGTGCATTCCTGTGAACATAAAGTTCTTTGTCTACCTTCCCTACCTCTCCCTCCATTTCATAGGTTGGTTCCTTCCCTCGACAAACTTCCTGTAATCACAGTTACCGCTACTTAGTGATCCTTTGTATTCTTCTTAAATTCTGTAAACCTCTCTCCTCCTTAAGTTTTTTTTTTTTTGGTTAAACGGTCAGTCATGTTAATCTAGCGTGAAGTGCAACAACAGAGTCAAAATACAATATGTGGCATAAAAATGAAGGTACAATCTCAGAACATTCTTGTTTGTTGTACCCTACCCTGATTAATGGACTTGTTCAAGCATTTCCTGGCCAAACGAAGTTAGAGGTGAATCTAATGGGACCTCATGGACTCTATTAGCCAGGCAGTGATTCCACTCAGCAGTCCCCATCCAGCTTGCTTGCTCTTCAGTGAATCTCTTATAGCATATGTCTTCTTCCAACACATGCTTGCAGGTTCATTTCACTTGCACCACATATCTGCTGTAAATATAGAAATGACTTAAATTTGCTCCAACACAAGCATCATGTATCACTAGCATAGGTATTTTTTAATATTTTTGTTGCTTTCAGGTGTTAGAAGGGCAGAAGATTTGGGTCAACAGAGCTTAGTGATGCTAATCTAGCACTTGGGAGCATGGAAAGGGTTGTATGTTTTGTTAGTGAGACAGGTTTTGCTTATTAAAAGAATAATTTTGAAAAAGTTAAAGAGTTGTAATCAATTTAACTTTAGTCTTGCGTCCATAATTTTGGTACAAATTTTATCTTGTCAAAATTTAAATGTGAAACGAAATGCGTGTCAACTTTCAGAATTTGTGAATATATGTCAACTCTGAGAATTAATCAATTAAAACTCGAGCCTTCTCATGTATGTAGAATCTAGGAGATGTGCTCGGCAAATTAAACAACCATGGCACACCTGCAAGTGGAAATAGATTTTTGATTTGGGGCTGTGGCTTCATCTTATTTGGAGTTGACTTGAAGTGGCACCAATTCCCCTGAAGTGGCACCACTTCCCCCTTTTTTTTTTTCGGGAGAAACGCACCACCTTGATTTCCGAATCTAAACAGAAACAACCCGCTCAGAAAGATGATGCCTCATGGAAATTCTAAATTTCTTCAGACCACGCAATCTTCCCAACATTGCATATGAACAAAACAGCGGACCTATTATGGTAAGGGTGATGGTAATAAGAAGTGTAACTAGAAGGAATTAAGTACATGGGAAGGACATAGATTTCATTCTATAACTTGATCAAGCTTCTGAGGCACTCCTTCACATTTCAAGTTGTACATTTAAGTACGGGGTATGTTTGGTTGCAACGGAATCCACAGAAAGAGGAGTAATTTTCATAGAAAAGAAAAAGTTTTTGAGCTCCATACTTGGTAACTGTTTTTTGAAACATGTACAAAAAAAAAAGAACCTTTATTTCAAGCAAAATCACTGTGATCTTCAATTATTATATCCTTTTTTAGTACAAGCAGATGAACTGTAGAAATCATGTGGGCCGCTCTGGCGTTCAAAAGTCAAGATCGTCAAGTGATTGAAAATGCGGCTTGTAATGTCCCAGGTCAGCAATGGAAACCAAGATGGTGGCCCACGGGAATCCTGTTAACCAATAGTTCAACGCCACATGCAACACCAGCTAACGGATGGGGGAGCAGGGTGCAAGGACGTGTCGATCTTTTCCCCCTTTTTTTGTTTCATATAATAGAGTTTCTAATGTTCACTTTTTCCTATGGAGGAGGGTCTCCCGAACTTGTTGGTTCATGGGAAAATTCTCAATTTATTGGAATATTTTTCCTGAAAAATTGATGTCTATAATGCTAGAAAAATAATTTATGCATATTTAGTTGATTATAAAAAATAACATATTTCAAAATAATTTATACTGGATTGAGTATCAACTTTCTTCGAAGAGTTACATAAAATACATCTTATGCTCTTAATAAAAAAAAAAAATCTTCTTCCCTGCATCTAAAAATTTAAGGACACTTTTGAAAGAAAAAAAACTATAATTTGTAGCTAATAAAAATTGAAATTTTTCATATTTCACATAGAATTTTTTTTCCTATGAATTATAGAAACCTTATTTTCATAGAAAGTCTACTTTTTCAATTTTTTTTTTTTAACTCCAACTAAATATGAGATACTTCTCTATTTCTATTGACCATACTTCTCTTTCCTCCTCTTCTTATAACCAAAAACGTGTCCTTAATCCAATTACACGCCTTTCTAAGCTGCCAATCTCAGACGGTTCACTCCTTTTACTCCTGAGGATCCAAGGAAGCAACTTAGTTCACAAGGAGTTGCAGATGGCAAGACAGGACTGCAAGAATTTAATTTTTCTGTTTTTTTTTTAATTTTGGTAGGGAAGTGCGAGAACAACTTAAACTGTTTGTAGGTGCAGATGACTGGACACGGGATCAAACTAGAGCCTGGGAAGACAATGGAATGCTTACTGCAATGCAGAATTATGTTGAACAGAAGGTCGTTTGATTCCTTGCAGTTAGAAATACGATGCAATAGAATGCGCATGCAAGTACAATTGCAGGGATAAAAATAGGAGTTTGAAGGCAATTTCTCAACCTTGGCTTCATAGTTGAGGAAATTGCCTTCAAATTATAAATGAGGAAATTGCCAACAGATGACAAGGCATCATAGTTGGACTTGACACTGCCAGCATGGACTTGGCAGCCAAGGTTGAGAAGAGTGGCTATGCTATGGACGTTGATTGCATACATATAGCTAAATTTGTTGGAGCTAAGTATCATACTCCTATATTGGCTAATAAAAGAGGTGCCATATAGATTTATTAACCCGGGCCATTCTTTCATCCAGTAACTTAAATTTTTGGGCTATGAGTTTGTATAAGTGATATCAAAGCTAGACTTAATGTGCTTCACATCCTTATTAGTTATATGGTCCCTTATTAGGAGAGATCAGAGTTGAGTAAGATCTGATACGCGATAGAATAAGATCCAATCCAATAATGAGCCCCCACTTGATTAGGAGCCAGTCAATGATGAGAGCATCACGAGAGTAGTAGAGGGGGGCACACTTAACATAGGTATACGCAACAATGAAAGATGAAGACATTGGTGGGCCCAAAATAAAAAGTTTGAGGGCAAAGTGGTGGAGAGAGCGAGCAAGGGAAGTTAGGGTGAAGGTGGCGGAGGGGAGAGGGCGGTTAGAGGGCAGGCATAGCATGAAGGAAAAAAAAAAAAAGAGGAGATGCGAGCACACAGGAGAGATACCCTGAAGGTTGCACGAAGAAACAAAGCTAAGACACTGCAGCATGAGATGAATCTCGTCCAGCAGCTTCCGTTGCTGCAGATCTCGTCCATTCAGCTGCTCCTTAACCTGCAGCAACCCAAACATTTATAAATTTTGAGACAGCATGAATGTATAAGCATGACAAAATGAACTCAACAAAGTAATTCAAGTCAACCAAATTTGCCCGCAAAATTTTCTCTGCCTCATCACATACAATCAATTGAGCTATGACCATATTGTTAGATTGTTAATTTTTGACAAGCCATTATCCTGTGAATACATTCTCGATAATGTTACATTCACCAATCATTACAATAGAGAAAAAGGAAAAACAAAGAAATAAGATCTTCCATCAAAGGCTGCAAAAGCAGTAAGAGACTTCCCAAACGGGACGGAAAAAAAATCCAAGAGAAACAAATGGGGACCCTCGAAATTTCCACAGCACCATGACCTAACCTGTTGACAGGAATACAACTACCTTTTCTTTGTACAGGTAATCAGTTAACAGAAGGCCTTTTCTCGGTTGTGTAAGGTATGCACTTTTCACTGGTCATGAGTCTTGTCATCTGACAAGCGATGTTCCAGCACTGCAGAAGTGAAAGCCAGAGCAGATCCACAAAAAAGAGCTGATGAAATGCTCCTACCTGTAAATTTAAAAGTATTACCTGATGATAAATATATATATGGTACCGAACAATGAAGATGAGATATGGTCGTAGATCTTATTTCACTAAAAAGATTTAATAGGCAATGGAAACTCGGGAACAGAGGTTAAGAGAGAGAAATCTCAGATAAGCTAATTTCTTGAAGCTGATCGAGATGCACTGATTTTTACTTCAATACTTTGATTAAAATAGAAGTATAAGCTTGACAAAGTGGGACAAAAAGTTAAGCACTTCTATTTTTTTGGTGGGGTACGGTATTATCAAACTTATTTATTCAGAGGATCTATCTGCTGCTATTCTTATATTTAGACACAAAGGATATGCATAAAGTCCCACTTTTCTCTCCAAACAAAAGAATCAACATATATATTACAGTATTTTTTTTTAGATATAAGATTTTGCTCTTCAATATAACTAGCAAGCTAATAGAACAGGTAAAATATTGATGATACGTACATTATAATATCCAACAACAACTCAGATATTTCAAGTTCAATTGGCCATAATTCCAACACTACCAAGTTCAGTTTCCAAATTAGTTTGTCTGATAACAATCACTTTTCTTTTCAGCATGTAGGTTTAACCATCTAGCATCACTAATCACAACATTTTGGTAAACTGATAATTCATTAGTTAAAACATAGATATAACAGATGCCTAAATATACCAAAACACATATTGGCACCAACACAATCTGAACTTCACACCATCAACTACAGAATAATGTAATAAAGAAAGCATGTTGAATACTGAAGTGTAAATCATGCAAAGGCTTTTCTTCAATAAACCAGTTGATTTATTACACAAACAATTCAAATTTACAAGATCTTAATTTGTGTTTGGACAAAATATGACAAATTACTGTTGTAGGGAAAAGTCAAATTGTTCAAAAGCTAGACTTCAACATGCTCCAAATGTTCATCCAGAAAACAATGTTTGCTAGTAATATTGAAGGCAGTGTTTGCCAAGCTAACCCAAACTGGGCGGTTCGGCCTATACCGAACTGAACCAATACAAAATCAGGACGGTTCGGTTATAAAAGCCTCTTTGATACTATCTTTCCTCTTCGACACTCTCGCCCTCTCTCTCCCCCTTTTTTGATGCTGACCAACGTCGACTGATGTTATCTCCCTCGAATGACTTCAAATACGACACCGTTGCCCTTGATCAACATTGAAGGCAATGCCATCGTCCTCGTCGACATTTTTGGCTCCGATCGATGGTTAGGGTTAGGATTTCGACTGCTTCTGCTCTCACTCTCTCTCCCCTCTCTCTCTCTCTTCCTCCCTCTCCCCCTCCTCTTCATAAGCCCCCTCTCTCTATCTCTCTGTCTCTCCCTTCCTCTCTCTCCCTCTCTATAAGCCCCTCTCTCTCCCTCCCTCTTTCACTCCCTCCTCTTTGTCTCTTCGCCTCTCTCCTTCTCCCTTTATCCCCTCTCCCTTTCCCTCCCCCTGGTTTCATACACCTTGGTTTGGTAAGTTGCGTACCGTACCGTACCGCATAGACCACCAGCCAATACGAGCCTTGGTACCAGTTCCTCAAGATGAACCATTCCAAATTAATAATGATTTCCAATAATACATAAGAATCTTAAGCTAAATACTTTTCGGGTCTAATGCTTGCATTCCACTTTTTTTTCACCTTTAATAGCAAAATAGTGAATATCTAAAGGTTGTATTTTCCTAATAATTCATCAATGTTCATGACAATCTAGAAAATGAGTCAAAACTGAAGACATGTCCGGGCTAATTTAAGCATACATAACCATGGAACTTAACAAAATAGTGAATAGTAGGGAAATTCTATACTAACACAAAACCTCCAGATTCCAAATGTTCCATTAGTACTAGCCCCAATTAATTAGTTATCCAACATAAAGGTTTCTTGTTGTATGTCAGCAATAAATAGTAAATTCTAACAATCAATCATCTTTCTGCACATCCACTTTTTACTTTTAATCATAGCTTGCAACTTGCAAATATCAATAAAGAGGAAAGGACTTTAGAACGTTCAAAGACAGAGGAAAAGAGTTCCACCAAAAAAAAAACAAAAAGATGGAAAGAAAGAGATTTGCATAAGTGTCAATATAAACATGAGAATTTATATAGAATGGGAAGCTGTAGGATACAGCATTGTCGTATGAACATTGTTGGTGATAATTTTGTATGAATTGCATTTCATTCATCTCAGTGAATTAAAGCTGCATAATAGTTCAGAATACAGAAAAACTTAACTTTATAAATGTAGTCTGATAAACAACTCAAGGAAGAGAAGAAAATAACAAACCTTTGAAACCCAAAACAGAAGCTCCAGCAACAAAAGCACCCACAGCACCATTAATGAAGTCCTTCTTCTTTCTCTGCTTTTCCAACAGTTGCTCCACACCTGCATATATACCTCCAAGGGCAGCAAAAGTAAGTCCATAGTTACCACACACCTTGAGGGTTCTCATAAGCTCTGGATGTGTCACGTTTTTATTCACAGGGGGCACATCACGATCAAACAGAGTAGCCACAATTGCGCCCGTTACAGTCCCTGCAGTTAAACCCATTGTTGCTCCCTTGACTGTGACCATGATTGGAGTATGTTGATCTAACAAGTCTCTAACTTTTGAGTGCTCCATGCCTTTCTTTCGTGCACAAACTAATCATGAAAGAAGAGAAAAAAGCCAAAAAAAAAAGAAAAAAAGAAAAAAAGATTTGTGTGATTAAACATAAGTCATTATTAAATACAAAAAAATGAAATAATTGCAGGACAAGAAAGAAACACAAAAACAAAGAAAAAGAATTTCCTCAAGAAAAAGAAACAATAGAGTAAAGTTAAAGAAACTGAACTTTTCTCATCTTACATCTTTGAAGTCTAAAATTCAATCATACAGATATTCTTTTGTACATCCCAAGCACTCAAACATTAACAATTATCCCATCCAATGGTAATGGCTTAGGATCTTACATTTGCAGGTAAGGGGTGTTTAGAGATAATATGGCTAAATTTTATTAATTCCATCAACCTGCAAGAGCACTTTGTGACTGCATCTCAACCTGGCACCAGAACTCCACGAAAATGTCACAAAATCGTTGGCCAAGGTAACCATGAGGAAAAGAAGGGTTCACTTGAAACTTAGAAAGGCCACTTCATGGGTAGTTAGACCAACCTTAATTTTCACATGGTCAAAGCTCATATAAACGGATAGTAATTTCCCTAGGTTAAATTCACTTAAAGGCCAAAATTACAAAACAGTAGCTAAAAAGAAAATGGAGGGCACTTACCCTTTGGAATTAAATATGAAATTCCTTTTGAAACATACATAGAGTGTTTCATAAGAAACAATCAAGAATTTGGATACAACATCCTCAGCAAAGGTGAAGATGTCACTCTCTAGGTGCTCCAACAAACTAGGTACGTCAGTCAGTCATTAGTTCCTCTACAAGGCCTATCTTTTTCGAGGCCAAACCCCTAATATACATTATCGACCCCTTCCCTAGAAGCTTAATCCATTGAGGTATAGTGGTAATATAATATGGTATTAAAGCCAAAGGTCAGAAATTTAAATCTCCATTCAGGCCAATTTTACCTATTCATTTTCCCAAGTTTTTTCTTCCCTTGACTCCTTTTTGGTTGAGCCAATAATAACTCGTTCTTATCATGTGACTCGGAACGAAAATCCGATGGGCTAGAAAGACTTAGACAAGTCCGAAAAATCGAAGAAAAATATTTGAAAAATCTTATTAATGTTGAACCGTCTCGATTGCGTGGTTGCAATGAGTATTTATAGAGATATTCTTCCTCTAGAATAAGAAACTTGCTATAGATATATCCTCCCTCTAGAATGAGAAACTTGCTATAAAGATATTCTCCCTCTAGAGTAAGAAACTTGCTAAACTATGAAAGTGCAGAAAAACATGCCTTAGCTATGATCACTAAATTAGGCCACGCTTGACTTTCGCTTAGACTGCCGACGATCCCACTATTCAAGGAAATTTATAGAAACTTGTTCTACATCATCTTGAGTCCTTGATTCATTTATGCCTTTGCATGGTCCTGGCAGCACGTGAGGGAGGTGTTAAGGACTTATATGTATTCTTAACCCCTTCCCACATGGAAATCTACAGCATTAGGTGTTAAGGACTCATTTATATTGTTCACCCCTTCCCAATGGAATTCTGCAGCATTACTATCCGTAGTGCATATAGTTTCAGACGATTCTATCAACAATCTTTAATTGGAAACAAGTTACCTTACTAAAAATTTGTATTTACGAGCTTCTCTTGTATATCAAACAAGATTCGTCGTTTCGGTACTGAAGCCCGTACCAGTGCCATATAAGCTCAGTATCGGAATGATATGGTACAGAATTTTTTTAGCATGCCGAGTGTCGGTATCGGTACTCAGTATGTCATCTATACTGGGTACCAGCACCAAACTAGTATACTATAGTATGCCCTGTATCGTCCAGTTCGGGCCGGTACAACGTACCTTGACATCAAATGTATGTAGCTGAATGACTTCTTGAAGACCCCTCTCTTTATTTTTTCCCCTAGAAACTCATAGCAGTCGTATGAAGATAAATCGTTTAGAAAAAAACCCTAGAAATCCACATCGAACGATAAATAAACAATCTTACGATCAATATGAAAAGGAGAGCAAAAACGAAATTAAATATTAAAAAACAGTTCCATAAACAGAATATTCAGCATTTTGTACTCCATGCCAGGAAACAAGAAAGAGATGGAAAGAAAGAAACGGTTCCAGACAAGAAGAACACGAAGCGCAATTCTAGATAGAAAAAGTATATCAATATCGATTTCAGAAAGGAAAAACCAGAAATAAAATCATACGTACTCCATTCAAAGGATCAAGAAACATATGAACGGGAAAAAATCGATCGAATCAAGAAGAATAAGAAACCAAAAGCAAGAATATTCTGTATTAAGAGGAAAATAGAAATCAAAGCGGATCAATTCCACAACCAAAAATCACAAGAACAACGACGAGCAAAATTAAAATCAGATAAATAAACTAATAAAAATTATGAATAGATTAGAGAAACAATCACCAACCTTTTTGCGCGGGGGGGAGCGCTCGGCCCCTCTTCGGAGCGTTTGGAGCTCTTGAAGGAGAGCTTTTTGGACCTCAAGCGAATAATAGTAATAGGTGAAAAATAGGAAGAAACGCTCTCCCACCGCTTACGAACCGAGATCGGACGGCGGACAGACCAGTTCTGCGTCTTGATGCATCGTTGCACTGATTTGGATCGTCCGATTGAGAGACCGAGTGTGACGATGCGATTTCTTGCCCCCGCCGACTCTGAAAGCCTTATAAAACGGCCCATGGGCTCACAGGATGGGCTCGTTACTACAGGATGGCAAACAAATCCAACCCAACCCGATCCAATCCAATATCCAACTCATTGGCTGTGATGGCATACGGATATACCATCAAAGGAAAAATGGAAGGCAGTGCAATTAGGACAAGCACCTTTTATCATGTGCTTCTTTTGAACCTAAGTTTACATCACAGGCAGACTTTTGTGCAAAATTTACTTGATTATTGATTTCATGAGAAAAAAGCTTTTTTATTTTCTTTCTCCTTTTTTTTTCTTTTTTTTTTGTAGAACGATACATATTTAAGAAATGATCTTGTCTCTCCATCTAAGTATGGGACAGAATATGATATACAAACTTCAAAAACCTGATATATTTATTTTGGATATCCAATGTATATTTATTTAATAGGTTACCATCCATCTCATATGTATTTATATCTAGGAGTGAAATTGTTGAACCCCTAAATGTGTTCATTTTGTCAAAGAAAAATCAATCTTTTCTTCTAAAATCAATAATTGAATGGATTTTTTGTGCAAAATCTATATATCACAGAGTAATCTTTTGTGTAACTAAAATAAAGAGAGAGATGCTGCCTGTCCCATAATCCACAACAAAATAGTTTTGATATCTTTGGCCTCATTATTATAGTTATCATACATGCATGAAATGATATGAGTAGAAAAAAAAATCATCCAAATAATTCCCAATTGTTAGGAAAAAAATACAATCAAGAAATAATGATACCGCAAACTTCTTCTTTCTCTTTGTGTAATTAAATGGAATATCACTCACTAAGCAACAATAATCTTTTTCAATCTACTCAAGCAAAAGAAGTAAAATAATTAAGCAATCCACACACAAGAGACAATACAATTTTTTTTTAACATGAAAAATTCTTCGATGTGAAGGAAAAATCACGGAACCTAGTCCAGCCAAAAACTTTTACTATTTAAAATAATAGGATTACAATAGATTCTTTCTAGTTCAACTAGAAATTGCACAAATATCAAAAAGATTTAATTTTGGCTTCTACTACAAGAACATTCATCACCAATATGGTGGATTTTAATAATAAAATCAAAGAGAAGTATTTTCAAAGATTCAAACATTGAGGTAGCTCTTAATGCCGGAAACAACATAATTAAATTTCAACCAAATCTGGATAAAATCAACTATTCGATAATCCGACAAAGTAGCAGCACATTTTCTTCTTCTCTATTTTTCTTTCTTTTTTCCTTCATCATTTTCCGTAGAGCCCCACTCCCCCGTTTCTTTTGGGATTACCTCACCCAAGCCAACGATTTGAAATTGCCTTCTTATCCTTTTTGTAAAAAAAATTCAAATGAGGTGGGTCCCACATGAGGAGGGACTACACCAACAAATCTCTTCCTTCTAACTCATATGGAGGGTTCCACCAAGCCCGCTTTCTCTCTACAAGCAATAATTTTTTTTTTCCATAGGCAAGATTTTAGTCATCATATCCAACCCATTATCATCAGTATGATTTTTCCAAGACATAGTAACTTCATCTCCAAAGCATCCCGAACCCAATGATATCTCACATCAATATGTTTAGATCTCGAATAAAATATAGGATTCTTTGAGAGATAGATGACACCTTGACTATCACAATAAAGCATGCATTTCTCTTATTCTAGACCTAACTCTTATATAAAATTTTTCATCCACAAAAGTTCTTTACAAGCTTATGTAACTACAATATACTCGGCCTTCATAGTGGACAAAGCAACATATTTTTGTAACTTAGATTATCATAACACAGCTCCCCCTGAAAATGTCATCAAGTATCCTGATGCTGACTTTCTAGAATCTATAACATCAGCCATTTCTGCATTTGTGTACCAATCCAACACATGTTTACCATTACCAAAATATAAACAGACTATACGTACCTCTGACATACCTAAGAATCCATCTGACAATTGCCTAATGTTCCTTACTAGAGTTAGAAAAAAATCGACTTACAACACCAACTGCATGAGCAATATCCGGCCTTATGCAAACCATGGCGTACATCAAACTGCCAACTGCGGATGCATAAAAAATTTTCTTCATTTCTTTTTATCTTTCTAACTTGTAAGATACTGCTTGAAACTTAACTTAAAGTGACTTGCCAGTAGAGAGCAAACTGGGTTGGACATGCTCATGTTGAACTTTTCTAATACTTTTCCAATATACATCTATTGGGATACCCAAAGCTTTCCATTCTTTCTATCACAAATAATTCTAATGCTAAGAATTTGTTTACCCGACCCTAAGTCCTTTATGACAAAGAACTTGCTTAAATCTCTTTTTAAGCTTTCAATCTTCTTAGCATCATGGCCAACAATCAATATGTCATCCACATAGAGCAAGAAAATAATAAAATATGCATTAGAGAATCTCTTCATAAACACATAATGATCAAAAGTGGTTTTACTATACCCATGATCAATTATAAATGAATCAAACATTTTATACCACTACTGAGGTGCCTGCTTGAGCCCATACATGTTCTTCTTTAATCTGCACATGAGATACTCTTTTTCTTTAACTATGAACCCTTCTAGCTGCTCCTTGTAAATTTTCTCCTCCAAGTCACCATGGAGAAAGACAATTTTCACATCAAATTGTTCAATCTCTAAATTTATGCTTGCAGATAAACCAAGAATAACTCTTGAAGACATTTTGACCACAAGTAAGAAAATTTCTTCAAAGTCAATACCCTTTTTTTTTGACCAAAACCTTTCACAACCAACTGTGCCTTGTACCTTGGCTGTGATTTCTTCTCTTGAATCTTCAATTTGAACACCCACTTAATCTTGAGTGCTCTCTTATTCTTAGGTAGTTCCATTAACTCAAATGTGCGGCTCTCATGTAAGGATTTTATCTCCTCATGCATAGCTTTTAACCACACTCTTTTTCTTTTGTTTATAACTTATAGCATCTTGGTAGCATTCTGGTTCTCTCCCATCAGTGATCATCACATGCTCATGAGAAGAATATTTTGGAAAAGGTTAGTGCTCTCTAGTAGATCTTCTCAATTGAGGCTCAACCGGTGGTTCTGGAGGGCTTGCTCAACATGCTCATTCGGCATATCATTGTCAAGTGTGGGCTCATCAACTGTGTTACCATTATCTTTTTGCACATTTTTTCTATTGTCATTATTCATCATAGTTGGAGACACTAGACCCACATCAACATAATTTCTACTAACAGACTTTGGCTTTTCAACTTTTTTAAAATCTTCAATTATCTGGTCTTCTAGAAACACAACATTTCTGCTTTTGATAACTTTCTTATTAACTGAATTCCATAATCTATAACCAAACTCTTCATGTGTATAACCCCAAAAGATACACTATTTAGACTTGCCATCAAGGTTGGATCTCTCATCTTTAGGAATGTGAATAAATGTCCTGCAGCGAAATACTCTCAAGTGATTATATGACACATCTTTTCTAAGACATACTCTTTCTGGTACATTAGCTTTAAAAGAAATTGAAGAAGAAAGGTCTCCATTTGTTAGAGCTTTTGGAGAGTCAGATAGTACTTTCTGACCCTTCAAAAGCACTTTTAGATAGAATAGAGGTGTTTGGTAAAAAAATAATTTTTTTTTAGCTTTGCTAGAAAGCTAAAAATAGCTTTTCGGGTATTTTGGAGATTCTTCAAAAAAGTACTTTTAGGCCCCAGCGGAAAACTGTTTTAACTTATAATTTTTTTGGACCAAAATATCCATGATAAAATATATAATTACAAAATGATAATATTAATATATAATGATAATAAATATAATATTTTATACTTTATTATTGTATTATACTATAAATATACTATTATATTACATTATATCATAATACATTGATATATTATATTATATAATATCAAATTATGTTATATTATTATGCTATAGTATACAATATTATATTACTATATTATAATAATATTATATTACATTACAGTAATATTATACTGTATTATATATTTATGCATTAATACATACTATATTTTATTATGCTCTCTTGTATAATACTATGTAATATTCTTTATGGTCATTTTGTTATACCAAAAGTATTTTTTCAGTTTGTTTACCAAATATATATTAAAACCTCATAGTACTTTAGAAATATAATTACCAAACAGCAAATAGTTTTTTTTATAAAAGCTCTACTTCAAAAGGTTTTACTTTTGAAAGTTCTACTGCTAACAACTCTGCCAAATGGGGCTGCAGTTCTCATTGCTTCACCCTAAAAAGATTTAGGCAATTTAGCATGATAGAGCATACACCAAATTCTTTTACAAATAGTATGATTTATTCTCTCAGCAACTCTATTATGTTGAGATATTTTAGAAACGATTTTCTCAAGCCTGATGCCATGATCTCGACAATATTTCTCAAATGGACCTTTATATTCACCACCAGTATCTGCTCAAATATACTTCAGTTGTTTTTCCATTTTTCTTTCAACACTAGCATTAAAATGCTTGAATACATCGAGCACCCGGTCTTTAAATTTTGAAGCAAAAGCTCTACTTTTCTAAAATGATCATCAATAAAAGTAACAAAATATAAAACACCACCAAGAGTTCTAGCATCCATAGTGTAAACATCATTATGAATTAAATCCAAAATATGTGATCTTCTATATTGAGGAATTTATGAAATGTAGCTCTATATTGTTTGCCAGCTAAACAATGAGTATAAGTTTTTAGGAGTGTTTCTTTTATAGAAAGAAGTTTTTTGGCTAGAATATTAAGTCTATTCTCACTCATGTGTCCATGCCGCTTATGTCATAATTTAATGGAGGAGTCTTGAATTGCATTCACCTCCTCTTGCACAAATTTGCTCGCATCATGTATAGAGTGCTTGATTTCTTTCCTCTTGTTACCACTAAAGAACCTTTGGTAAGCTTCCATTTTTCTTCACTGAAGTTATTGTTGCAACCTTCATCATCAAGTACTCTAGTAGAGATCAAGTGGAGGCGGATATATGGAACATGTTCTACATTTTTTAGCAATAGTTGACACCCAATGCTAGTTTCTAAGGAAACGTCTCCCATGTCCACAATCTTAATTACTCCATTATTTCTCATCCTGACCCTGCCAAAATCACCACTAGTGTAAGATGTGAAGAAGTCCAATCAAGAAGTAACATGAAAAGAGGTACCTAAGTCAACAACCCAAGCACAATCCTAGCATTTAAGATTCACAGAAGCATCATCACAAATAATACTAACATCACCATTAGATGCAACTATTGTTTTATCATTTTCTTTCTTCTTTTCTTCACCTCTTTCCTTTGATTACTCTCTTTAAATTTTCTTCACTCTTTTTTCATGTGCTTTGGTTTGCCGCAATAAAAATACTTGACTTTTTTTGAATTTGGACCTTCCCCTTGACTTATCATGATTGTTAGAGTTTCGCAAGATTCTAGTTTTACTCCTCCATCTTTTTGTAACCAATGCCTTTGACTGTGTAGTTACACCATGTTCTCTTTTTCTTCTGATCTCCTCATTAAGCGTACTATCTTTTATCATTTTCAATGTTATTACACTATTAGGAGTTGAATTACTAAGTGATACAACTAAAGTTTTTCAACTATCAAGCAAGGAGCGGAGCAACAACAATACTTGCAACTCATCATCTAACATCATTTTTATAGTATTTAGCTGATTTACCACATCTTGAAATCTACTCAAATGCTCGGCCACTAAACTTTCCTCTTTATACTTCATATGCATAAGCTTTCTGATCATGAATATCTTGTTCTTTGCAGTCTTTTGCTCATAGAGACTCTCTAATTTCTTCCATAAACTATGGGCATTAATCTTCATGGCAACATGATGAGAAACACTATCATCTATTCGCTGCCTAATTAAACCAACCGTCTTCCTATTCATTTTCTCCTACTCTTTTTGAGTTTTGTCACTTGGTTTACACTATCTCCTTCAATAGGATCATACAAATCTTTGCAAAATAGTAAATCTTCCATTTGGGGCTTCCAAATTAAATAATTGAAATATATGAGTTTAATTATACTGCCACCTGAATGCTCTTTCATTTAATTAACACAAGAAAAAATTTAGCCACTAGCAACCTGCTCTAATACCACTTTGTTGGAAAAAAATGCAATCAAAATATAATAATACCGCAAACTTTTTTCTCTCTTTATGTAATTAAATGAGATATCACTCACCAAGCAACAAAAATATTTTTCAATCTACTCAAACAATTAACAAGTAAAATAATCAAGCAATCCAACACAAGAGGCAACACAATTTTTTTTAATGCAAAAAAATCCTTCGATGTGAAGAGAAAAATTACGGGACCTAGTTCAACCAAAAACTTCCACTATTTAGAATAATAGAATTATAATAGATCATCTCTAGTTCAACTAGGGGTTGTACAAATATCAATAAGATTTAATCTTAACTTCCACAACAAGAATATTCATTATCAATATGACGGATTTTAACAATAAACAACAAAACAAAAAATAGGATTATAATAGATCTTCTCTAGTTCAACTAGAGGCTGTACAGATATCAATAAGATTTAATCTTAACTTCCACAACAAGAATATTCATTATCAATATGATGGATTTTAATAATAAACAACAAAATAAAGAATAGGATTATAATAGATCCTCTCTAGTTCAACTAGAGGATGTACAGATATCAATAAGGTTTAATCTTAACTTCCACAACAAGAATATTTATTATCAATATGACGGATTTTAACAATAAACAACAAAATAAAGAATAGATTTCACCAATTGTTGATGCTTGAAATAATCGATAGCGAAAGCTTTTTAAAGATTCAAATTGTTCAATCTGTAGCTCTCAATACCGAAAACAACATACAAAAATTTTAGCCAAATCTAGATAAAATCAATCATCCGATCATCCAATAAAGTAGCACCTTTTCATCTTCTCCATTTTTCTTTCTTTTTTCCTTTACCGTTTTCCCATAGAGCCCAAGGAGGGACCACACCAACACCAAGATGCCTGGGTTTTTCAATCACCACAATATATCTTCCTTATCCTCGCACGGTGGCACCTGCTATTTAGAGTGATGCATGGATATGACATTACTAAAACACAAGCTTATGTCCCCACGAGAGCTTCTATTGAGGAACCCTCCATGCTCGAGATGATGAGTACCGATATGATTTAGGCCCTGTTTGGAAGAGCTTTTGGAGGGCCAAAAAGCACTTTTTGACCCTCCAAAAGTACTTTTAGCAAAAAAATAGTGTTTGGTAAATTTTCCGAAAAGCTGTCTTCAGCTTCTCGCAGAAGCTGAAAACAGCTTTTAGGGGGAAGCTCCAATTTGGAGCTTTCTAAAAATGCTATTTTCAGCTTTTTCGGAAAGCTATATTTTTGACCAAAATACCTCCATTTTAAAAAAAATATCCTCCCAAAAACCTCTCTCTCACCGTCTTTTCCTCTCCCACCCAACCCCACTCCCTCTCCCTCGCCGCCGCACCCTCTCCCTCTGCCCCGCCGTCACACCCCCTCCCTCTCCCCCGCCCCCATGGTGGGGAGGTGCCGAAGAAGAGGAAGACGGGTCGTCTTCCCCTTCCCGAGGCCGCCGCCGGCGACGATGTCCCCGTCACGGAAAGGGGTGGTGCCGAAGAAGAAGGAGGTCCCACGGTGGGAGGGGCCGAAGAACAGGAAGAAGAAAGGGGCGCCCTCCCCCTTCCTGTGGCCGCCGGCGGTCACGACTCGCCCCCTTCCCGCATCCGCCACGGCCCGGCTCGGCGCTGTCGGCCTCGCGGGAGGAGAGCACTTCCCAGGGGGCCCACCGCGACCGCCGAGACTGCCGCGGGCGCT
>JAOXJJ010000001.1:9611835-9630231 GCA_025769935.1 Phoenix roebelenii
TTATTTAACATAACATATCAATGTATTATGATATAATGTAATATAATATTATATTTATAGTATAATACAATAATAAAAATATAAAATATTATAATTATTAGCGTAAATAAATTTTCTACAATATAACAAATTTCTTCGGTAGGTGATAAATTTGGTTAAATAATTATTAAAATGAACATTTGTATAATTGTTATATTTTATCACAGATATTTTGGTCAAAAAAAATAGTATTCTGATTATTTTTTTAAAAAGCTATTTTTAATTTTCTAAGGAAGCTAAAATATATCTAAATGCCTCTAAGAAACCGACGAACTCGTTGGGAAAGCGTGATTTGCGATATTCTTATCCATTTTGTTCTGTCACCTTTGTCGCCTACCTATGAGTAGATAAAGGATGGATGGACTGCAGGTTCCCACGAGTGCCTGTCCGGAGGATAACATTATCCTCGGGTCCCAAATCTTGGCATGACGAATGGGGCCAACCGAACCTAATTGTGAAAGTAGTCAGTACACCAACTTCCGGATCCACATTACAGAACCCAGCTGGACAAATTAGTTGGAAGTAATTGCTATATATCCAACCAAAAACTGGGGGTTGGCTGGTAGGTTGGAACGACGTCGCCTAAGCTCATTCCAACCACCCACCTATCCTAATATTTCATAGAATTCATATTTAAAATACCCTTGATGATTCAAATCTAGTATATTATGAGATAGATTTTACGAGATCTAAATGCCCCGTAAATGATGATGGATCCTGTCCCGTAAAGGACATGCGGCATGTCATGTCCATATCCCGTGACCGCTGCCATCTTCCATCCTATTAAATAATTTTGGAACTTCAGGGTGATGGTCCAGCGCTAGCCTGCTAGTGTTAGGTTTGTGCTTGGCTGTATCTCGTAGCTGCAGCTACAATTATTTATCTTTTTCATTGCAGATCGTAAATTACAGTATGTATAGATAGATGGTTAATAATATTTGGGAATTGATTTTGTCGGAAGACATCAGAGTTCTGTTCTACTATCATGGATTGCTAGCTACAATGGCTAATAAAAATTACCGTAGCAACTATAACTTTATTTCCAGAAGAAATTCAATTTAAAGGTAAATGACAAGAGACAAGAAAGAAGCCATTATATGCTTAACAATCACTGGCAGTGATTTAGAGGAAGGGTTACAAACTAGTAATATATTTGCCTCCTTGGAGCAGTGAAGTTAGAAAGGGAATAAAGAGCGTACATATATAAGGGGGGATTAATTAGGGATTTGCACCTGGATTTGAGTCCATAACTAGGGCTGGTTGTAGCAGTTTGTAATGGCGGAAAAGCTAGGGTTGGTTACAGCACTTAATAATCTCGTGGTTACCTAGCTCAAAATAATGGTCCAAATCAATTTGCACCCTGTTAGGTTCTCTAAGATGATCAAACCAAGGTTTTCACTTAAACCAGTGCACTTCTACGGCAGAACCTAAGCACTGAAAGGACTTCTGGTTGATGAAAAGCTGCCATAAAATTCCTTGGAATTCGTAGAATGGAGAATTGAACTATCTACAACCCCAGAACCAATAAATTGGTTTGCCAATACACTTCGGAGACGTGCCAATTCCTTTTAATCTTGAGTATCTTTTTAATAAAGAAAAATAACACCAATCACTTCGATTTTCATTAGTGGCATTCAACATTTGCTTGAGGAATCTAAAGGGAAAAAAAGCATCTGGGAGAACCAAAAAAAAAAAAAATTATTATGAGAGCTAGATAATGTACCTATCGAGATAGGCTGGATAATATCTACCAGTAAAAGTCACAAAGAGTACAAACAAAAAGCCCCCATCAGACTTCTCAGACCTTTTGTTATTGTTTTGGGATCCTGAAAATGATTTCGTCGTCGGTGCCTGCAATTATAGCTCACAAGATGGTGCGTGGGTGCAAACTCTTGCATCATCATGCTTGTGCCTAAAATGGAACGGGCGGTGAGCAGATAATGCAATGTTTTTTTTGGAAAAAAACATATAGGAAGATAATGTAATAGATTTAACAGTAGAGGTTTTTGTAGATGTGGTGGGTGAATACAAGGTCGATCATGTATGGATCTTTGTTTTCTTCTCTTTTGTCTTTGGTGGAGCACTCGACGTAGTATAAGAATATATAAAATATATAAATAAACTACTTCATTCTATCAATTTAAACTTTTAGGGCAAATGGTGATTTCAACATGATATCAGAGCGAGGTTGCAGGTTCGAACTCCTCGGATGTCACTTGGGGGGGAGATTGTTGGAATTTTTCCAAGCCTCCCCTTGGGGGTTTGCTACCACGTATGGCTTATGGAGGTCACATGGTGGCATCGATGCTTGACAGCCCAGCCTGCCGATGTGCTTATAGGGGCGCATTGTGAAGCCCCTCCTGCCCACCTGTCGCTTAGTACGGGGCTCTGCTCTGCCGTTGATAGCCGTGGGGGTTGCCCTGCGGTGATCAGCCTCGGCTTAAGGAAATAAAGTTGCGCCTCTACTAACAACAATTGCTTTTGGTATAGTGGTAAGTGCTTGATCCAACAAGCAATATCAGAGCAGAGGTCCTGAGTTCGAACTTTGTCTCCGCACTTTTTGACCCCATTATTAAAAAAAAAATCACATATTGGGCTCGCTCATTAAAAGAAAAATCCGACCCATACATATGAGGAAGAGTGTAAGAAAATATAAAGTATATAAATAAATCTACTTCATTATATCAACTTAAGCTTTTAGGATAAGTGATGATTTCAACAGACGTAACAAAGCATGCATTACAATGATACGTGAAAACACCCAATCGCCCCCTCCCCCTATATATATACATATATATACACACATATATATTATGTATGTATGTATGTATAGCTAATAATGCAAGAACTAGTAATGCATGAATAGGTAGTTGCTCTGGGACGAGAGTGATTCCTATATATAGAAGGAAGTAGTTCTGTCTCTCTAACAAACTTTATATATAGATTGTTGCATACACATAAACATACTGGTTGTTCTTTAAATTTTTCAGTATTTTTTTAAATAAAATATCATTTATACCTCAGAAATGAATAATATGATATTATTATTAATGAATAAAAGGGCTTAAAAATGTCGTTATTTAAATCTGGTAATTTTTCTTTTGTTTTAACAACATATACAAAAGTAATACATTAATAGAGCAACGAAAAGTAAACTATATCTAATTTTTCACCCACTATTAATAAGGCAATGACATGCTGTTATAAATAATTTTCACGCGCCATAATTCTTCCAAACCATGGCTATCATATGATAGCTATTTATACGAGGTACGTGTAGCGCGTGTTCTTCCAATAAAGAGAGAGATGGAAAAAAAATCGGCCTCTTGCCATCAAATCGCGTAGTGTTTTTTCTGGAGCCCTTATTTTTTGAAGAAATTTTTTTTTGTCTTCGTCGCTAGTATTTGGCACGTACGTGTTGCACGCGTCCTTCCAGTAGGAAAAAATTGGCCTCCCCCTCTTAAATAACATAGTATTTTTGCGGAGGTGGAGTCTCGTGTTGCACGCGTTCTTTGAATACACGGAGATCGAAAAAATCGGCCTCTCGCTATCAAACAACGTACAATTTTTCTTGTTGCACGTGCTAGATCGAAAAAAACCAGCCTTTCGCTATTAAATAACATACAATTTTTTGTGTTGCTCGGGAAAAATCGGCCTCTCGCTATTAAACAACGTACAATTTTTCGTGTTGCACGTGCTAGATCGGAAAAATCGGCCTTTCGCTATTAAATAGCATACATTTTTTTGTGTTGCACGTACTAGATCGGGAAAAATCGGCCTCTCCCTATTAAACAACATACAATTTTGGTGGAGCTCCTATTTTTTTGAGAGACAAAACATGGCCACTAGTATTGGGTACAGAAAAATCCCTTATTTTTTAACTCCTATATATAGCAACTACCAAGTCCCCGAACCCCATTCAAAAAATTGGAACCGTCTCATCTCACCTTCTTCTTCCCTCAAAACCATCTCAAAAAGAATGATGTTGAAGCCTTTGCTCCAAGCTCCAAACCAAGCCTCCTCCCTCTTCTTCTCACACAGGTGGCCTTCATCAAGCCATGGCAGGTCATCGACCAAAGCCCGGCCATCATCATCGGTTAGACAGCGAAGGTCTTCGAGGTGTGGCCGGACTTACTGTGCAATGGAGGAGGCTCGGGTGGCTGTAAGTGACCCCAAGAAGAGCCCGGTCATGGTCAGGGCAGTGGTGAGAGTGAAGCTCCCGACTGGAGGCACGTTGTCGAACCTCGGCCTCGGTGATGCTTTTGCCGACTTGCTCGGAAAATCCCTCCTCCTCGAGCTCGTGAGCTCCGAGCTAGATCCCAGTAAGTTTTTAATGAAGCGTACGTACGTAAGAATTCCCAGGTACGTGGGGCTAAGTTGCATGACTGGCTGTTGGAGTAATTTGAGGCATTTTGCTGCGTGGACCTACTGACTGCTTCTTTTGCCTACCTTATCATCAAGAGGACTGCTGTTTTTTCAGTTTTCTATTTTTTATTTTTAAGAAAATTCATTCAACAGGGAAGCATGGGTTATTTGGCAGGCCTTTGAACAATAATGGACCTCCAGATAAAGTACAACTATACTACCTGCCAAACTAAGCAAAAAAATATGAAAATAAAAATAAAACACATTCATATGTCCTTTTGTTTTCTAAATCACAATTTTTCCCCATTTATTATTTGAGATTTTGGAAAAACAGTAGTATTTAATTAATTCCCCTCCTCTCTCTCTCTCTCTCTCTCTCTCTCTCTCTCTCTCTCTCCTCTCCTTGTTTTATGTATTTTTTTAGATTTTGAAGTTAAAGTTGCTTCTTCTTCTTTTTCTTTTTTTTCTTCTTCTGGCTCTCTCTCTCTCTCTCAATCTGTGTGTAACAATAAAAATATGACTCTAGCTATTCTAAGTATCCTCTCTCTTTTTTTTTCTCCTCCTTGTTTAATGGCTTTTTTCGAAATTTGAAGTTAAAGTTTAGGAGGTCAAGGAAGTTTGATGTGATTTAGTTTCTTACTTCTTCTTCTTCTCCTCCTTGTTGTCACCTCTGGCAACTTTAAACAAAATTAGACACTGTACAGTTCACTCTGCCACCTTTCATGTCTTCCTTATTTATTAATTTGTTTACAAGGAACAAAGTAAACTTGGAAACTTGGTCAAAGAACCACGCACCATAAACATAAACATGTGCCTTGAGTTACCATTTTTCTGGATTTTTCCGTCTCTTATATATGCTTCAGGAGGATCAACGCCTTTAAAGTTACAATTTGGTATATATTTCTAAACCAAAAAATATGCCGAACATGACCAGGTTTAGGTTAGAACAACGGTCACCATAATATTACGGTGTCATAATGGTTTCAATGGCCTCCCATATTCTTATTTATATATGCATGTAAAAGGATTTTAAATAATGATCATTATCTTAACTGTTATTCAATAATAATTGTCATCATGCTGTGGTAATAATATGGACGTTATTTACTTCTCCACTTCTCTTTAGGTTAAAATAATTTTTGAACTCAAATTTCATGCTAGGGAGAAATTTTTGCATGATGAAGTTTTAGGTCTCTGTCCTTACCATTAACGCACCAAACAAGATGTTTGTTTTCCCTAAGAAAAACTAAGCAGAAAAGAAGAAGAATTCCAGAATAGATGTTGACGGAACTCTGCAAAGAGGATGACGTATTTTTCACCATTTGTTTTGATTTGGATTCCCCAAGTTTCCCATCAAATGGGACCGCTGCGCAGGCCAGACGACTGAGGATCGGACAAGAAACTCAAATATCGTGAGACCCTACCGCTCGGCACCAGCTGTGGTGCCTCATGGTTAAAATTGCCAAAGCCTAGAGAAGAAAAAAAAATATATTTTTATAAAAAAAAATATTTTTTATTTAAAAAAATTCCGCCGATTTCTCTTTAAATTTAATTGAGTTGATAAGTCATTAGATCCGTGTCATATGCCAAAAAATAATACAGCACATATATAAATTTTTTATCTTTCATCTATCAAAAACTATCACAAATATATAAAAAATATATTATTAACAAATTATGAATTATATATACATATATATTCTTGGCATACATGCGACACTAACCTATACTTGGTCCAGCCCATCACCAACTGCCATGTAGGATGAAAGAAAATTCTAAGATCGACCACCAGCCAATCCTAAAAGCAATATGAACTGACTTGAAGATAAGTTGACGGAACTTGAAGGATTATAGAATAGATGTTGACGGAACTCTGCAAACAAGATGACGAATTTTTCACCATTTGTTTTGATTTCGATTTGCCAAGTTTCCCATCAAGTGGGACCACTGCGCAGGCCAGACGACTGAGGATCGGACAAGAAACTAAAATATCGTAGGACCCCCACTGCCCGGCACAGCGGTGATTATTATTTTTCTATTGTGATTAACATTTAGATTATTCATTAGTTATCTACAATTTTTTTAGAGAAAAAAAAAAGATTGTGCAGTGCGTACTAGCTAGACTTTCATGCTATCTGATTTAATCCAACTAAATTTGGGTGCAGGTGGGTTAGATAAGTTCAATCGCATATGCTATGTGGGTTCCACAAAATTATGATCCTGTAGATAGCTATGATAATGAAAAATTTTTAGTTGCACTGGGTCAGCCGCTTAGTAAGTGGATCGATCCAACCAAAAAAAAAAAAAAAAAAGGAAAAGGAGACGGGGTGCCTCTTTCTCCATATTGTGCTTAATGATACTTGATTGGACCAAGCTACTATTATCTGGTACCTTGTGCACCATTTAATTGATTCAACAGGGAATCCAACAAAATAAGAGGCTTGATAGGAAACGGACCCAAACTCCTTCCTCAAAAAAAAAAAGAAAGAAAGAAAGAAAAAAAGAAGGGAAAGAAATAAATAAAAAAAATATGGACCAAGCCGGACTCTCAATTTAGCACAATTCATTCATTATGAGAAACGAACCCGACTTATTATATACTTCAAATCGATATATGCATCATGTCTAGTATGAAAGATTGAAAAAGACTGATTCTCCATGACCTAAACCAATATTCTTAATTTAATACGGATATATAGAACACGCTCCGCAGATACTTGAACCATTTTTTTTTATATTAAGGACGATCTTCAGAAGAAACTAATCATAGCTCGAGATTAATACGTTTATCGGCATTTACTTCAGAAACAGGATTAGAGAAGAAGACAGTACAGGATTATGCTCACAAATTAAGCCAGGATGATGATCAAGCCAAGTACGAGGGCAACTTCACTCTCCCTGCCAATTTTGGCGATATTGGAGCAGTTTTGGTGACCAATGAGCATCGCAAGGAAATGTTTCTCAAAGACATTGTCCTCATGACTGATGATGGCATTCTTACTATTGATTGCCAATCTTGGGTGCACTCCAAGTACGATAACCGTGAGAAAAGGATCTTCTTCACCGGAAAGGTACCTCTCCCTCTCTCTCTCTCTCTCTCTCTACTTCATCCACAATTACTATATCAAGTATATTATCAAATAATTTGGGAAATAAAATAGGATAATTTACCATAAGTGCCCAAAGAATTTCAGATAATCATAGATTTAGAAAAATAACAAAGGCTGTAAAATTGTTGATTTATCTTTATGTTTTTATGGTAAAATCATGTATGATCAGGAGAAACGAGGACAATAAATGATAGCAAAATGCCACCACCACCAAGGACAAATAGCATGATTAATTTGTAATCTTGGGGTATTTCTCAAATTAGTTGGGAATAATTCATTAACAACCATTAAATTTAGTAATTAAGTAGATGTTGATTAATTTATAACTTATGAATAATTAGGAGAATCATTAGGATCAACTAAAAAGTTGACAGTAATGGCAGGGTATCTTAGCAATCCCAGAGTATGGTCACTACGGTTTGAAAATATACAAAGCAATGAAAAATTATTATTATTATTATTATTATAAGCTTAAAGTAATAGCAAAAATGAGCCATAGTTGTGAAGAGCTAGCATTATGGACCACATGTATTTAGTTATCATAATGGTTAATGTATGAACAACGACCACCATTTTTAGGTACTACCACATATTTGGACATAATAGGGATGTTTTTAGACTAGATTTGTCACGACTCAAAATCGGGACATAACACGGCTATGCTATCGAAGGGTAGCAGCCCATGATAACACAAAAGCCAACATTATATTTAGATTTCAAATCTATCTTAACTTCTAAAATCGTCTTAAAAAAAATATAATAAATAAAAGTTTATAATTGCAACCAATATTGATTCAGAGCATTTACATTAAATATAAATAACAACCCATAATCCTCAATATTTAGAAGATTACTAAGCTACAAATTCATAAACAAGTAAAAACTTAAAGTTCTGCTATATAATTCACCAAGCCTGCCAGCACAGACTCCAAGTCTGAAGTCTGAACCATCCTTCATCCTTACCGACCCTATTTGTCCGGAGAGAAAAATAAAAGTAGAGATATATGACTGGCATAACTCAGTAAGTAGACCTTTCATTTTTTTATTGAATCAAGCATAAGATTTTCATGTCAATGTATTATTTAAAAAATAAAATATATTATAAAAATAAAATATTTTATAGTATAATATATTAAAATAGGTCATAAAGCGAATCATGCATGAATAATTTATCCATATTTCATAAACATAGTTTCAAGTTTATATTACAAATAAATTTGTAAATCATTCTTTACATCATTTAACTCTATTATGAATCAAAATATTACTCATAGATATTCGTGCTATGATCACTTTATATCCATGGCAGGGCGTATCAATTGTATATCACAGTCTGCCAACTATTATACCTGCTGGTAGGGCCGTTATGAACTATTATACCTACTGGCGAGCGCCATTACCAACTATTATACCTGCTGGCGTGGTTGTTACTAGCTATTATACCCACTGGTGAGGGCCGTTACCAACTATTATACCTTCCAGTGAGGGCCGTACATAGCTATTTGAGAGCTTTTCAAATACTTATATTTTTTCTTAAAATATACACATAAATAGATGAAAAGTACTAATGGCACAAACATATTCATATTTTATAATAAAGCTATTTCATTAAAATATTTATGGAATTATTTTTTATAATAAAGTATGATTTTCATAACACATATACTAATTCATAATTTTAATAAAAATATGATATTTTTACAAGCAAAATTTATAAAAAAATAATAATTTGAAAAATAATACGGAGTGCAAGATCTAGTTACTTCTTTTATTTTAGATTGTTAGACTTCTCTAGGTGACTCCATTGACCTATTTAAAATATCAACAACAAAATTAATTTCTAATTGATTACTTTAATAAAATAATACGAAAAGTCTTGATTGGGCATATGATGGTTTCATGTGGGTTAGGTCTTGATGATTCGCTTAATGAATCAGACTCAATGAGAGCCAAGATTAATCAACATGGTTCGTCAATAAAAGTTTCAAGGATATTCAATGGGGCCGGGGTGATCGGTCCAGTAGGTAGCCCAGGTACTAGGGCGGATTAGGGTTCTTTGCAAGGATCAACTCGGATTTGCAGATCAGGTCAATAGGATCCGATATTAGGTTCCATAGATCTTTTAGAGAGAAAAAGTAGAGAAAGGAGAGGGAAAGAGAGAAAACAGATCAGAAGAGGGGAAAATCCTTCTTCCCGTCTTTCTTCTTCCGTCCCCCTTGCTGGTAATAAGTGGCAGTCACGGTGACCCAGTTGCCCATCCGATAGCAGCCTCAGGTGATTGCAACTCTAGCCAAACCCGACAGCCGACGGTGGCTAATCATGGCTGAAATAGGGGTACTCCATTTCGGATGAAGCTCCGGCCTCTCCTAATTTGGGAAGGAAGGGGACTTCCAACTAGAGTCGTCCTCTCCTAATTCATCATGTGCAGTGTAAGTGAAGGGCTGGGTCGGCCTCTTTGGGCCAGCCCACAAGCCCAAATTAAATGTGGGCCGCTCAATGGACCAGGCCCTTACAAGATTTATTCATTTATAACATTTGGTTCAGCTTTTTATTGTCATAACAAAACAAAAATCCGCCTTCTAATTTGATTGGGTTCCTATATATATATATGCGGATGAAGATGACTTATAACATTGCACCAAAGATTATCATCTAACAAGCAACATAACTTGAACCTCTATTTAGTTGTACCGTCCAATTAATGCACTTGTTCTTTAGGTCTAACCTTTAATAATTGTATTTTATAAACACAAGCAAGCATGCCAAGTCTTTGTAACGCACTGCTGTTTGTTCCATGTGGAGCAGTCCTACTTGCCATCCCAGACCCCAAATGGTCTTCAGAGGCGAAGAAAGGACGAACTGGAGAACATGCGGGGAGATGGAAGAGGGGAGCGCAAGACCTTCGAGAGGATCTACGACTACGACAAATATAACGATCTCGGCCAGCCGGACAAGAGCGACGACTTGAAGAGGCCGGTCCTCGGCGGTAGCAAAGAATTCCCATATCCAAGGCGTTGTCGGACCGGACGTCCGAGGAGCTGGAAAGGTACCCAAAGGGCAAAACCACATTAATGGCAAATATTTTCGAGGAAATGCCATGTTATAACACAATTCCATGACCTAGCCAAGTACAGGATTAGGTTATATGTTAACAAGTAACAACCTCAAGCATTTTAGGCGAACCTCCCATCTTTTTGGATGATCGTACATTTCAATGTTGTGACATGGGTAATGTCGTCATGATATAATCTTTTGTATGTTTGGATCCACTGAACTTAAATGGGAGCATATGCTTGCACTTGCAGACCCTCAATCAGAATCATGGAGTGGCAACAACTACATTCCCAGGGACGAGGCTTTCTCAGAGGTGAAGCAGGAGTCATTCTCACCCTTGCGATCAGCAATCCCCGCTCTACTACCTTATATTGATGGAATGGTCGCTGATCCGAAGCTTGGCTTTCCCTACTTCACCTCCATTGATGCGCTGTACAACGAGGGCATGAGGTTTCCAAAGAAGGAGGGGCTCGACTTGGTGCTTACCTTCGTACCAAGGCTAGTCAAGACACTTGCTGAGACCGCTGAACAAATCTTACGCTTTGAGACCCCAGAAATGATCGACAGTAAATTTCTCACTCTCCCCTGGCATTACACGACGAAGACAAGAAATGCCATGCAGCGTGCATGCAATATACCACGGATACAAAAAAATGTTTCCCATAGCAATATTCTAGCAATCAAATCAGAGGAGGAACTACGAGATCTTGTGATTAAATAACAAGAATCATAACAATATTAATTAAGCATCAATCCAAATGATCAGGATTGGCTCTTCGAATCATTTTTTATATTAATTGCACTAACTTGGCTGCCTTGATTGCAGGGGACAAGTTCGCATGGTTTAGAGATGAAGAGTTCGCTCGGCAAACTTTGGCAGGCCTAAATCCCTTCAGTATTCAACTAGTTACGGTATGCTCTGCTTCAAAGATTGCATTCCGTGCAAGATCCAGCTGAACAAATATTGAACACGGTTCACAAATATAGTAATGTATCCAAATCACTCACATGCCACCCGTTTGGGTCATTTGACCTGCTAGGTCACAAGTAACGATGTCAATTGGTCTTTAATCTACCGTTTTAGAAATCTATGAATAGGCCTGACCTGACAAATGGATTAAGACGATATCAGTGCAATGCAAAATTATTTATGCTATCTTATTTATTTATGTGCTACGAAGTGATTTGAACTTGCTTTCTGACATTGTGCAGGAATTTCCAATGGTTAGCAAACTTGAACCCAAAGTTTATGGTCCACCGGAGTCGAAAATCACTGAAGAACTGATTGAACGGGAAATAAAAGGAGTCATGACAGTTCAAGAGGTAAGATTTATAATAACATATACAAATATACGTACTTCCATAGTATATTTCTATATGCACAGAGCAAATGCTATTGTAACTTGGGAAAAATCACGCGGAAAAGTCACTGAGGTTCCTTCCACCAATCATTTTGCTTCGATTAATGGCATACTTCTCAACGCCAATTAAAATGAATCAATGGTAATTAATACACCACGCCAGGCAAGTGACTTTTTGAGTTGAAGCATTTTCCTAATTAGGAATGCAGGAATGCATGTTGCCATGTTGGATTGTAAGATTTTATGCAGCACAGTTTCTTCTTTTTGCAAATTAGGTATAACATTAGGACATAGATAGCTTTGTTGATGAAATACACTTCCTTAGTCTATACCCTTCTGTATCATCTCATCATCAAGTCTTGTGCACCATCACCCATAAATCCATATGCAACTTAATTTCAAATACTCATTTCACAGGCCCACGAATTGAAACAATTAAAGAGGCGGCTTTCTTAAATCTGATCATCCACAACCGCAGAATGTCTGATTGCCATTAGTATCTCCATTTTTGGTTTATAACAACCATCGTCATTATTATCTCCAGCAAAGTCTTTATTTTTTGTTTTGTTTTCCTTTCCCCTATAATACCCTTTGTCTCTCAATGGCGTGAGTAGCTGAACCACACTTATTATGTTGGGTCTCTTTGACTTTCAGGCACTGGAACAAAAGAGATTGTTCATGCTAGATTACCACGATCTTCTGCTACCTTACGTGCACAAGGTCAGAGAGCAAGAGGGCACCACGTTGTATGGATCCCGAACACTCTTCTTCCTCACATTGGAGGGTACGTTGAGGCCTCTTGCTATCGAGCTCACCCGCCCAGCATCCCCCGCGAAGCCCCAGTGGAGTGAAGTCTTCACTCCCTGCTGGGATGCCACCGGAGCCTGGCTGTGGAAGCTTGCGAAAACACACGTCTGCGCCCACGACGCCGGCTATCACCAGCTCGTCGTCCACTGGTAAGATTAAGGCCCCACCCTCGCTTCCCTCCCTGTGAATAAATTTGAAGGATTAAGTACGACCAAGGTAGCAACATCACAGTACCACCACTGAGTAGTGAGAACTGATCACTACATAAATGAGATCGGCACCAAGCTAGTTTCTTAGAGGTAAAGGATTCGGGCTTATAAGCTTGGGCAGACCACTACGACCAAACTTATTAATGACTTGCAAAATTAATGGTCAAATGCTAGAGCACCTGTAGACTGTTTTTGTCCGACCACAGCTCACCTAACTGAGCTTTTCTCTTCTCTGTGGCTCGCCAGGTTAAGGACTCACTGCTGCATCGAGCCATACATAATCGCAGCAAACCGGCAACTCAGTGCGATGCACCCAATATATCGGTTGCTGCAGCCCCATTTCAGATATACTATGGAGATCAATGCAAACGCACGCGAACAACTCATCAATGCAGGCGGTGTCATCGAGACAACATTCTCTCCTGGCAAATTTTCTGTCGAGTTAAGCTCAGTTGCCTATAAGCAGCAATGGCGATTCGACATGGAGGGCCTGCCTGCCGACCTGATCCGGAGGTAAACCACGTCAGCAACTCATTAACCACTGCCTTTTGTGTATATATATATATATATATATATATATACACGATCTCCATACATAGGGCCGGTCCAACTCTTAGGCGACTGAGTCGGTCACTTAAGACCCCGGCTCAAATTAGGTCCACCGTAGGAAAGGCATCAAAAACAAAATAGAAGAAAAAAAAGGCTCCTCAGTGAGTTTGTTTTAGGCTAGCCCACTACTGAAAAAAACCTCAAAGATAAAACAATCTTAGGCCCCAAATACATTGGGTCGCTTCTGTCCATACAAATACTCAGAACTATCTCATAGTTGGGAAAAGGCGGGTTGAATCAGCATGTAACTCAACTCCTAAGTAAGCTATCAGCTATCAGTTAGTTGGCGCTGAGAACTTTCTTGCGTTCGCCTTCTAAAAGGTCTACTGACCTGCCGATTACTAAATAAATAATAAGACATCGTGAAAAAAAAAGTACCAAAATAACTGAACCAATGTCCTACTGTGTAAGAGTTCTTTGTTCTTATGAACCTTGAGTTAGAGGTCTTATATTTTTTTCAATTGGTAGGGTCAACCACACCAAAGTGGAAGGGCCACCATCTAAGTAGGTTTTGAGCCGAATGATTAGTTCATGAGCTACTTGGCCCTAAGGTTTTAAAATTGTACCAGAGTTCAGGGATGGGCCATACCTAATACGAATCGGAAGTTATGTGAAATGAGTTTATATACAGGTCTTACAGTGAGGTCTCCTCTTTTCTCCACAGAAAATCTAATAATATTTTTCAACCAGGATCCTCTGTGGTGCACGGGCCACACCGTAGAGTGCCGTGCATCCCTGAATGACCGTTATTAAGAAATGGGCGGCCATCAAACAATGCGCACCGTGTATGACACGGCATGTTCTTGTGGATTATTTTGTTTGATAGTCATCCATCTTCTGATGACAGCCATTTATAACTATATAATACTTTACGGTGCTGCATGTGCGCCTAGAGGATTTGTGCTCAATATTTTTGATGTTAGTTGAGAGCAATAAAACTAAAAAAATCTATAAGCTAGTTGGTTGGCACCTCACTCCTGAAAGATTGGAAATTTATGTGGTTCATAGAACTTCATAGGTCTCTTAAACTTGTTTGTTTTTAATTGTACTAAGATGTCTAGAATTTCAATTTCGGTTGAAATAAATAAAACTAAAATTTCCACTAAATAAGATTAAAAAGTTAAATAAGCTTTATCTAACCAAAATTGAGTTTTTCTAAACTATCAGGGGAATGGCGGTGGAGGATCCGACAGCAGAGGGTGGATTAAGGCTCACAATAGAAGACTATCCTTTCGCTAACGATGGCCTTCTGGTGTGGTCAGCAATCAAGCAGTGGGTCACAGACTACGTGAACTTCTACTACCCAGAAGCAAGCCATGTGAAGGAGGACCATGAGCTCCAAGAATGGTGGACCGAGGTCCGAACCAAAGGCCATGCCGACAAGAAGGAGGAGCCATGGTGGCCAGTGCTGAACACCCCCGAGGACTTGATACAAGTCCTGAACACCATCATCTGGGTTGCCTCCGGCCACCATGCCGCGGTCAATTTCGGGCAGTACCATTACGCTGGCTACTTCCCCAACCGCCCGAGCATCACCCGCAAGAACATGCCGGTGGAGGACACAAACGAGCACGGCTTTGCCCAGTTCTGGAAGAAGCCCGAGTTCGCCCTTCTGAACACCTTGCCCTCACAACAGCAAGCCGCCAAGGTGATTGCGGTGCTCGACCTACTGTCGACCCACTCGCCGGACGAGGAGTACTTGGGTAAAGACCCTGAGCCAGCATGGAAAGAGGAGCCCCAGATCAAGGCTGCGTTCGAGCGGTTTAGTGGAAGGATGAAGGAAATCGAAGGGATCATCGATGCACGGAATGCCGATCCCAATCGTAGGAACAGATGCGGTGCCGGCATTGTCCCTTATGAGCTCCTGAAGCCCTTCTCCGAACCCGGGGTGACGGGAATGGGCATCCCTAACAGTGTCTCCATTTGAGATAAAACTGGAAGAAACTCTCTTTCCTTTCATTAGTTTTTGCTTAAACGTGCATATTTTTCATCGATCACTGAATCTCTGTTAATTAAACTATAAGCAATGAATCCAGCGTGAGCTATCCATATGTACACCTTGAGCCTCGCAGAAAGCCATTCAGGAAAGTCATCGAGTCTCGATGGTTACACGATATTAATCGTTCTTTCACAAGAGAAAAATCCTTGGGAACGTTCTTCTTGAGACACAGCCGGTCATTAGCGGCCACAGCGATACCCTCCCTCATTTTTGAATACGGTACTTCCAGAAATTTACCTTGGTCTTCTTTACATGAAGACATGCAGTAAAAATCCAAGTTTAACTATCTTGATGTTCTTCGTAAGAATAAGATACAGCCTTTGGCTGTTCCTTGCTACAAAAACATGGCTGGTTGCTTTCTACGAGTAAAACGCAATAGAGGACGAACAAAGATTCTACATCAGTGGACGCACTGGAAAATGCGGCACTTGAACGGAGATGCCATTGCCCTCCATCATGTGAAATTATTGGTTGGACCAGGTCCACCAGCTCAGCGGTGGACCAGTGCAACCACAAAAGGACACGCACAGGACCGAATGGGAGCCACAAGTTCTCCTCTATCATTGATTCGACGGGACCCTTCAAATGATTCGATTCCAGCTATGAAAGCAATCACAGCCAGAGGGCCGGAGCCACGGAGCAGACGACGGCCTTCTGAATCAGTGAATTACTATTTATTGTTCAAAAATTTTAAAAATGTGAGGCTCCCTGTTTGGAAGAGACTTGAGATTCATAAATTTTGTTTTTACATGATTTAATTTGCTTTTGATTCAACTTCCCAAATTTCGATTGGGACACATTTGCATCGCCGGCAACTTAAATCAAAGACCCATTAGGTTTTATCTAATCTATAAGGTGGGTTAAATGTATCATTAAATCATGCAAGCCATTAATACTTATGTCTAAGTTTCTGTTATAGGTCCTATTCCCTTTTATAGTTTTGGGGAGATCAAATATTTATTCACCCAGTAAACTTTGAAATATTACATCAATGGCTGACCGAGGGGATAAAGCGGCGGGTGGCTCCTCTGCTGGAGGGAGCCGTGGTCCTCCACTATTGGGCGAGGAGAAGAGGCTCAATTGTGTGAAGCCAGGGTGGGGGAGGGGGTTGGACGTCCCACTGGATCTCGGAGGAGGTGGAGAGCCTCTGGAGGTACTTCACGGCAGTCCTCAAGCTGTCAGAGAACCAAATCGAGGCTGCTAGGCAGGCTTGGGAGAGTGTGGCAGTCGTTGTCCGAAGCTTGGGCTGACGGGTTCCGGTGGAGTGGGTGGCCCAGGAGGTGGCGGCGTGCAGAAAACTTCACTACAAGCTGGAGATGTTTTCCCTTGCTGAGACCACTTGGTGATGGGGTATAAATCGGAGGACGACAATGATGGTAGTGGCAGGGCAGCTGTTGGCGATGGAGCCATGGGCTCCAATTTATCCTTGGTTTGGACTTCGTCAAATCAACGATGGTGTAGCTACGGATGTCGAAGCTTCAGGTGGAGTACTAGGATAAGGTGTCCTCTGCTGCAGGTCGACCACTGGCCCTGGATGGCATAACTGACTAGCTGAAGAAGATGGGGTTTGTTAGGGTTAAGGTGTCCATTAATGCACTGAGCCGTTGATGCCGGGGATTCAAATCAAAGGAAGGATTAGGGTTTTGTGGCAGCCGTTCATGTATGAGAATGTCCTGAATTTCTGGTACCAGTGTGAACAAACCAAGCATGCAAAAGAAGAGTGCAAATTTTTGGTGTTGGAGCAGGCGGCAGAGGTGGGGGATCTACAGGAGTGATCGAGGTCCTCGGCTCCAATGGTGGTGGAGGCAGGCAGCGGCTAAGGGGTTGGTGGCGAGCCTGATACTAGCTCGGACAAGCTAGCCGAGAGGCCTGTGTTCGACCCTTGGCTGCCGACAATGAAGATCCGGCTGTCGAGAGCTGTGAAGGGACCACCGAGGATGAGAAAGACGACCGAGCCAACCTCGGAGTCATCAAGGGCGGGTTCTTCTTCCTCACGCCCAAGCTCGCTCCCCAACCATCTGAGTTTTTCTGGCTTGCCGCCAGACTCGGTTGGGTGGCAAAAGTCGGTGAAGGTGGCATGCCGGCGATCACCCCCAAAGGTCCAGGTGACCGAATATAATGATGACCCGGTGCTGTGACTGTTGGGATTTGTATCATAAATGTCAATCGTCAGCATATTGATGATTGAATTTTATAAATAAATTAATAAATTAATAAAGCGTTATTTAGCATTATTCATCATTTCATCTTCAAATGAACTCTTATATGATGAAATTCTTAGGACTTATGTTATGATAAAGGAGGATTTATCTTTGAGTCCTTAAACTTATTCGCGACCAAATGATATGCTGTTACTAGGACAACAGCATTATCGAGATTAGATCGTTGTGTGACATATAGGTTGGTTATCTTCTTAACCAAAGAGTGTGGAGACACTGATATGTCACACAGGTGAAGTGTAGGAGTACATCTCACTGAACGTGACCGATTCCAGAATGCTCTACTGTTAAGAGATATTTCGAGTGGATATGGGTATAAGTTTGGCCATCTGACCTGAGACCGCAACTTGTGACTAACAAGCAACTCACTGTACTTTGGTACCGAACTACCTGAATTTCTAATTCAGTGATGGAAGGTCACTAGGTGCAGTCAAGTACTTGCGTAGTCAATTGTAGTCAAGATGGAATTGACCCCTTCTGAAAACAGAAGATAATGTCCTGTGATTAATTTAGCAAAACCTTGGCCAGGGTAATCTCAGTGAGGAGGCACGGGATATCTAAAGTTAATCACATAATAGATGTACTAATTATAGGGTTGACAGTGAGCTCTAAGTCATCCTGGCA
>JAOXJJ010000001.1:9630331-9640457 GCA_025769935.1 Phoenix roebelenii
GTTAGGATTTAATTAAATTAAATGGGTTTGATCTGAAACTGTTCGGATCTTGAAATCCACTTGTCACATATCCATGCTTGGTGCCATGAATTAATTTTTAATATGATTAAAAATTAATTTAATTTATTTAATGGTGCCATGGGACATGTGGCACACATCAAGGACCTCTTTCATCATCAGATGGGGCAACATGGAGAGATAAATTCATGAAAAGAATTGGATAAGATCAAATTCTCTCTTTTCATGGCATATGTTATCCTTATCTCTATCTCACTTCTAATTAAGTTTGAATTTCGAATTCAAACACTACAAAATCACCACGTGACCCTCTAATCTAATCGTAGGCATGGGAATTTCAAAATGGAGTGAGGGAATGGGCGACATGATGAAGGTCTTGGATGTGATCAATCCTTCATCATGTGATGGCGCATGAAGCTATGTTTTGAATTTTGAATTCAAAACATAACTTAACTCCACAAAATCCTGATTGTTAGCATGTGAAATGGAGAGGAGTTAGAGGGGACGGCGACATTAAAAGGACCTCCATCAGCTGGCGGCCGAATTCAAGAGAGAAAAGAGAAAAATAAGAAAGGAAGAAAGAAAGAAAGAAAGAAAAAAAAAGGGAAGGAGCCTAGTGCATGAAAAGAAAAATCAGCCTTTCACTCGCCAATAGTTCATCTACTAAGTTCATGTTGCCATAGCTGTTAGGGATCCCTGATAAGAGTCTTTAGATCAGATCTAAGTCATCTTCAATCCCTCTAAACCTTTCCTTCAAGTTCTTCCAAGAAGGTGGATCAAAAGTTAATAGCGTTGGGAAGATCAAATTTTAGCCTCAAGAAATTCTGCCAAGAAGGTGGGTCATTCGAACCTTAAGAGGCCTAGGAGCCCTCCAATCAAGGGGGTTGGCATGAGCTAGTGCGTGGGGATTCGGGCTAGCCTAGTGGCACGGGTCGGGCCAACTAGTTGGTGGGCATGGTGCGACCCAGGTGGCCGAGTCCATTGAGGATAGTTGGCGGCCTCTTGGCACTCCACCATCAACGATGGGGGCAACTTCTCCGACTTCTAGGACCTCACAGGTGTTCACCCTTTCCGTGGATGGCAGATATGCGGCCCGAGCAGTGGTGGAGCTGGTCAATGGGTGGGGTTAGTAGGTGGATTTGGGCCTGTTAGGGGGCAACCTGACCGATCCTCCTCCACTAAGCTAGGGGAGCATATAGTGGTGATGAGGAGGGCGAAGGCAGTGTTGCAGTTGGGGACGATGGATGGGGTCTTCAATAGTGGGCTGGCCCAACAAGAAAAGCTTGGGATGGGGACTCAGAGTGGTGAGGAGCAGGGTCTCCCCCTTCGTGTCATGTGGAAGAATGAAGATGCTTGTGTAGAACTGCAGGAGGGTGGGCAAGCCCTCCTTCACTTCCTCATTTAAGAGATTGATTCAGGTGCATGGCCCGAACATTTATTTTTTGTGTGAGACGCGACTCTTTGGAGATAGCCTCCTTCGAACACGACATCAGTTTCCATCAACCTAGGGTTCTTAAGCCATTGAATCATAAGGCTTGTCGGGAGGTATCATTGTTTTATGGAAATGGGGCGTAGCCACTGTGGATGTTTTTCATAATTGTCCCCAGCAAGTTGTAATGGTTATTTCGGAACTTAATGAACCTCCTTGGATTTTGTTGAGTGTGTATGCTAGTACTAGCTATAGAGTGAGGAGGGCCCTATTGGGCGAGGTGACTAACCTTGTTGCAAAGGGTATCCCGACCTTGGTTGCTGGAAACTTCAATTGTATCCAGAAGCCTATGGAGAAGAGAGAAGATAAAGCCTATACTGACAAAGTAGAAAGAAAAACGTTTTGTGACTTTATGGGGTCTAATGAGCTGGTGGATCTCAGATTCTCTAGGTCGAGGTTTATTTGGAGCAACAACCAATTTAGTCATGCCAAAGTGTAGGAGAAGATTGACAAACCCATAGTCTCAGTGAGTTGGATTCAACGCTTTCTCACCTATTAGGTTCGTCACTATTCTCAGATCACTTCAGATCGTTGCCCACTCTTTATTAGCACTGTTTCTATCACCTATCACCACAACCCATTTTGCTTTGAGAAGATGTGATTGTCGTATCCACAATCTTGGGACATCGTTGACGGGGTGTGGGGGGCTCCGGTGAGGGATGCTATGTGAAGGGTCACCCTTAAGCTAAAACTCACCAAGCAAAGGTTGTGAAGATAGAATTGAGAGGTGGTAGGTGATATCTTTAGATGCTTGGACGAGGTGAAAGCATCCATTGTTGACTTTTAAGGAAGAGAGAATAGCAGTGGTGTCTTGTTTGAGGAGGAGCTAGCTGATCTCCGACGGAAGCTGGCTATGCATCATTCTCTTCTGCGGCGGCAGAAGGTATTCTGGTAGCAAAAGTCTAGGATCCAGTGGATCAAAGAAGGAGATAGGAACACCTAGTTCTTTCACTAGTCTACCATCATTAAGGGATAGAGAAACTTGGTCCAATCGTTGAGAGATGAGATTGGGCAAAGAATGGAGGAGAGCATGGTAAGATAGGTGTTGTTTGATTTTTTCAGATCCAAGTGGATTAAGTATTACGATCAAGAGGTGGCCCACTATTTTTCTCCCCTAGATGCTGGCATTGGGACAACGGAGAACGGCGGACTCGTCGAGCTGATCTCGAAGATTGAGGTGCAGGGGGCGTTTTGGGCCCTGACAGACGATAAGGCCTTGGGGCTAGATGGCTTTTATCCGTTCTTCTTCAGGAGATACTGAAGCATCATTCGGAGAGAGGTAGTGGAGGTAGTCCAACTATTTTTCAGTATGGTCTCGATGTTAGATGGTTGGAAGAAAACTTTCATCACTATAATTCCGAAGCGCCAGGATATGATGGAGCACAGCCATTTCGAACCAACCAATTTTGCACTACCCTCTATAAGGTAGTGACGAAGATCGTGGTGGGCACAATGAAGCCATTGTTGCCTAGGCTTATCAGCCAGAGTATGGTGCTTTTGTTGGGGGTTTGAATATTACAGATTATGTTATGATTGCAGAGAAGATGGTGTTGGATCTACAACGTGCCCCATTTCGGCGGAGCCTCATAGCAGTGAAGCTCAATATAGAGAGAGCCTAAGATAAAGTTTGTTGAAATTTTTTTTGCTATAGCCCTGAGTGCTTTGGTTTCCATGAGGTTGGATCACCTGGATTCTAGGATGTGCGGGTTTCGTTCTTCTCCATTTTGATCAATGGCACACCAACACCATTCTTTCACTCCATGATCGGGTTGCGTCAAGGTTGTCCCCTATCTCCTTACATGTTCATTATTTGTGCTGGCGTATTATTCCAAGCCTTATGGGCAGCGTGTCAAGAACAAGCCTTGGACGCCTATGTGCCAGCCCTGGGTGCCCGGCCAATCTCTCACCTATTTTTTTGCATATGACTATCTCCTTTTGGCCAAGGCAAGGATGAGGAACGCTGCAGTTCTCAAATGCATTTTGGAGGATTATTGCACGACCTCAGGTTAGAAGGTGAACCTTCTCAAGTTAACCATTTGTTTCAGTCCAAAGACTAACCTGTGGGTGAAACAAACCATCAGGGAGCTCCTTAGTATGAGGGAGTGGGAGATGCTGTGGAGTTACATAGGCATCCCCATCACTGGAAGGAGACTATGGATGATAGAGTGCCTTGGCATGGTGCAGCGTATCCAAAAGCGGCTGGAGGGTTGTAGAGCTGCTTCATTATTTATGATGGGCAGGATGACCTTTGTGAGGTTGGTCCTCAGCTCCATGCCAATCTACCTCATGTCCAACACAATTGTCCCAAGGTCGGCGTTGTTGAGGATTGAACAGATGATCGAGAGCTTCTTTGGGGGCTCGTATGGCAGTGGACACAGGGTGCACCTGATTGCTTGAGGTGTAGTTTGCCAGTTGATTCGGAGGGGGGTGGGTGGGTGTCTAGTCTCTGCTTAGGAGGAGAGAGGTGCTGATTGCAAAATATACCCCGATGCTGGTTCTTGAGCCACAATGCTTGTGTAGTTAGGTGATGATAGCCCAATACGACCCTCAAACTGCTGATGGGGCATTCCAAAGTAGACAGAGGAGCTCTTTCATTTGGAGGAAGATCTGTAGGCATGTTCTTAGTATTTTGGCCAACACCATATGGCTTATTGGAGATGGGTGCAATGTGGATGTGGTGGCGGACCTCTAGATGGATACTCTCCTACTAAGGCTCTAACCGACTATGGTCGATGTTGAGGCCATGGGTGACTTGCGGGTTAGTGATGTCCTTCACCCTAATGGGGCAGGGTCGGATTCCAGCTAGATTGGTCATCTATTTGAGAAAAACTTTGGAGAGAGAGTGCATTCGCTGGCAGTTCCAAGTTGTGATGTTCTGGATGTGAGGGCCTGGAGTACTTTCTCTAGACCGAGAGTCAGAGTGAGCATTCCGCTGACCTACCCTGGGTGCGGGGTGGAGTCTATGAATCATGTCATATTTTAGTGTGATCGAGCTATGCGGATGTGGAGACACTCTGATATCTCACCAAAGGCTTTGCGCCAGTCTAGATCCTTTATCCAGGTGCTCAGTGGGTGGTCGGGTACGTCTCAGACTCAGCATGAGGCCATCAAGGCTATTTATATTGCTTATCACATTTGGCTAGCTAGAAGCTTATGGATATTCAGGGAGAGCAGTTCTACACCAAGGCTCGTCCTGAAGAGGGCCCGAATATAGGTTGCGGAGTTCACCCATGCAGTCTGTCGGGAGGACTTTTGATAGCTCGGGGCACCTGGAACTTTACTTTTATTCATGTAGCATAGCCTCCACCCTTGAGCTTGCTCAAGATTAATTTTGATGAAATATATTTTAGATGGTGGCAGGAGGGATGGTGCGAGTTTTGTGATCAAAGGTCCGGACTCTAGAGTGGTAGCAGCCGGAAAGAGCCCGATCTTCGACATCTCAGTCTCCAGGACAGATCCGAGGAAAGCTAATTGGGTTGGTTTTTGTTATGCTCGGTGTATACAGTAGGCCAATGCCATCCTGTTTGAGAGTGACTTGCCCATAGTGATTAGTTGGATTTGGGGGCGTCCTGGGACATTGAGGGACACCACCCCTGCTTCAGGACATCTGGGGTATGGCTAGTAGTGGCATTACTTTAAGGCAATGCATGTCCATAGGAAGGCCAATGGAGCTGCAAACTAGGTGGCTTCTTTTGTAGCAAATCACTCTAGAAGGTTTTTTTGGATTGGTGAGAGAAGCCATTTCAGGCGTTTCGTAACTTATTATATTTTGATTTTTTTAGATGTATACGTACTAGAATTGTATGAGTTGTTCGGTATAACAATATATATATATATATATATCTTTGTCTCAAGCCGCAACCATGCAGAATATATATATATATATATATATATATATATATATCTTTGTCTCAAGTCACAACCACACAGGACATTGAGCATTCTGTACACATAACAACTCATATTAAACTAGTCATATTCCCCTAACTTCTCCAATTGCTTTTGCCACTCGGTTATTGGCCATATTTTTTATTTTAGTTTTTTTTTTTTCCAGTTTTGGTTTTTACTGTTTACTTGGACTACAATACGAGCAGCATCTCCGGCAATTGGGCCCTCAGATAGTAAGTTTTGTTGAAACTTCTACCCTTTCCTCGTAGTCGGAAGAATGACGAAGTATCGAGAGCTAATGCATTTCCTGCGATTCCGGAGGAAGAATGCTCTTCTCTGGTTCACTCAACAGCCAGATGTTTCTGATAGTTTTGGGTTTAAACTTAACTACCACATTCTTTCGTTGGAATAGTGGATATTCCAAATAATAGAGCTACGTACCCTCTATTTTAATTATCAGCTTAACCGTCACGTCAACACATTAACAACGGTGAGTCCTCCAAATAATCTACGGTCCTTGGATGTTCAAATAGAAATAGATTGGTTAACCTCTCTCAAACTTCACTATCACGTGCCATATTAATATATTTATTTATTATTTATATAACTCTGGAAGCCCAAACTTTATATGAGTGTAGATTATGATAGTGCTTCTATCTTTTGTTGTTAATAATGTGGTTGCAAAACTAGAGCTCACGAAGAAGAAGTTTAACATGAAGACTAAAAAAGAGTTCTATGTTATCAGAAAAACAAGCAAGGAATTATGGATAAAATTTAGAAATTAGATAATTGGAAGAGTAGAGATGGAGAATGAAACAAAAGTGGTGGAAAAGCTTGCTCGAGGATATTCTAAATAAGGAGAAAACTCTTTGGCAGTTGAGATCAAGATAGATTTGACTCAGGAAAGAGGATGGGAGTACAAGTTATTTTCATGAAATGGCAAAAGGCTACCACAAATTCTAATCAGCTAATTAAAGAAAAAAATTATGTTCGGGATGCTGCAAATAAGACTATCTTCCCTACTAATGGAGTTGATTTTATTGTGAGGCCATTGGGCATACATCTTGATGGAATCTCTAATAGTTTAAATTATCATCCTTGAAATTTTTTTTAATATTTGCTGTAGATTGTTAGTAAAGTCAAAGTTTCAGATTACGAGTTGACCAAAGATCTTTCGCTATTGTTATTGAAGCCTCTGGCGAAATTTAATAGTCAGTAGATAAATTAGTTTTGAGAGGATTACATGAATTTAACATAGAGGAGAGCACTTTAGGTAGGGATTGCCAAGAAATGTAGGGATCATGGTGAAAGAGCCTCAAACAATTTAATCTCAAGGTCAAAATTATTTTAGGAGGAAGGGGGGGAGGGATGTGAGGCTCGAACCCATTAGCCTAGCCTAATGCCTGAACTGCGCTTGGTGCATTCTCTAAGATGGCCCAAACCCCAAATGAAAGAAAAGAAAAAAAAAAAAAAAAAAAACATGAATCAAGGTTTCTTTGTTCGAGTCGAAGGAAACCAACTCCGACTCCGTTGAATGCCAGGAAATCCTGGCTTCCGAAACCCCTTGGTGCCCCATTGTCATCGAGCATCCCTCTTTCCTCTACTTCTAGAAAAAGTTTCCTCACCTTACCATCACCTTCCCTCACAGAGTCACCCTCACCAGGGCCTTACTGGAGCCAAGTACCGATGCAACCACCTTCGCACAACCTAGCCTTCCATTGAGCCGCCATCGTCGTCGACCAAAATCTCATTAAGAGACTGTCGGATCCTACTGTCGAGCTCTATTTGAAGATCAATCCCCTTATTTTTTTTATTTCCTCTTCTCCTCTCTCACCAGCCAACCGTCATCACCACCCGCTCACCGCCGCCCATCGAGGCCCTCCGACCAACGCCACCACTAGGCCAGCACCCTCCTTTGGTTTTGAGAGAGAACAACAAAGGATTCATCCCTTCATTTTTTTCTCTCTCTTCTCTTTCTTCCTCTCTGTGCATATCTCAATGGACCCTAGCAGGAAGGCCCATATTCTCTCCATGGATTCCATTTGACCCAATAGAAAGTCCTAGACTAATATTGCTACCACAGTTCACCTCGGCCTTCGTCTGGCACCCATGAACCCCACCATTAACAACCTTTGTCCTATCATTCTTGCCTTAATCAGATTTTTGCTTCGCGATCCACCAATTGAGTCACCTACATCTGACCCACTCGAGCTGTCGGACATCATTCCCGAGCCAGCCATATCCTTGCCTCTCTCTCTCTCTCTCTCTCTCTCACATGTTTTTCTACAACTGGCCGTAATCATTTTTTTTTTCTTCAGATTATTGCTTTCGGACTGGATCATAAAATAAGATGGTATGATTTCTATATATTTTGCATGCTAACGTGATATTTAAGTCTCCATTTTTGTGAGTTGCCTATACCTTAAAAAATAATCCCCAGGAGACAACAAATTCCACTTACTAGACAATGAAATGACAGTTCAAAATATGTGCTCCAGGCTCTGCTTCCAAGTTAAAATACTGAAAAATAGCTCAAAAGAGCGCAGCAACAAATTTAATCACGGAATGCTAGGGGCTTCGTCACATCTGATATTGCATCTAGTTTCTATTGTCTACATATGTATAACTGTTTCTCAGAATTATCAGTAAACCGTTATTTACAGTTAATGGAGTGTGAATCCTCTTACCTTGGGTGGCGTGTCAACAAATTTCTTGGAAAAAATTGTCCATTCTTACAAGCTGTTGCTCTATGATCATCCAGCATTCCTGCCAAGGGTGAGCATCAAGTGGACATAGGAGAAGATGGAGGAGGCTCCAAGTAGGCCAGAGTTGATTTGAAAGAGATGTCAGATACATCAAGCTCAGAAGCCTTAGCAGAGCTCAACTGGGTATGATGACCCATTTTATGGACAAGACGGATCAGATATTCAGTTATATCAGTCATCGGTGGACGGAATTCGGGTTCTGGCTGTTTACAGAAATTGATATAAGGCAAGAAGCTCAATCAGCAAATAATCAAAAAGAAATACAAGTCAAATTCACAAAACCAAGCATGAGGCTTCAAAATTTGACTGAAATTTGTAATAGAACCTTCTTAACTTTAGATCACCATATGAGTTTCAGGTCAGTCATGAATCCACTTCAGCATCTGTTTCTAACGTAGTGCAGTAATATAATGAGAAAGAAGTATGCTGGATCATTTTTCACTACTTCCATTTTGGTTTTTCCCTTTTCTATCCCCCCCTATCAATTTTTCATGCTCAGATAAGGTTTTGAACATCATGCATCCAAAAATCAGCATAGAGTAGATCACAGTCTGCAATGCTAAAGGTTATAAGTGGAGCAAACCTGAATACAGAGCAATATGATGTCGGCAAATTGAGATAGAGCCTTGGAAGGTATGGTGCCTGTGATTGTAGGATCGGTAATCCCTTCCAATGAGCTGAAGTCATGGAGACGAGAGGAAGACCACTTGACCAGATATCGCTCCTCTTTGCTTCTTGAACTATTATAATGACAGAAATGATGGTCAAAAATAAAAGGAAAAAAAAAAGAAAGAATGTCTGTAGGAGGACAAGAAATGCATGCCTGTCAAAAGCCGTTTTTCCTGTCAAGAGCTCCAGCAAAACTACTCCAAAACCATATACATCAGCTTTGGTCTTATCAACACCAGGGATATTGAGCTCAGGAGCAGTGTAACCATTAAAATCCATGGACAGTTCAGAATCCTGTTTTCAAGTAAAGAAAGTTCACCAAGGGGTTTTTACCACGAAAAGAATAGGTTTACCAAGGGACACAGAGCAATAATATCACAGCACACGGTAATACAAAACACATTTCCCTTAAAACAGCCCAAAATCAGAGTTCTTTTATGTACAGCTTACTTCTATCTAATACTTAAAAAAAAGAATTTAACAGATCTACATTCATTTATACTGCTCCTGCACTCATGAATAATGCTTCATTGCTAACTATAACTGTATTTGAAGTGCTCTTCTGCGATGTCTTGGACAGATTAAAAGAAGAAAATATAAAATTGTGTCATTTTTGTCGGAAGGTAAAAATCATTAGATGGAAATATTGCAGTATGAATGCCCAGAATCTATTAACTAACTTTTCCCACCTTTCTCTTCTTATCCAGTAGAGCATCCACCAATCATCACCAACTACCAACAAGACAAACTCCCTCTGATATTGAGACATTGGAGGCTTCATATGTGAAATCCAGTATAATACCTTCAAAGTTCAGATTCTTGAACTAGGTTAAAGTAGCCAAATATACCACTAGCTTTGAGATTTAGGTATCTACTTCCCTGACAAATTTATTTAACTAAATATTCTCTTTTCAAGAATAGTAGTAAATGTCCTTAGTTTTCACCATTAAACTCTATTTAGCATTTAGAACATGCAGTGAAGAAGAACTTGAGCAGTATTTACTTTTGGTTTAGTGCTAATGAGATGCCTTAGCACAGTTAGTCCACAGTCAGTGATATGGGGCATAAGCTCATCATCAAGCAAAATGTTGGTTGCCTTCATATTTCCATGGGCCATGGGAGGAGAGCATATCCAATGCATATACCTGCAGATGCCATGGAAATATAGACCATCATCAAGATTCAAGAGCCGAAAAAACAAAACAAAAGGAATTATATCTCTAGTTCTTAAATATTTCATTATCTTTTTTTTCTTTTTTGGAGGTGGGGGGGGGGGGGGGGGGGAAATTTTTTTTCC
>JAOXJJ010000001.1:9640557-9657455 GCA_025769935.1 Phoenix roebelenii
TATCCATCATTGGTACTTGTTTTTTTTTTCCTTTTTTTTTCTGTTCATCGATATAGTAAGGCTAAGTTCCACTCAAAAATACAGTCATCACGAAGACAATGGGAGTTAAAAAAGTAGAAATTTTTTCCTTCAAAAAAATAATAGAAATCTCAATGAACAAGAAATTCTTCATATGATAAAGTAGTAGTGTAATAACCCAGGACCTCACCCACAAAGACTAGCCAAAAGGTATTATTTAGATTCCTTAGTTTTATATAAGTACCCAAAATCTATCTAGTACATAGCCAATATGGGACTAAACAGATGCCTACATGGATCCTCACATATTTCTCCCATTTAAGCCTTGGTATTCTTGCTAGGCTAAGAGTCTAAATTCATTCAAATCTAATCACAAGCACCCTAATTGGTCCGTTGTCAACCCAAATAGATCCATGTTGCAGTGTTCCTTAGTTCACATAGGCCATAGGCCGAGTTCGCTCTGATACTACTTATAACAACTTAAGATCACCCAAAAAGGCTACTGGAAGGTATTATTTGGGTTCCTTGGTCTTGTATAAGTACCCAAGACCTACCAGTGCATAGCCGATGTAGGACTAAACACATGCCCACATAAGTCCTCATAAGTAGAAACATTATCATTATTAGTTTGAAGAGTTCATTCTTAGTATAAGAACATAGTATGTGGAAGAAAAAATTAATTCATGTAAAATAAGAGCCATCAAGTTGAAGTGAGCTATACATACTCCAATGCATGGGCAACACCAAGGGCAATCCTCAACCGAGCTTTCCACGAAAGAGCCTTACGCATCTTATTGGTAGAAAATAAGACATCATGAAGAGACCCACCACTGGCATATTCATACACAAGAACATGCTCTCCATGATCCACAGAATAGCCTAAAAGCTTGGCAATGTTTGGGTGTCTTAAACGTGACATATTCCAAACTGCATCTAGAAACTCATCTTCTTCATATACAGCCAGAGCTACCAGGTCAATCTTTTTGACAGCTAACATCTGAGAAAGCAAAAGATGAACCGATGCATAAGCTTCTGCATTAGAGTGCATCATATGTGAAAAAATAAATAGACAAATAAATAAATATATGCCACCATTTAGGGATAAAAGTAAAGTTCAACCACCATTCAGGATTATGATGCAGGAACATAGACGGTGATTAAAATGAAAATAACCATAATTGGATACAGTGATTAATATGAAAATAACCATATTGGGAAATAAAATATCCATGTTTCTCCCAGCATATAAATTAAATAGTTTTGACACAAAAACATAGTCCACCACTAGAACTCATAAAAGACAGTCACATTAACAAGAATCTATGAAAGAAAAACAAAATTTATATTATAATTTTATGTATTCTTTAACAGAAAATAATCACATTAATGACCACATATCTGCACAACAAACCGGCAGCTATAAAATGATATTGCACATAAAATAGCATCAAGACCTTTTTACAGTTGGTTATACGTGCTGACCACACCCACCTGGTGTTCTTTAACTGCCCTCTTGAAAAAATGCATCAAAAATAAGAATTATGCAGTTATGCCTAGCTCTCTATGTGTATTACCTCAATGATGCCAAACAGCTGACGTTTGAAAATATTAGCTAAGCCTCTTTTGATATGGTTATGGTTGCCATGTTAAAAAATTGCATTATGCATATAATTACCTGCCCATCAGGAAATTCAGCTTTGTAAACCTGGCCAATTAAACCCTCTCCAAGAAGGTTTTCCTCGCTGTAATTATTTGTGGCTGTTAGAATTTCTGAAGCTGAGTAAAGCTTTGCAGTCAGCAGGTTTCTGGATCTCCTCGAAGAACTTTTTCTTTTAGACATTCTATGGGGTTTTGCATAACAAACTGAGGGAGGCCTCGTAGAAGTCATGTGAGGAGAAACCCAGGGGCATCGATCTAAGTTCACTTCTGATACTGCAAAAGAAGCACAACCATAATCATGATTAATCAGAGAATGCAGCTAAGATGAAAGACAACAGGTTATGCAGCTATTAACTTTCTATTGCATGTTTGACTGTGCATTTACAAAATTAACACCCAAATCAGAATGCTGATATAAAATTAAGCTGTCTGTCTGTCAGAGAAGATGGCGACTGTAGACATACGTAGGCAAGTCATTTGTCCAAAATCTACAATACACCATGAGAGTGTCCGGGTAGAATTGTTCCGTCGAGCTTAACAAAAAAGACTACATATATGTTCTAAAAGTAAAGTTTTAATGAATAGGAACCTGTGAGGCCCAACCTCGTTGGCCCGGCCCGACGCCAAGTGAGAACCCGAAGGCCCTCTTTTCATTCAGAACAAGGCAGAGCCTGGGTGAACCATGGCGGAAGAGGAGGAAGAGTCCTCCACCATGGACTCTGCCCGAGGCTAGGATAAGCTTAACCTCCACTTCTATTTAAGCCATCGACCATCTCTAGTTCATCTTCATCGAAAAATCCTCGCATATGTCGCCGTCTTCTTTTCTTTTTCCCCTTTGATTGCCGACGGCCTAAGCTCCTTGTGCTTGCTGAAAAACGCAGCCAAGCCTCGCCGGAATTAGAGGTATGACCCTGAATCTCCTTTTCCTTTGTTTCCATGTTCACCAACCTCATCGCTGGCCAACTTTTCGTCGGAAAAATCCGTAAAAGATGGGGCTTTGTTCATCTCCTGTTTTCCGATCCAAAAACCACTTTGCTCTTCTTTTTCCGGCCTCCTCCGCTGCCGGCATTTGTCGCCAGAGATGGCGGCTTGTTCCCTTTGATGCCTTGGGCCATCATTGGAGCCCCATCGTCGGAGATCATGAAGGAAGAAAAAAAGGGGACGAAAGCCCTATATTCAGCCCTTTCTTCCTCTTCTTTTCGGCACCAGCCGCCCTGTCACCGCCGCCAGTCGGCTCCGTCGCCGGTCTTTCGGCTGTCGACCACCACGGCCACCTGACCTTGGCCCTCACCTCCTCCTTCCTCTTTCTTCTTCTTCCTCTTCTTCTTTGTTTTTCTGTATTGTTTCTCTCTTGTCCCTCTTTCTCTCTCTAAGTACGCTTAAAGATCTTGGTTTAAGATTCTGTCATCCTTTGTTGACCCTGGGTGGAGGCCCTGAACCACCCGGTACCCGAATAGTAGGCCGACCCATTACCTCAGCGTTGTGAGATCTATTTGAAATTTGGTTATCATTGACTTTCATTGAATCACTTAAATCATGTCTGATCTGGAACAATTCAATTCATCTTGTTCAGGCCAACCCATGCAGTCGGGCACCGCTGTCTGATTGACATTGCTTTTCATCCATCCTGATTTGGGCATGAGGTTGTATCCCCAATAGTATCTTAATTTTTAGCTTTGTTTGGCTTCTAAGATAATGATAAAATTAATAATATTTTAATAATATTAAAACAGGAAAACCTAACCCATCTAACTGAAGTGAAATTTTTGAAGCAAGAAGAGGTAAGTAACCTAATGCTTTAAAGTTTATTTTCTGAATTTTCGGTAAAATAATAATTTAGTTTATTAAATTTGATTATGATATCTATTTTACACTTGGTTAAACGGGTCGGGTATGTTAGTGCTACGATAGTAATTATTTTAAATTATGTTATGTGTTATGTTATAAAATTTAAAAAATATGACTGGGCAAATTGTGAAAAAAATTGTTTTATATGTATTCTTCTCAGCACGACTATGATCTGGCCCAACCAATGGGGATTATTCGTTGGCTCTGTCGACTTGTAATCTGTAAAAAAATGGTTTCGATGCCGCACCACTGGTGATTAGAATAATGGTATTTGGACACCGTACCACCGGTAGTTAAGAATAGTAGTGTTTGGCACTTTGTGTGACCTATGCCATTGGGTTACGTAGCCATAGCTTGTTGTTGGATTTCTAGTATTAGTTTATAAAAATAATAGTATATTTCAAGAAGAGATATATGTATTATTCGAGAATTGATTTATTTTCTAGTCAATATCTTGCTCTTTAACTTATTCTTTGGCATGCTTAGATTCCACTTTGGGGTGTTATGTTGCTTACTGGGCTAGCGTAACTCATTATTATGTTTTTCTTATTTTTTCTTCAGATCCAGATGCATAATTTTTCGGAACTTGGAGAGTGTGCTAGATCTTTTGAAGATACTTTTAGTTATTGAAGTTTTAGTCAGACTAGTTAGAGTATTTTATTTGATTTATGATAATAGTTAGCAAATGTTGACTTATGTCACTTTGAAACTATTGTAAAAATTATTTGAATATGTTCTTGATTAAATAAATTTTCAGAAATTATTATTGCTTTGATATAATTTGGAGTCTTGCATACTTGTATGGTCTGCCATACAGGTATGCGGCGTCTAGTGCGCTCTGGGTTTGGGGCACGACAGGACCAATCTTTGACATTTAGAACAAAGCAAAACAGCCATTGTCAGATCTAATATGCAAGTTCAATGAGTGTCGCATGTAGATCTAGAATATCATATATATATATATATATAGGCATGAAGAGTTAAAAGAGAAGGTTAGGACAATAGAGAACAAATGAGAACTTTTAAGCAATTGCATCTTTTTAAGAAAATTTAAGTAATTGAATCTAAAGTTAAAAGATGCGATTAAATGTAATGAGGTACCATTATTTTTGACTAAGCAATTCTTGATGCAAATAAGCAGAGGAGAGCAAGAGAGGAGCAATTAAATATGGTGCAACAGATCATATTAGATTAAATGGAAGTTTATAGGAGATTAGTTATGATTGTAAAACTCAATCCAGCTCTTTCTTCTTAAGATGGCTGCAGCTGTTCTGTATGCAAACACAGATACTCTTCACAAGACTAACTGCTAGAGAGACCGGGTAGATAAAATGGTCGCTATTGCAAGATGAATGCATACCAAATATCCAAACTATGATATTCTATAAAATTGACAGGTGCGAATTGTATGAATAAAAAATAAGGTTCTCTGAGAAAGCCTAAATGCTTGCCTGCCAAAAAATGCAGTGACTGACAGTTACCTGAGGGTGTTGTAACTGGAAGAGAATGAAAAGAGTCACTAGTGCTCTTAGAACCATCAAGAGCACTTTTGTGAGATCTGTGACTGTTTACAAGGGCAGCAGCAGCAGCAAGCAGAGCCACCAAAACTAGACCACCAACAGCACTGGTCATCACTCCCAGGCCTAGTCTTTTCTGATTATGACCCCCTTGTATAGAAGAAAAGCTGAAAGAACTTGGTGTAACTCTAGGGCTACGACTGACATTCCTATCAGCCGATGACAGAGGGGAATGAGCACTTCCGTTTCTCAATTGTTGAGGAAATGTGTAACCACCTTGAAACAGGTTCCCATTGGTCCTGAATAGTTGAAAAAGAGAATAGGAGAAGTTATACGATGTCATATAAGAATCAGAGGAAGAAGAATTATAGACAAAAATATCAATTCATAACTTATATATAAAATAATACCTCAATTGCTGAATAAATTCCAATTGTTTTGGCAAATATCCGCTGAAGTGATTATTCTCGAGGAAACTGAATAGATATAATACCCAAAAACCACAAAGTAGTCATTTTTTTATTAGTTTTTTAAAGGAATCGTATGGCCAATTACATGAACTTTAAATAGGTGAAGCTTACAGAATAGATAGCGGGAGGTTTGCTAAAAAAACAACAGATCCAGTGAACTCATTATCTTGTAAATAACTGTCATTAAAATCAGAAACGACAAATTAGTAAGATGCTTGTTGCTACTTCCACTGCAATAATTGTGGCCACTGTCACACTTACAGTGCATGAAGATTTGTCAATGAACTAAACGAGCTTGGTAGATCACCAGTAAAGTGGTTGAATGATAAGTCCCTGAAATTGCAGCCACTTGAGCTGGACCGACTCTAAAAGGCAGAGCTATGACATCTAAAACAATAATAATAATGGAAAAATAACACAACAGCACAGGGTTCTACTGGCAAAAACCTACATAATCAACCTCACCACTTTGTTTTTTTTTTTTTTCCTAATAATGCATTTAATATAATTCATATCAAATGGGAGTTTTGTTCAATCAACTCCAAGTCTAAGACAACCAATATCCAGAAGAAGCAGTATGAAATCTTACAGTATTTCTAAACTCTGCATGTCTGTAAAAACATTTCCGATGGGTCCAAAGAGAGAATTATGGCTCAGATTCCTACACATAGGAAAAGAAGCACGATATATGCATCAAAAACCAAATTCATGTTACAGTCACAAAACTATAATGGCAGCTGAGTAACTCACAAGTGCTTCAGAAGCTTTAGGGAAGACAACGAGAATGGGATGTTCTGAGAAAAAATATTCTCAGCCAAGTTTCTGCAGTTAGAAAGACTAAAGTAAAGAAACAGGAGAAAAAGGGAGATAACTTTCTCGAGGATTTCAAATATAACAAAAAGAAGCATACATGTAGGTTGCATTCGGGGGCAAACCATAAGGAATTTCTCCACTAATATTATTTTGACTCAAATCTCTATTAAGACAAAACAAACAACCATCAAGAATCACCACATTTCTTCCAAAAATACATCATCAAAGACAAAAGCTCTCAGCGACTAATGTTAAGTTGTTAACTCACAGCTCTTTCAGAGATAGGAGAGTAGAGAGCTGGGAACCAAGAAACCCACCAACTCCCAGCCCTTTAACCTTTCTGCACCAAATAGAACAAGATCGGACCAGCCCTTTCCAAAAAGAAGCAAAATTTATCAAGATTAATCACCAAAAATTCAGGAAAAAAGCGGAAAATTACATGGAAATAACTGATTGGCCGGAGCAAGAGACCCCTCTCCATTGCTCCTCGCCGCAGGGGTCGCCTCCGGTGGCTTTCCACCCGGTCAGCTGAGGCGGGGCGTTGAGCGAGCCATAGAGAGCTTCGAGAGCTGAGACTGGAGAAGCCAAGAAAAGACGAAGGGCAAGAAGCCATTAGCGACGTTAGAGATCCGAAAGCGCACCTTGCTTACTTTTTGCCCCCAAGATTTGTTCTTTTACTATCTACAAGGGTTTTTATTTACTTTTTGTTTCGCCCATCCAATTAGTGGTCCCTTCCGCCATGACGTGATTTGGGGAAGGGCGATGACCTCGAGGCAAATATGACCGTGCGATCAAGATCAGACGGATGGAATTACTAGAACTTAGAAGTTCATGCGCTTGCCGATTTTCGCACAGGGTACTGAATTGCCGTACAAATTCTCGAATTAAAGAGCATAATTTATTTTTTCAAGAAAAGGAGAAATTTGTGTTTACCATCGAGGGGATCAGTAACCGCGGAGGTAAAGAAGAAGGGATTAATCGCCGCATGGAATAAGAAGAAGAAGAATGACGCTATCAGAAGCGTCGGATTAGCTCGACCCATCCTCCTCCAGCTTCACAGAATTTTTTTTTAAAAAAAAAACATTATAAAGATTACAAAAGAGAGGATTTAAATCAAGAATCTTTTGAGAACAATTATATCCAGAATTAAAGAACGGGATTCAAAAGAAGGGAAGAGAGAAAGAAAAGAGAAATTTAAAGAGTGCTTTTATGATTTAAGAAAAGATATTACGATCGAGAACTATAAGATTCAAAGAAAAAGAAATGAAACTAAGCAAAGAAACAAGAAAAAGAAGAAGAAAACGGGATCCAGAACTCACCCTGGAGCTACAGTGTAACGAAGGAGATGAACAATTCCTTTGAATCTATCTAATAGAAAAGACGCAAAGGAGGAGGAGGAAGGAGTGAACTCAAAACTAATAGCCAAGATTGAGAGAAAATATAAGAAATTTTCAGTAATTTTTTCTTTTTGTTTTGGTAAACTTCGTGGCTATTTATGTTAGTCCAAACAGGCGGAGTCGAGCGGGCAGCAGGGGGTTATTTCAGGCGGTGGGGGCGGAGTTGTTCCCAATTAGAGACAGCGCGTGCCAGGTCATCATCCACGTCAGCCTGACCGTTAATGACACGCTTTTGAATGAGATGTGGCAGTACGGGCGCGGTGGCCGCTTGATTTCATAAAATAAAAGGAATAACGAATTCATTAATTCATAGCTCATCTATAGATAATCATAGGTTACAAACATAATGTTGGTAACATAATTCACTGTACCAGCCCAAATTAGACAGTATCAAATATACCGTATCATATTAATTTGGTATCAATATACGGCACGAAAAGTGTATCGATATTCGGTATGCCGGAAATATCCTATATCATATTGTACCGACACTATATCAATATGACATCAATACAGAGTCCGATATCGAAATGATAAATCTTGATTAGTAATATTACTAGTAGATAGTTCAACTTTTTTTTTTTTTTCAGAGTGGGATAAAGACTTTGAGTTATGTGGGAACGTACAAAAGAATTGACCGTGGTATATTCATATTACCGCTAACAATAAATAACATGCGACATTTATCCCCCGAATATTTAGTTTCATTTGATCTAAACGTAACATTGCGTGAAGTAGCTGATATCATCTTTTTAACATCTCTTATATTCTAAAGATTTTTCTATTGAATTGCTGGTATATACGGCTTCGAAAAAAAGATCTGCAAACTGAATTTTATTCTGTTTTATCCGCAAACTGTATATACGGCTTGGAGTACATTTTAACATATATATATATATATATATATATATGCAAACATATAATTTCTTTCGAGATTTTAAGCAAACCTGGGAACCTCTTTGATGGTCTTTTCAGGCTCAAAGACATTTCATGTAGAAACTTAGAGATGCAGGAGCTTAGAATTCCTAGAATTTAATGAGTCCTAAAAAGGTTGCTTGAACTGTAGTTGCTGGAAGTCACTATTAGAAGCTCATACAAGATCGGTATGACTTCTAAGTAACTATACCGACAGTGTGGCCTTTGTGTCCTCCTTTCCTTCAAGAAGACAGATCCAGCTCTAAATACAACTGTAGAAAACCTCACATAAGATCACTAACAGAGCTTAACAACATCCGTTGGGCAATTCCCTATCATTTACTATCACAGAAAAAGCTTAATTTTGCCTGCTAGCTAATTGCTTAATTAGCCTTTCTGAAATAGGCAAGGGGTAGCCCCTGCCATCCTGAAATCCAAAAACTTGGAGCAAGGCTAAACCATCTATCACCTCATAGTCATCTTCATGCTCAAGTATACCGAAGCTCAACTCAAATTATGGGTAAATTAGTTAGCAAACAATGAGTTACACCGTATGTGTCCTTTAAGCCACATTCCTTGGGACTCTTTTCGATTTTTCTTTTATACAAATAGACAGATCTGCCGATATCAGAGACTACCATACAGTTGCTCCTATTAGCTTTTGCCGTCAGTAGGCGGACATCCTCCTGCATTGTTTGCAGCTGTCAATCTTGCCTATGGAACAGCACATAAAGCATATAATTACTGGACGTAACAACAACGAATCGAGTTTTACCTACAAAATTAAAAAACAACTTGCTGCACTCATTGAAAAATCTTCTTGCAATGTACTTAGGAGAATGAGGTTACAAAAAAGTGAATGAACCATTATAAAGTGTTTCAGGTTCATGAACTCCCAAGATAGAATCACCACATGGGATGAAAGTTGAAGTTTGTGCTGACAAGAATTCAGATCATTGGGAGAAACATAATCAATGGTACAAAAAGCTTTTTCTGCACTAAGAGCAAATCGGTCTAGAGGGACCAATGAACCACATCATCAGAATGGTCCATGCATTGCCTGCTTCCCTGCAGGGCCAGCTCAAGCTCACCCGAGAGCTGACTGTTACCCAGTTGGGTGACTTCGCCCAATCCCAACTCATGTTGGACTCTCAGTGAGCTGCTGCCACCTTCATGACTTCTAAATCCCGATGAACTTGCTACATAATTGTTCGAGAGAACTGGCTGAGCCATTGTTGCTCCACTGAAGCTGCTTCTTGCTGTGACAGTTGGAGCTCCATCGTTCCTGGTAGCAGTGCTGCCCCATGGCAGATTTGACAGAAGAGAGAGAGCACAGGTGGAGTCTGACGCTCCTGAGAGACATCTGCTTGCTGGAATTTCTGGAGAGGAGAGCAGAGCCTGACCAATGGAGTCATGCATGTATTGGCGGGCCACATGCGGTGCCACCTCACTGGGTGGGGGAGCTCCTAAACTTCCCTGCCATTGATGACTAGACACCCGATCACCAGCCCGAACCATTGGCCATACTTCTCGTGGGGTTTCTGGTAGCCTTGGGTGAGTGAAATCCATACGAAAGCCTCTGAAACTGCTGTTATCCTCTGTTTACAGTTTCATAAGTTTCTTTTAAACCAAAGGACCATGAAAAAGAATGAAATCTCTAGAATATAAGCAAATTAGTTCTGACGTGTCTAACCATGAAAAGATGATAACAGACGTCCGATGCGTGATGATGGGGACGCAGGCAGTGGCTTCCTTCTGCGCTCATTGTGGCCTGCCAGACGTCTGCGGCAGCTGCGTTTCCCTTGGTCAAATTCAGGTAATTGGTGAAACCTGTAAAAATATATCGAGAAAATCTGTCATTAAGCTGCCTTGTCCAAGGCATCGAATGCAATTAAACCTAAGCAAAATAAACTGGTAATACCCGCAAATACACTTATCATAATATAAAAATTCCGTATCATTGTCCTTACAAACAAATGGTTTCCCTCTGATAACTATTTTTTGAATCCACTTTCCCTTTAAATCGATTTGGGATCTTACTCTCTGACATTTAGTTCAAGGCTTATGGATGTCACAATAGGTTAGACACAAGGTAATATTCTTTTATCTTAAAGATGACTCTGTGTTTGAAGAAAAGTTCTATCAGACGTCATGGCGCACAATTGGACAGCACATTGAAGAAGGGACCTGAATGAAAGCCAGTAATCTGCTTTGCCAGAAATGAAGTATATAGGAAAAGGCCGACTACCTAGTTGCAGAGAACAATGAGATGATAATAGTTGCAGAGAACAATGAGATGATAATAGGCGACAGTAAAGTTGTTTGTCAGTATCAATTAGAAAAATGGTCTGAGAAAGAAAATACAAGCAGCTTAACTTGTGCTGTACATGGCAGAGCAAAGAACGAGATATGGCGGAGCTAGAAAAAAACTGTTTATAATTCTCACGTTAGAATAACAAAGCAAGTTGGACAGAAAGCTGTTCAAATTTTTAAGGACGCACCAAGTAAACTCAAATTCAAATCAAAACTTGCCATGAGAGAGGATAATGCAACTCTTCTTAGGATTATTTTTTTCCAGCATTGGCCCACATGTACGGGAAAAATTAGATTCGAGATTAGCAATTTCAGACTTTCAGGAAATGATGATGCTTTCTCTCAGTACACCATTATGTTTACCTGTTTCAGTTTGCATGTTCAGATTGCATGACATAGGATAGTGATGTGGGAGTAGTCCCCAAAATGAAATAGTGTGCATAAGCCGCAGAAATAACTCCTAGTCATCTGGATGGAAAATTTGGATTGAATACTGAAGTACAAAACACTGCAGTGTAAGCTGGTTGGAATGACAAAATTATTCACATTAACATTCCAACACTGAACAGATAACCACCTCAAGCCATATAGAACAAGCGAAGACCAAGAGGACCAAAAAGACTGAAGATAACCTTTTAACATAAAATCGTGATGTTATGTCCTAACTCCAAGGCAAGTCCTAATTTCTAAGTTCCATAATATTAGTTCTTTGTTATTCCTAGTTTGTAGGATGCATCCACATCATCATCCATTCTAAACACCATAATCTTGGTAGCAAAGACAAGCATAATAGCACCTCAAAGGAATAGATTCAAGTCCAAAAAGATTAGATCATAGACAAATTTCCAAATTGATGTACACCATAATTTGTGCTGTCAACTTTGTCAAGAAGTTTTTTTCCCTCCATGCAAAAGTCATAAGACTCCAAAACCCCTATGAGATAGGGGGAAAAACACAAGAACAAAAGTACAAGAAAATGCAAAATCCCTATCACATTTTTCCCCAGATATACTCAATTAGAACTAACATAACAATATATATTTAAGAAACAACCCGATTTTCTGCAGAAAGAGTTAAAACTTTTGAAATCATGAAATTTCAAATCTCAGAAAAAGCTGAGGAAAATATACAGATTGAGGCAGAAACGTAAAGCCAAAGCTGAAAGCATGCAAGCAATTGGGAGAAGGCCAGACCTTATAGCCACAGCTCTTACCATCCAAAAAAGATCAATATAAGCAAACTAATAGGTGAAAAATGAGCTTTTAATTAAAAAAAGATATCCAGTATCAGTGACAGTGACGACCAAACCAACCAAATCCAAAGATTACTCTCTGTTTCAAGTATCGTGCTAAAGTAAGCTGTAAGCCTTCCATCCAACTAACAACAAATAACAGTCCTAATCAATATAGAGACAGCGAAACAAACCAAACAAATTGGACAGACACCTTCACAAGCTCTAGTCTAACCTCCACCCATAGATTAGACTTAATAGACAAACAAAAACCAACAATATCCAAAAAAAAAAGAGGTAAAAGGAAAATAATGTTCCAACATACCAAACAAAATTTAAAGATAGCATGTATCAAAAACTACGAATGAAGCTTAAACTGCCCTTTAGCTCTATGAGTGAAACCATGCCTCCAAACCATCAGCTACAATAAAGATTACTATAATCAAATCGCAAATTTCAAAGCCTAAACAAACAAAATGGAGGCATTAAAAACCAAACAAACAAGATACGAACAGAAAAAACCAATTTATTAGATATTCTCGAAGAAGAAAGGCAGACATTCACGCCTCTCAAGTACCCAACAGGGGAAGGAGCCCAACTTACAGATAGAAGCCAAGAACTGAAAGCTAAAACAGATAAAGGGAAGCACAGCGCAGCTAACCTGCTGCACTGCTGACAGAACCTCTGCTCCAAGCCTGCGACAATGACCTTGGGGAACTTGGAGTGCATCCCACACACCTTATGCCTACTGTAGTAGGCCTTGGCACCAGTGAGATCCACCTTGCACCCCTCCACCTGACACCTGGGTGGCTGCTGCCTCCCTTGCACCACCCCCTTCCCTTTCTTCGGCGGCGCCGAGGCTGCCGCAGGGGTTGGTGAGGCCTTGGAGGAGCTCCCACCACCAACCCCATCCTCAAAGTAGATCTTCTTCCCGAACTGCAGCCCGTGGAGGGAGTCATCAGAGCCACAGGTCCCAGAGACAGCAAGAGAACTTGAGCCCCTCTCCATCTCCACCACCTTCTATTGCTACCCATCCAGAGCCATTGCGGGAGGGGTGCAAAAGTGACGTGGGCTTTCTTTAAGAGGTGGTGGGGAGAAAGAAGACGGGTGGGTGTGGCTGGTTACAGCTCCCCAAGACTTGTTGCCCTGGTACTATACATAAAGCCAGCACCTGCCATTTGGGCCATGCCAGCTTGGGTTAAACAGTACCACTGATGGACTGTTCAAAAAACAAAAAAAAGAAAAAAAGGAAAAAGAAAAGAAAAGAAATCACTGAGAGTGATGCAACATGCACAAGTAATTATGTATAAATAATAGAAGATGACAGCAACAGTATTATATCTTTATTTGCTTGTCACGGAAAGTTCAGGCTTGCTTCTTTTGCTTTTTGCTTGCGCTTCCATCTCCCAAGTACCCTCAGGACGCAAAAGTTCTCACCCAAAATGGCTAAGGATGCTGGTAGATTTCTTCGCGACCTCAACCCAAAAGTCTTTCCTTTTAAGAATAAGGTCACTTCAGTACAAGGTACTCGAAGCATTTTTTTTTTTAATTTTTGAGTGGGGACATTTGCTTTTTTTTAGCGAAGAGGAGACGATCTTTACGAGGTTTGAAGGGAGGGTAAATGATCTGAAAGGGTGGCTTTTTTATAGATCTACATGCAATACTTTGGGCCCCTGACATAATATTTTTGTGACTGCACGTGACCTTACATTTTTTATATATTTTTAACTTGTTGCGGCGGATTCTTATTGGGGAGAATTTTTAGATTGGGCTTTGGATTGCTGAGGACACTCCCGGCAACAAAATATGGTACTAACTTTCTCTTTTATGATATATTTTTTAGTACCTATTTTAAGGAAAAAATTTTAAAGTAAGAGACTTCTTCTGCTTCCACTACAGAGTCGTTCCATAGTTTAAAAATAATAATAATAATAAAAAATTGCACATAGCGAGCTCTTCCTTTCTTGCTTCAAAAATATATTTTTTACTAATATAAATTATATGATCAGATAATACACACCAAATAAATTAGTTATTCATCTAGCAAGTTAATATATATATTTAGATAAGTCGATGCATAATTTTTAGAACATGGTATTCACCAATACATAGTATACAGTTGGGTATTACATACTAAATAAATTAGTTATCTAACAATTCAATATGTATTTCTATTGATATATAGTTTTCAGAATATTATGTTTACCAATACATACTATATGGTTATAGTTTTCATGACATTATATTCATCAGTACTAATATATGGTCAGGTGATACACATTCGTTGACTTCTTTGATACACACTCAATAGTAATTAAATACACATCTCCAAGTAAATATATACACAATTTCCAAAACATGCTTTTTACTAGTACATACTATAAGGCTAGGTGATATACACTAAATAAATTAGTTATCTAGCAAGCCAATACATATCTAAGTAAATCAATACATAGTTTTCAGAACATGGTGTTCATCAGTACTAGTACACAGTTTCCTAACTTGATCTAATATAAGAATTTATATACATGTTATTTCTTAGTTTCTATAAACTCTTAGGTGCAAAAAATACTGAAAAAAGAGTGGAATTTGGAGGAGAAGAAAGATACTCAAGAGAAGAAGGAAGACTTCACAGATGTGAGAGATAGCTTGATAAAAAAGAAAATAGATGGAGGGACTTGATAAGGAAGATAGATAATGCATACGATCTCTTTTCATCAATGGTCTTTCTTGGTGTGTGTAATTTTTTTTTATTTTTTTAAGTTACAAAATTAACAGATTTCGTTAGTAGGAGTCTTATCCCTTTTTAACTTTTGGATTGCCCCTCTAATATCGGTGCTAGAGAAAATATGGCAAAATAGGAGTTCCACCCTATATAAAAATCCATAGTGCCTGCCTCATATGATTTTTGTTCCTCTTCTATGGGTCTGGAGTTTTTGGCCACCTTTTTCTTATCGTTGATAGGGCTTGTTGGGGTTGGACACTAACCTAAAAATTGATCAATTAGAACTCGTTTGGTTTTTCAGCAAAAAAAAAAAAAGAACTTGTTTGGTTTGGAAAAAGAGGAGGAAAAAAATGTTGTCGGTAAAAAAATAGATAAAAGCCTCGTATTTAGTTGGAGTTTTCAAAGAAGATAAATAGAAAAATAACTTTTTCATGTGAATAAAATTTCTACCTTTTATAAAAAAATTCATATAGGATATAAAAATATTCATACGGAAAAAGGTAGCGGCCTGCATTGTGACAAAACTGAACTTGAAAAATTTAAAAACTGAGATTGGGCATAACATAAATTTCCGTAATCTAAACAACAACAATTGTTCCTTTAGCAGCTTTGACATTAAAGTGAATTTTGTTTCGGTGCTCTATATTAGAAAAAGAGCTTGTGTGTGTGTGAGAGAGAGAGATGAGAATAGTCTAACTTTAGCTTCTCCCTGACCAATGTCGACGTTATATTTTATAAACCAATTGAGTTACACCATCTCAATAGTTGATGCAATGGATTGATGTCATTTTGATTTACTCCAAATGCAGATCCTCTGTGTCATCGCCAAGCTCTCATAGGCACGAAAAAAATAAATAGATCTCTGGCCCAACAACTGCCTTCACATTTTACCACACCACCATCAAACTTTTGCATGGGTATTTTTGATTTTTTTTTTTCGATGAACACATAAGTTTTTTTATTTCATTGTCCACAAAAAGTGTTCATGTGAAGTCATCAGCCTCTTGGCAGTCTATTGTCAAATTAATTAGGTGATTGATGATTTTGTAGTTATCAAACATAGCCATTATCAAATATTATTGAAACCATAACCACTCCTCATCTTTGAGATTTAATTCCAGCGGAGAGGGGTTTTCATCCACACCGTACCAATCATACAATGGTTCAAGAAGATGCTTAGAGAGATTGCAGCACAGCATAAAAGATCATCGCATTCAGTCCCAGCAAGTTTCAATTTTAAGCCCAGTATCAAATAGCAATTGATCTTTGACAGACATTTTTAGTCCCAGCAAGTTTCAATTTTATTAGGACTCGTACGTTCTATTGTATATGCTGTTCACCTTGTGTTTACGAATAGTACATGCTTGGCCTGAGTCCCCATCACGGGCTACTTGTAAGTTGGTGGTTTGAAAAGTAAACAAAATGTCTCAGAACGGAGGTGGCAAGGCAATGCCGACTGTTCATAGTATCTCGTCAGAGTGGTCGCCGATAAAGAAACCGACCTAATTCGTAGCTTTTTTCGCCCCGCGGTAAACATGGCTCACCCTGAGGGTGGTCCACTCCCTAACATACTGCCAGACATCTAGAAATAGTGGTTGTTTGTGCATCTTTGAGGTATGTCTAAAGATCCAGTTAATGATGGTGGCCAAGTCACCCTCCAAATGGATGAAGTCCGCCTGCAAATAAGATCTCATATAACTAATTCTTACTATGCTACCCTCAGCTCCGCTGTAGAGGCAGAGGTGTCATAGATCGAACTTCCCCCTACAGCAATGAGACGCGAGTCGGAGCCTTTGATAAAAATTCCAGCTCCTCTCTTGCTACTGCCATTAGATACATTGTTGTTGAAGTTAACCTTACGGAAATTCGGAGGTGAAGGCTTTCAAGAGATAAAGGATCATTCTGATCACTACAGAAGCTGAAAAGAAGTCCTAAGTATCCCAAGATATCACAGACTCTCCAGGGAAGGGTATAAACTTAATCATATATATA
>JAOXJJ010000001.1:9662277-9716463 GCA_025769935.1 Phoenix roebelenii
ACCGGGTCGGGTCTGGGTCCAAAATTAGGACCCGAACCAAAAATCGGGTCGGATCGGGGTCACATAGGACCCGACCCAACCCGACCCATTTGCACCCCTACACCAGATGGTCGATTAGAGATGAGCGCAGTGTGGATGTGGTGGAGGCTAGATACTCTCCCGCTGAGGCTCTAGCTGACCATAGTCATTGTTGAGGCCATGGGTGGCTTGTGGGTCAGTGATCTCCTCCGCTCTGATAGGATAGGGTGGGATTCTAGCTAGATTGGTTATCTATTTGGAGAGCACATTTCAGAGAGAGTGCATTCATTGGCAGTTCCAGAGTGCGATGATTTGAATGTGAGGGACTGGAGTACCTCCTATAGCTCGAGAGTTAAAGTAATGGATATCTATGACCTTTTCCAAGGTGAGCAGAGTTAGAGGCCGGACTATGCTTGGATTTAGAGGTTTGGTTTTCACCCAAGGGTTGCCTTATTGTTTTGGAAGGTAACTTAGGGTTGTCTACCGACGAAGGTCATCCTAAGCAGGCGTTGGTTGAGCATTCCACCATTATTTTTTTTGGGTGCGAGGTGGAGGAGTTTATGGATCACATTCTATTTTAGTGTAATCGAACTATGTGGGTGTGGAGGTTTGCTGATATCCCGCCGGAGGTCTTGCACCAGCCCGACTCCTTTACATAGGGGCTCATAAGGTGATCCAGTACACTTCAACCCAATATATTTCTGCTCATATAGCGTTTCGGATGGTGTACATCATTTAGTAGCCCCTACCCCCGAGCTTCTTCAAGGTCAACTTTGATAGATATGTTTTGGATGGGGGCAAAAGGGGTGATGCGGATTTTGTGATCAAAGGCTCGAACTCTCGAGTGATGGCAGCCAAAGAGAGCCCAATCTTTGACATCTCGGTCCCTAGGGTAGAGCTGACAACAACTTGGGCTGGTTTGTATCATACTCAGCATGTACTGTAGGTCAATGCCATCTTACTCAAAGATGACTCGGCCATTGTGATCGATTGGATTTGAGGGTATACTTGTGACACTAGGGGATGCCACCCTCTGCTTCGGGACATTTGGGGTATGACAAGCGGTAACATTATCTTTAGGGCAAAGCATGTCTATAGAGAGACTAATGAAGCAGCAGATTAGGTGGCTTTCTTCGTGGCAAATTACTCCGAGAGGTTCTTTAGACTAGTGAAGGGGAGCTGTCTTGGATGCTCCATGATCTGTTATATTTTAATTTTTTTAGATGTATTCATACGAGATTTGTATGGGTCGTCCGGTGCAGGAAAAAGAAATCTTGACCGTCAGGGTCAACGTAGGAGTACTTCAACATGCATTTGGCTCTCTTGGATGCATGGTTCTCCAAAAATCTGTAAGAAATCTAGAACAATGTTATATTAATGAACAAACATCAAGCATTTGGATGGAATAGAGGCACATGGAACTCTTACCCAATATTGATTGGCTTATTTCTCCACCAATTGGTTTTAAATACTGATTGTCATTTTGGTATTTTTAAATGTGGATATAATTAGTCAGCTTGATAGAGACCGATACACCTCTCCTCAAAAAGATGGAGACAGTAAATTTCTAATTCTCTGAAATCAATTACTTCTTTTTCTTGTTCTTTTTGCAGAATGATGGTGGACGCTCCACCAATTACATCTAACTAGTGTAAGTATGTGGGCCTTTTTCCTTTATAATATTCTATATATAATACTTAAACTTGCAAGAATCTTGCGGGCATTAGGCTTCAAGTTGTCCCCCCCTCCCTCCCTATTTCAATTTTTTTGTTTTACACGGTTTATGTGCCGAATACTATGAATGGTAGTGTCATATTGCCCGCTATGTTTTTTCACCTCCATTCAAGCATTTTAGAGATACCTTCGTCTATGGTAGAAATACCATATCTAGGATGTTAAAAACTTTCTAAAGACTTGATTGGGAAATATATAACTAGGATTGTTGAAGGCTTGGTTGCTCAAGAGAGGTTTAACGAAAGGAGCTCAGATAGTATAGATCGAAGTTCAAATGTAGAAGTTTAATTTGTCATTACTATCATAAGGAAGGGCGTATTAAGGCTGATTGTTGTAAGTTGAAAAATATGCAACAAAATAATTGGAAAAAGAAAGAAAATCCGCAGAAACTAGTGCTACAAAGCGTAATTTTGATGATGCAGAAAATATTCTCTTAGTGACCGATGGAGTTAGATCCAAGGATGAATGGATTTTGGATTTAGAATGTTCCTACCACATGTCCCATTAAGGATTGGTTAATAACAATCCGAATTAAAATACATAACAATGTGGTGAGAAGCTTGACTAATGTTCGACACATTCCAGATTTGAAGAAGAATCACATCATTTTAGGCACCCTTGATGATAATGGGTGCAAGTAGACAACTGAAGGTAGAGTTATAAAAGTTAGTAAAAATACTTGATTGTAATGTAAGGTCTGGAAACCTGCATATACTTCAAGGTGCTATTGTTATTGATGCAACAACTATTTCTTCATCTTCTATGGCAGAGTCGGATTTTACCAAAATATGGCATATGACGTTGGGATATATGAGTCAAAAAGGGTTGATTGTGTTAAGAGAGATCTTTTCTATGGTCAGTGCACACAAACGATACAGTTCCTATGTGTATTGCGCATTTGGCAAGCATAAAAATGTCAATTTCAGTACTACAGTTTACAACACGAAGAATACTTTGGGTTATATTATGCTCATATATTTCTTCTAATAGGGGCGTTCAATGTATAATCATCTTATTTGATAATTATTCTCGAAAGTTTTGGCTATTTATGGTAAAACACAAAGATAAAGTGTTTAAAAACTTAAAGCAGTGAAAGGCTATGATTGAGAACAGACTGAGAAGAAGATCCAAAGGATCAGAACAGATAATGGATTATAGTTTTGCTTTTCTGACTTTTATGAATTCTGCAGAAATGAAAGTATTCTTAGACACTGGATAATTAGACATACATCATAGTGTAATGGAGTGGCAGAGCGTATGAACATGAGAGAATTGATGCTTCTATTTAATTTGTAAGAAGTTTGCATACTTTTTTAGGACTATGCATTCCATTTTGGCTCTACCACACCATGAATTGGATGATCTAATGGCCACTCCTTACTATTTTTCTCAATAAAAATATTTTAGAAAACCACAGAATAATGTTATATTTTTCAGAACTACCTAATTTGACGAGTAATATGTCACTAGATGTAAGGAGTTGGCTCCTCTTCTATGAGGCATCTTAGTAGTTAGTGGAGATGCCCAGAGATCTATAAACGAGACCTAAGATAGGAGCTCGTCTTAGAGAGTACAGCCTACCGGCAATTTGTGCCACCCAAATGCTTGACTGACTAACCGGCATGGGCCACAAACACGGGCCACTCTGCAATCATTCGAGCCCATAACGGGACATGGTCCCTCTACTTTTAATAAACTGTGATGAGCCCGTCTTCGTACTTGCCATGCGGCCAGTGCAGCCTCTGGACTCTGGTCATAGCAGTCTGTCGCTTTTCGAATATTTGCTCAGATAAGTGGGCAGATGTCTGCTAAAGAGACATTACAGACTAGAACCTTTTGATAACCAAACACAAGCAAAGAATTTCAACAAACCTAGTGTTTTCTGAATTATATGAAAGTCTAAAAATAAGCAAACAAAAATGGCTCATGGTGACAGACAGGAGTTTGCTCGAGAAGGCCAACTAGAAAATTTTCACTCCTTTCCACCAGGTAGATTTAGAAGCTAATTTAATGAAAGGATCCAAAAGTCGGACAGCTACAGGTTTAGATGGTGGATGCAGCCCTGTACATGGCCCTAGATTGATGGTCACAGGAAGGACTAACACTTAGATGCTGGGGAGTTTGCATTAACAGCCGGCAGAAGGTCCATTCTGACGAAAAAAATAAGATAGATGCCTGGTAAAACATCAATCGATGTTATTCAACTATGGTAACCATGTTGGACAGCAGTAGCAGCATTATGGAGTGCAGTGATGGTGGTCATAACGGTAAAGGTGACGTTGGTGGCGACTACATAGGAGGTCGTTGGGGCAATGATAGCCATGGTGCTAACGAAATGGAATTATCAAGGGGGCTCTCATGGCAACGATAATAATCATGAGTCCAGGATGTTAGGTGCAAGTGATAGGCCATCCATCATAGGACTCAGCATTAAATTGGTTACAGGTCTGAATTTCACTCAAGCACGGCCATTAGCTGAAGGTCCATATCAAGTCTAACTAGGTCAGTGCTACTAAACTATACATTGAACCATGCGCTGAAACCATCACTGTTAGAATCAAGCACAATGCACTGTGAGAGAGACATATGTCAGGATTTTAGGTGCAAGTGATCGGCCATCATAGGACTCAGCATTAAATTGGTTTCAGGTCTGAATTTCACTCAAACTCGGCCATTAGCTGAAGGTCCATATCAAGTCTAACTAGGTCAGTACTACTAAACTATACGTTCAACCATGCGCTGAAACCATCACTGTTAGAATCAAGCACAATGCACTGTGAGATAACATATGCCAGGATTTTAGGTGCAAGTGGTAGGCCATAATAGGACTCAGCATTCAATTGGTTTCAGGTCTGAATTTCACTCAAACTCAGCCATTAGCTGAAGGTCCATATCAAGTCTAAGTAGATTTGGTCAAGAATTGGAAAAGAGATGGTGCTCTATCTTTGAACAATCAACTACAATTCAAGGTGTATTTGGTTGGAAGTCAGGTGTCCAATCGACCATTCCCAGAAACTGCCAATTGTTTATCTCCAATATACCAGGCTAGTACCATATGCCTTCTGAACTCTTAACACAGTGCATGAATGAGCCAGATAACTAAGAGTTATATGCTGTAGTTCACCATTTCCTTTTCTTATTATTAGCTTTTTATTCTTATATAAGCTTTGTCAAACCCTGTGTGTATTGCCTCCTTAGGGTCAATGCCCTTCAAAAAAATTGAGCTTGTCACAACAAAATTTTCAAATGTTACAAACAGCATTGCATTATTAAGAAATTTGCATCTTAGGACTGCACAAGAAAATATCAGTCAAAGCACTTATAAAATCATTTGTACATAAGGAAATCAATTGTACTGGTAGTCATTGTTTAGTCTGTGTTTGCCACTCCCTCTAAAAAGGTCATTCTAGACCTGTTAGAAAAGTTGCTTGAACCTTCGATTATAAGAGAAACAGAAACAAATAATTGCTACATAAACTACATATAATATAGAGAATCAATAAACATCGAACCATGCCAAACTGGGCAGTTCGGGCATGCTGAACCAGACCAATCAATCACCAACATGGTTCAGCCATTGGATCAATCAGCTCTCTTTTTCTTTTCTTTTTTTATATAAAACCATCAAGTAGCCTCTCGAAGCTTCTCTCTCTCGATTCTTCTCTCACCTCACGGTCTCTCTCTCCTTGAGATCTCTCCCCCCGGCAGACACCAAGACCCTCTCCCTCGATCAACAATTCAAACAAAATCTTCCTCAATTGATGTCGACACCCACACATCTCCCTCAATATGACTCTCTCTCTCCCCCTTTCTCTGTTCTCCTCCTTCGAGGGTTAGGGTTCCTTCAAGGGTTAGGGTCAGGGTTTCACCCTCTCTCCCTTCATCTTCTCCCAATCTCCACGGCTCAGTATGGTACGTACAGATACCGTATTGAACTGATCACCAGCCGTTATGAGCCCTACTATAAGTTTGGCGAACCTTGTATAGAATAAGATGCTAGTACTTCACTAGAAAAAGGGATCAGCTACAGATGTTATTGGGATTGAAGACATGTAACATACAAAATAATGGGCATGCATGGGTAAAAAAAAAGTCACCCACATACCTCACACGAAAAATACTTAGGGATCATGAGCAGGCTATTTATTAGCTAACACAGCTTCAATTGCATATTGTTTATGCCCAAAAATACTCCTGACTCCACATATGTGAAGAAGATGGATCAAGCCATATGGTCAGCAGTATCAGGGCTCAGATGCATTCACATAAGGGACATGATTTGATGATTCACAGATCAGTAGGATATCTATACATCAAAAAGCAGCCAGCAGTACCTGATCAAAGATAACCATAAATCTTTTAATCAATACTAGTAAACATATACATGAATATGCAAGTTCGAAAGGGAACTGGACCTTGCAATCAGATATACAGGCATCTAATAAATCAGATTTATCACCTTTGGTAGGAGGCATGAATGATCCAAGTGGCTTTGAAAACCAACCAACCTCAAAAGTCAACTTGGGAATTCAACACTATATCTGAGTTTCAGCATGTAGGCATATATTGCCTGCTGGATTTCAATGTAACTGGCCTTTGAGATGAGCTCAACCTATGTTTAAGTATCAAGGGCATCCATATGGCACAATTGTCGGCACTGTACAGCATGATCAGAAGTAGCAAAGTGGTCTCTACCAGAGATGACTGATGTTGGAAAAACTCGTTGGCAAAGTCATATGGAATCAATCAAATCTGGAAATCTAGATGGTCATGACTATACACTCTAAGGTTAAACGTCACAACAAAAACTTACATTAACTAATGATTAATTAAAGATTAAATTAAGATTGAATTTTTAAATTTAAGAAGAGGTTATCCTTAGCAGTTTTTTCTTTTCAATAGTCATCCAGTGTGATGGTTTTCAGTAACTATCATATACAGATTTGGAAAAAATACAAAAATAATTGTACGGATTACGTTGAAGAAAAGTCTATTAAGAATTCTGATGTACTCATGAACTTTGCAGCTGGACACTGAATTTGCAATGTGTTCATTTTTATGGGTTTCTCGTTCAAGTGTTCATGATTTTTTTATATCATCAACATTATCATCATTATTTCTATTTGCTTTCAGCGAGACAAGCAGCCGGATCCACCAAGAAGAAGTGTGGAGTCCATGTAGCAAGGAATTGTATGGTCACAATTAAATAATTTTTTAGCTGGGAAACTATAACATAGAAATCTTTCAACCTAGAAGGTCAACTATAGGGCTTGAACTTTTTAAAGCAAAAAATATATTATAAAATCCCAAATCATATTATAATGAAAACTAAAATCATAAATAAACAGAAATAAGTAGGAAGAAAATAAATATCGAGATAATCATTGAAAGGGTTAAGATTACAGAAACTTACGCACACTCTGTTAATGTGTACTTGGCTTTAGGAATATACCATCCAATACTCCACTTTGAGTTCTCCTACCTCAACATAGCTGGCATAGTTCATGGGTCAATAGATGCTTTGACTTCATGCATATTTCAAGAATCATCGAGAAAAAACTTGTCGCAAGTAGCTAAATCTTGTAAAATTATTAAGCATAAACAAGAACAACGCAAAAGATCAAAATAAAATAATTGTATACCAGTAAAGCAATAAAAAAAGAATCAAGATGTTAAATTATAAATTCATGTATACATATATGAAGCAAAGAAATGAAACAGGAAAGGGAAGTAACAAAATAAGAGAGATGGATCTACCTTAACCAAGAGTAGGAATAAAACACAAACATCAAATCAAATTGAGGTGTTGGCCAGCTTGATAAAGAGATGTGATGGGGGAGGGGCTCCAATATGAACAACCCATAAATAACCAGGATTCTATCAGTAAAGGAGAACTTATATGTAGATTATCTCATCGCACGTAGAGAATGGCTACACTTGCACCTTTAAAAATTATGGGAGAGACTGTTTGCCAACCAAAAAAATCTGATTAGATTGGCAAGGGCACAAATCTAATCCTTTCTTATAACAATTGTTGGTAGATGACCTATGGATCTTTGGATTGTGATTAGTGGAGCACAGCAGTCACATAGTTACAAATATATTATTAAATTGAGTGTGTTTCCCATATTTATATGGCCATATAAAATTATCATTAAATTAGGAGAGAGTTTTTGACAGCTTGTATTTACATGGACAGGATTAACACAATAAAATCAAAGGTAGCGACTTTTTCTGGACAGAAATTATTGGCACCTCTATATATAGTATAGAAGAGTATCAAGTAGAGACATGGCAAAAGGATAGCTCACAAATAAAAATGATATATCAGACAAATGTGAAACGACATGATACCATAATCTACCCTGATTGTCATGGGCGTTCAAGAAAGCCCATGTATCGGCACTTCTATCGTTTTGTTCGCCGTCTCGGTACCGAAGCCTGTACTGGTGACACACTAGTACTGTATCGATACCATACGGTACGGAATACCGAGTATCGGTTCGCCATCCGTACCAGATACCAGAACCAAACCGACACTGTACGATATGCCTCATACCATCCAGTTCAAGCCAGTACAGTGGACCAATGTACTATAGAGCACTTTGGACCACCACCCACCCCTAAAAAATTTAACATATGCAACAGTAGGTTTGAAAGGTTAATTAAAGTAAAAGTTTTCTTTTCAAAAGATACTTTGACCGGTCATAACTCATAATCTAGGAAGAATTAAGTGAATTGATTTAAGTCAAAATTGATGTAGGGTTGAGATCAATGGTCTAGAAGGACTTTTAACTTTTTGATTATTATTTTCACTAGTCATGGCTACTTTGGGAAAGGAACGATATCTTCCAACTATAAGAGGAGTTCAACCTGGATTCCCCGCTAGTATAAATAGATAGAGGCATTGTAACTCAGTTTTGTTGTCCTTAATGAAAGAAAAGAGAACATGGAACTTAATTTCGCAATTCTTCTATCTTGTATTATTCTCTTTAAGAGGTATGAGTTGAACAGATTAAAGAAATTACTTCTCTCTGATTAGATCAAAAAGTTAAGCAGTCCCCTGTTAGGAAAATTTGGCCGGAGAAGGGCAAAAATTTGATAGTTAGAAAGTACTTTTTTCGGCATAATTTCAAAAACTATTAGAACAAGATGATACAATTATTACTATAACATTCTGATATCACATCAACAATGGTACGAATGCCGTGATGGTAAAACTCCATGTATGGGTATGAACTAGTTTGTACCACTATGCATCGGCATGTATTGATGACACTGTACCAACCATAGCGGTGAGTACCAATTGTTTTTCATTTTTAAGTTATTAGTTTTGGTATGTACTATCGGTGCTAGTAGCATACCATTTCGATGGAAAAAGAGAGCAGGATTAAATAGTGGTATTTAAAACCTTGTTGTCCGCTATGTGTGCGTACGTGCATGCAAGTTTTTTTTTTGATTTATTGAGATTTATCTAATCCTTACATGTCCATCTAAATGAGATTTATCTGCTCCATGCAAGATCCTTCTAATCGATACCGTGGTTTTTTCTTTCAATTAGTAAAAAATTTCTTCAGATGTAAAGTTAAAAAAAAAGTATAAAGCCCTTTTAACTACCAATCCTATGCTATGGAAAGCAACAAGAACAAGCAACTTGTTTTATTTAAATGATTTCCTAGAGCCAATCTTGCTGCTATGGCAAAGGCTTTTCTCGCTTCTAAGTAGATCACAAATTTCATTGTGAACCTTATGCTTTTAATGGCCAATAGTATCTCATCCAGTTCAGTTGGAGGTGTATCTTAAGATCGAATTGATGTCTGCCACATATGGCAGCATGTACCTCTTCCTTTCCTTGTTGGGCTTTTTCTGTTGACAAATAGCGATGCCATCGTGGATCATATGATCTCTAGTACAGGGTATCATTGGAGTACGCATACTGCTTGATTCTTCCTTTCAACTCCATACATTTGTGAAGTTCTTTTAGTAATCTCCCATGTTTTAAATATGAAACAAATGGTCCAATTAGTAATTTTTGTAAGAATGACAATTCTTGGACTTGTTGAACCAATCCATTAGGGCTACATCTCTCTTCTTTATAGGAAGTCTGCTCAGTGAACCCACCAACCAAAAGTTTACACACAAAGGGACCTAGAAGACAAACTAAAGATTGAAGGAAGATGGTAACTTGAAGTTCTACAAAACCCCTACCGGTTGCATCGGTTAATAGATCCCCGCAACGTCGCTCGGGATAAGAGACCTTTTAAGTATGGCTTTTAACCACACACAAAAAAAGAATGGCCTGTATGAGTGGCATCACATACACATTGGCTTATAACTTTGAAAGATCAAGAACATTTACCCCTTTTTTTTTGGTACAATGGCTGCTCACGCTACTCTAGCGTAGGTGCAACCAGCAGAATCAAGAACAAGAAGATGACACAACACTAGGGAACGACTCTCTAGTTTGTCCAAAGGACCTCTCTTGAATGCAGGATAGCATAGGCAGCGACCCAGTCAACGGCCTTGTTCGCCTTCCGGTACACGTGCACGGCCCAGAAGGCGCTATAGTCCTCCACCATCCGACAAAGATCGCGGAGCAAGGGGTTTCCATCCCCCCTCCCCTCCTCCTGAATCCAATTGATCACCATCGCTGAATCTCCCTTGAGAAAGATGCACTCCGCCCTCAGCACCCCCCTCGCATAGGAGATGCCCCCCAGGCTGCCTTGAGCCCCGCCCCAACCGCTAACAAACCTGCGGTGCTTCACCTCCCAGCAACTATCAATCTAGAGTCATGGCTTATGATCACAAAACCAATACCTGCTCTGTCTCCATCACCAGATGCACTACCATCAAAGTTCATTTTGAGATGGCCTGGGGGTGGGAGCTCCCAAGAGACAAAGACGATCCTGGGCGTTGTAGCAGCATGAAGGGTCCCAGATATTCCTGGCCAACCCAGATGAAACCGATGTGGTAGCTCTGGTGATCTCCACTGCTTGAAGGAGAGCACGCTCCATAACACACCTCGAGGGGCCCACTTGTCGTCGAAGATTCGAACGTTCCTGTCCAGCCATATATGGTATATCACATAGGCACATGTGACAGCCACTCAATCATCCTCGGGCTGCGCATGGCCTTCCTTATTTGTCATAGGAGGTTGACAGAACGGATAGCCCGGGTCAATGGAATCAAAGCCTTCGTCCATATCTAAGCTGCTCGTGGGAAACCAATCAAGTCATTGCTAATGGACTCCTCCATGTCAGGGCACCTATCACAACTCAGAGTAATCCTGACACCCCTCCCTACTAGCACGCTCCTGGTCGGTAAGCATACTCAAGCCACCTTCCATAGAAACAAGGCCATTCGGGGATGAAGACGCATTTGCCAGATCCATTTGCCCTCCATATGCTGAGTAGCTCCCCCTCCCATCACCTCTTGTAAGTCTGCAACCCACACCTTGGGCATCCCTGTGGACGCCCAAACCAGTCTATTCGATGTCTCCCCCATAGGTACCAGGATAGCAAGAATTCTGACGGCCATCTCCTCCCCGAAGGCATCCCTGATCAGTGCCCCATCCCATGTACTCTCTCCCTGGACCATCATATCACTGACCCTACATCCCTCTAGCCTCGCTGAATCAACCAAGGTCGACACTCAACTCAGCGGATGCTTGGACACCCAACTGTCCTCCAAGACATCAATAGATCGACCATCCCCAACGACCCAGCTGATCGCCGTACATACCAACGAATAGGGCTGTTAACGAGCCGAGCCGAGCCTTGTTTCATAAAATTCAAGGCTTGGGCTCGGGCTCAGGCTCGGTACCGAGCCCTGTATTGGGCTCGGGCTCGAGCTCGCTTGGCACAGTTCGGCTTGGGCTTGATCTCGTAAAGCTCGTTTGTCCGAGCCCGAGCCCGCCCCACCCCATCCCCACCCGGCCATCCTCGAGCAACCGAGCTCAGTTCGTCGTCGGAGAGAAGAACGAAGCAAAGAAAGAAAGAAAGAAGAGAAGAAGAAGAAGAGAAGAAGGAAAGAAAGAAAGAAAGAAGAAAAAAGAAAGGACTCACTGGATTCGGCCGCTAGCACCACCGGCACGGGCGTCAGCCGTAGGCCGCGGGCGTCGTGGGCTCGGTTGCGAGCTTATCCTCCCCTCCTCTATTGCAGTATCACCGATGGAGGGCTTCTCCTCCCCTCCTTTGTCACAGTGTCGCCGGTGGAGGGCTTCTCCTCCCCTCCTCGTCGTCGCGTGCGGCGGCCGCTGGCTTCAGCCGCGAGCATCGTTGGCACGGGCGTCGGCCGCAGGCACGGCCGCGGGCTTCTCCTCCCCTCCTCTGTCGCAGTGTCGCCAGTGGAGGAGGGCTTCTCCTCTCCTCTATCGCAGTGTCGCCAGTGGAGTCGACAAAGAGAGGAAAAGAAAGGGGAAGAAACCAAAAACGGAGAAGAAAGAGGGGGAGGGGGCTCGCTGGTGGTGGCGTGGTGCTGGAGCCTGAAAGGTTCTTGAGAAACCGAGAAAGGAGAAGAACCGTGGAGCGGTGGAGGAAATTTAACGGGTTGGGTTGGGTTCGGGTTAACAGGTTGAGTCCGAACCCGAAGCAATCCAACCAAATTTAAAGAAATTAAATAGATTTGGGTTAGCTCGGGTTGGATCTGATCTAAATCCAACTGGGTTCAATCAGATTGGGATTAAAATTGATTAAGCCAAATAAAATCTAATTGGGTTGAGTCCAAATTTAATTGGGACCCAATTAAATTGTTAATTGGACTGAGCCTTCATTTAGGCTCGTTTGGGCTCGCGAGCTGCTCGGGCTCGGATTTAAACGGGTTTCATTTTGGGCTCGGGCTCGAGCTCGTTTGACTAACGAGCCGAGCTTTTACCGAGCCGTGCCCGAGCAGCTCGGCCTGTTGACAGCCCTACCAACAGAGCATGTGAACAAATCTCTCTCCAAATGAAGAAACACTGCCGCCCTGCCTGAAAAACTGCCGCCATCGTATAAACTCCATATTTGGCTCTCAAAAGTGTATTCAACAAGCTCTCAGAGTCTAAGATATATCTAGCCGCATATCTCGCCGTGCCACTAAGGAGTGGATCCCAAGCCACTCTACATGTTTGGCTGGCAGACCACCTCCCATGCCATCAGATGAACACCCCCTCTACCCTCCTGTCTCCTCTAGATGAAATCCCCGAATAGCTTATCCAAAGACCACAAGAACATCACCGGCACCACAATGTTCGACATCAAGTAAACCGGAATCGAGCTGAAAACCGACCGCACCAAGACCACTCTGAACATTCACCCTTTTCAAAGGGCGGGGGCGAAGGGAGGGGTGGACAAGTCTAAAACTAGATACTTGTCGATATGATAGGTTGATTTATGATTTTATCAATCATGATAAGCATAAAGCTTAATCTGAATTTGGAAGACAATAACTATAGAGGGCTGGTATACAAATAAGCTAGTCAATTAGAAGTAACTCCCAGAGTGTGAAGCGCCTTGGAAAAGAAAAAAGAATATAAAGTCCTTTAAAGATATCCACACTTATACCAAAACTTGTAATGCGTGATCAAGTTCTGATTACAACAGTTCCACTAGTTCTAGCTTCAAGATCTGCTAGTGAACCAGTTATAGTTGTTGATCCAGTACCTTGGGTTGTACCAAGCTCTAAAAGAGTTTTCTTCAAGAGGCAATCCTTCTAGATTTATGGGTTGCATGCCCAGATTAGTAGATAATCAATGCTTCTGCAGAGGCAGTGGAGTCAATTCTGTTTCTGCCACAGCTTTCAGAAAAATAAGTGATAGCTAGTCAGAACAAGCTGAGGTTCGGAAAGCTTTCCAACTTGCTTCAATCAAGGAATAGCTTGATTGATCAATCAAGTGATTTTGAAGCATCCTCCAACTCGTTGTCGGCTCTCCTTCACTTTCTTTGCCGAATGGGAAGATACGAATCACGAACGCCTTCCCACCTTGCACAATTCAAACCTCGCCACAGAGAAAAAGAGAGAGAGAGGAGAAGCAAATTGAAAACTAGCCGATCATCCCCTCGCAATCAAAGCTGAGAGTGGGAAAAAGACGATGAAACTTTTTTCCTTTATTTGCCAACTGACTTTAAAGATGCTCTTAGTGTACCACCATCGACCAATTGTGGCTGGCCCAACAGCTGCCAGAACATTGTTATCATGATGTTGAAATGGCTTCCATAACTATGGCATCCATGTAGCTCCAAATGTGTGCATTGGAGCTCTTTGCTCTGTATTCTTATCTACCAAGCCCGCAACGGAAAGAGTTTTCGGTGGAAAACATTAAAAGCAAGCAACGTTACCAGTTAGACGAGCGATGGATGAAGTTTCTCATCTGGGAAACCATACTCTATCTGCAAGCCACAGAAGCTTAAAAAGAAGCTACTCACCTAAGTAGAGGAGAGTAGGGACATGAAATCAGATTAATGAAAGAGGGATGGATATTAAGAAAAAGCCCAGCTTGCATTACCCTTTTCTTTAAGGACAGGGAGCAAGATATTCTATAAGGGTTGTTATGGGCTCCCTAAGAAGAGAAGGCACCTAGCACTAAGGTGGTAGCCTAGTGGGAGCATGGCCTTACTTCCAACCAAATGGTTCCGAGTTCGAAACGCACGGGCGTCGATTAAATTGTAGAGACCGGATGCTCCCTGCTCGGATACGGGGTCTGGAAGGGCGTATCGCTCTGCTGGTAGCCTCGGTGGTGCCAGGTGTGACGTACTCACATATGGTATTCGTGCCGGAGCCCAGAAGGGTAACCGACTCGGGCCCACGACTAGGAAGGGTATGAGTAAAACCGGACGGTCATTTTTGTCCGCATCGAACATTCTTCTGGCGGGGTGGGGGCCCAATGGGGGCTATGCGGGGGTGGGCTTGTCCCTTCCTGCCCCTTCCCCTTTTTATTAGAAAAAAAAAACAAGGCACCTCCCAATTTCCTAATATAGTTGATCGGCAGTGCCTTTGTGGACTCCAATCTTTTGAACTAATTACTTCATAGAGTGCCCCAACATGGTCTCAAAACCCTCTTTCCTAAGCTGTGCTCCATGGTCTCAAAACCAGAGAGAACTCTTAACTTAAGTAGTCGATTCTGTTAGAGCGGTCCACCCACTTATGCTCCATTTACGCTAGCTTCTACTATATTAATAGTCACCACAGTGTTATTTTTTTGCTATGTAGTTACTAATCCTTTTTTTTTTTGTGTGTGTGTGTGGGGGGGGGGGGAGGTTCTGAATCAGATTGTTTGCTCTTCTTACCACAACCACTACCAATCTAACCTTGTCCAAAATATTCAAGATCAGCTTTATAAATCCTTACATGCCATGTATTCCTGTTTAGCGTTTCCTTCAATGTTATCTAAAATTGGAGAATATCTAATAATCTATGTTTCAATGCAAATATATCCAATTGATGCAAAAGAATTGCAATAAGGGATCTCTGGATCAATTTGCCATCCCTGCAAACTAATCTAGGTTGAGTCCTGACCACATAAATTGGTTCTGGCTAGCTCAATTAAACATTTAAGAATATATAGAACAATTTATATTCAAGTGTAGACCAAAAATGGGCCCTGTCTCAAACAATAGAAGATCCATTAGCAATAGTTACATGTCCAAATGTCTAGCCAACAACTATTAGAGCAGTTGGCTGGCACCTCACACCTAAGGGCTTGGCCCTTTTGAGGTCCAGGCTTCAAATCCCGGGTATTGCTCAACACGAAAAAAAAAGTCCAACTACCTGCACAACACTATGATCTGCTACCTAGTTGTTCACAGGTCAATCACTGCCAACAAAATTTCATATTTCTCTAATTAAGCTTGCAATTATAGAAACATTACACATGCAGTTGGGTGAGATCTCTTTTGTAGAAGGGTGTTGGAAAATTTTATGTGGCATCAACAAAGGATTAAGAGTCTCATATGCAAGCCTACTTCGATATCTAAACATATACATACTACATTAGACAATTTAGACTATATTCGAATGAATAATACCTCAGCAATGTAAAAAAGAACCATCGCAGCAATTATCCAAAACATGCATATTAAGTGTATAGATTTGGTTGCATAAACATTCTTTGGATATCTTAGAAATGATGACCTCGGAAAGGGCGGAAAATCCTTTCTCCAATGACAAGCACTTCCTCTGCTTCTGTTCTGCTATCTGAGTCAATCTGGGCATTTGTCATCGCCATGTCCCACCTCCTCTTTTAGCTGCTTTGCCTCTGATTTCACTGCCCTCAATATCACAAGCTAATGTAAGTATTTACAAGAAACACAGAGAAATATGAGATTTCTAATACTGATATCTAAAGTTTACCTGTCTGAATGAAATCTAAGGAAAGATAGCTGTGGGTAAATTGTAATTAACTGCTAAATATGGACACTACTATTGAATGGCTGAAAGCAGTCCACTTTGGACATGTATCAAGTGTTGGAAGGCCCCACTACCCTTCTTGGTGGGTGAAGTAGTAGCATCTGATCTTTCCAGAACAAAAAGGCAGCGAGAAACTGATTCCCGCCATTTCCTCAAAGCCATACCAGCACTACATTGGTAACATATGCCTTTAAAGGCATTAATTCCACTTTTGGACATGTATCAAGTGTTGGAATGCTCCACTACCTTTCTTGGTCGTGAAGTAGTTAGTACCCATCTGATCTTTCCAGAATAGAAAGGCCGCAAGAAACTGATCCCCGCCATTTCCTCGAAAAGATACCAGCGCTACATTGATAGCATACGCCTTTAAAGCCATTAATTCGTTGTAGTAACTTTTTTCCCATCTGGTTAATAAAAGAGGACTTTTGATTTTTCTAATATTAATAGCTAAAGATGACCATTTTCTTTCTAATATGTGTTGCAGTGTTGAGTGTGCATACATCTCTCTCTCTCTCTCTCTCTCTCTCTCTGCAAACGCGCGCGCGCGCGCGTTTGTGTGTGTGTGTGAGAGAGAGAGGGCGATATTTGACAACTAGGCAACAAGAGAATTAAGATTCACCCAAAACCCAACTCTACAATATATAGAGATCCAAAGATCCAAAAACACAACAAAAGAAGAGAGTAGAAGGAATCGTCGCTCATTTGAGAATACAAACTCTTCATATTCTCCAAGTACACATGCATACATACATGCATACATGCATGTGTTGTGTGTGTGTGAGAGAGAGAGAGAGAGAGCGATATGTGACAACTGGGCAACAAGAGAATTAAGATTCACCCAAACCCAACTCTACAATATATAGAGATCCAAAGATCCAAAAACACAACAAAAGAAGAGAATTGAAGGAATCACCATTCATTTGAGAATGTGTCACGCCCCGAGCCTGGAGCGCGGCAGACGCCGCACGCCCGCGCAGCGGACCGCACGGGCGCGTAAGGCACCGAAACATATCAAAGCTATCACAAATGCTTAAAATTTACTTAAACATTAATAAATATACTAAACAATCTTACAAAGTTTCCAAAATTTGCATATATCAACATAGTTCAAATATTTTAGTTTGACTAACCAAAATTCTAATTTTAACAAAAACTTCCAAAATCTATCGCACACCCCAATCCCGTGCGATCAAGCTTCTGAATCTGAAGTAAATTAAATCACAGATAATGAGCTACACTAGCCCAGTAAGCAACATAATATCCTAGAGTGGGGTCAAAGCATATCAGATAATTAATCAAAACATAAAATAATAACTGAAAATTTAAATCACAGATAAGCACATTTTTTTTTCAAAACTTATCATCATTTTCACAAAAACTCTGATCCGGAAATCCCAGCATATGTAGGCTACGGCCACGAAACCCAATGGCATGGGTCGCACAAAGTGTCAAACACCACTATTATTATACACCGGTGGTACGGTGTCCAAACACCACTATTATTAAACACCGGTGGTACGGTGTCCAAACACCACTATTCTAATCATCGGTGGTACGGTGTCCAAACCGATCTCTCACAGATACAAGTCGACAGGGCCAACGTATAATTCCCATTGGCAGGGCCAGATCATAGCCATGCTGAGAATACATACATGTACACAAAATAGATTTTTCATCATTTGCCCAGTCACATTTTCCAGATTTCATAACATATAACATAAATTTCAAATGATATTTAACATGCATGACCCATTTTGCTAGGTACAAAACATATCTCAAGATTCAATCACTAATAATTATTTTATCAAATACTTTGAAAAATACACTTTGAGGTATTAAATTACTTACCTTTTCCTGCTTAAATCCCACGTCAAACAAACGGATCAAGTGCACCTGTTTAGATATAATTGGACTGTAATTAATTTTTTTGTTAATCTCAGAGCGAAGCAAAACCTAAAATATTATTTGACACGGCCCAACAGAGCCCCACACGGCTGAACTGAGCCCAAGTTGGGCCCATAATGGGTACGGCCCAAATAGGGTCCAACAAGGCTGAAGTGGGCCCACAAAGGGGTACGGCCCCGACTGGGCCCAAGTTAGGCCCGCAATGAACAGAGCCCAAGCTTGGCCCAGTTCGGCCCACGATGGGCCTTCTTTCTTTTCTTTTCTTTCTTTCCTTTCTCTTTTTTTTTTCTTTTTCTTTTCTTCTCTTTTTCTTTTTCTTCTCTTTCTCTTTCCTTTCTCTTTTTCTTCTTCTTTTTCTTCTCTTTCTTTCCTTCTTCTTGTTTCTTCCCGAAGCTTCCCTGCTCCCTCCCTTCTTCCTATTTTTTTTTCTCTTTCCTTTCTCTTTTCTTCTTCCTGAAGCATCCTCTCCTCCCTTCTTTCTTTTCTTTCCCGAAGCATCCTCCTTCCACCTCTCTTCTCTTCTTCCTCTCACCTTCCCACTCTTCACTCGTGAGCACAAAAGGAGGAAGATCCCAAGCCGGAGCTTGGGAGGAGGGGCGACGGAGCTCTCAGGAGGGCCGGCGTCGTGGCCGGCGGCACTTGCGGCGGCCCTTTCTTCTCCCACAGAGGAGAGACGCACCGGGAGAAGCCGGCGGCGTCGTGGGATGCCCGTGGCCGAGCCTACGGCCGCTCCCCATAACGGTCGCGGCGCTCACGGCCGGGTTGCAGCGTCGCGGCGCTCATGGCCAGGGTCAGCGGCGCCGACGACGCTCGCGGCCGCACACTGTGAGCCTCCGCTTCCCTCTTCCCCTCTTTCTTTCTTTCTTTCTTTCCTTCCTTCCTTCTTTCTCTCTCTATTATATTCTGAGAAAACCGGGAGGGAAGAAGGCTGGGAAGAGAAAAACTAAGATGATCGGAAGCTTACCTAACTTCGGAGAGGAGTCACGAGCACTATCTCCGGCGACGCTGATGTCCGTTCAGGGAGCCCGATCTCTGAGGAAGGAGGAGAACAGTGAGGGAGGAACAGTGACGTAGGATCAAGAAATAGAAGGATGGGTTCTGAAGAGTTCGACGACTGAACACCGTACATCCACTTCTCCCCCTCCTCTCGAGGCAACGGATAGTGGCCTCCAGATGGGCTGCCGACTTTGGTCCAGGTCGGCCCATCTGGTGGCCCAATAGTCATAGAATGCAAACCCTTCGTATTCTCCAAGTACACCTGCATAGATACATGGATGCATGCATGCATGAATGGATGCATGGATGGATATATGGATGTATGTATGGATGCATGGATGTATGCATGCATGGATGCATGGATGTATGTAGTGCCCTGATCTCTCTTTAATCTGAGGACGCTATTGAGATCACAGGATCTGAGACAAATTTTTAAAAAGAGAGAAACCCCAATGGAAAATTTTGAGGGAGAAGGTAGAAGAAAAAGAAATGCTCAGCCCAAGTCCTCACCTCTTCTTGGAGATTTGAACAAGGCATGAAGAAATTGGAGATCCATATAGGGGTGTTAAGTATACCTCTCTCACCCACATCCCTCTTTTACAAGCTTGGAGTCTGGAACAAAGTGCAATTTGCATTTAAGTAAGTTACAAGAAGAGTACTTCTTGGAATACCGCACCCAGTATGTGTGCCAAACCAGGTTTTTGTTCGCCGTATATGTTGTAGGTCATTCGTGGAGGGCTTTATTGCCCATTTTACCCCTAGTTGTTAGAAAAAACCAGGTTGGGATATGCTAAGGGGTACACAGCATTTTTCCTACAAGAATAACTATTTTAGACACTCCACATAATATTTAGCATTAATATACTCCAGTCATAACCCTGCAGGCATGCAAGTCTGTGAGAATGGATGCTCATTTAATTTTCTAACATAATGCTAAAGGGAATGATTACGTGCTTATTATGGAGTAAAAATATATAGATATTTGGAAAAAAACTAATGCTGGCATGTATTACAAGAGAGAAAACTTGCTGACCGTGACTTGATATCAGCAGACAACAATGTTGGGGAGTCTTTGACTGAAGCCTGAAGGCCTTCATTGTTTCTTATCATTTGTCTTAAAACATATAAGCAGTGTAGCTTCTATCATTTGAAACAGGACTAAATGATGTGAAAGATTAAAATTAGAGGATGACAAACATAATAACAATTAATAATGACCAAGAATGCAATTTCCAAAAAGATCAGATGATGAAAGACCACCAGGAACACAAAAAATTAGCACATATGGAGCCGAGAAGCTAAGTTTACTTCTGTAAACCAAATTCCTCAAGGAAATAAATTGATATCTCCAGTAATAGACACCATAAAGAAGGTGACTATAGTAAAAATGACTTAAACAGAAAAAGAAAGAATTGCAAAAAGATCAGACGTTCTAGGACCAGCAGCACTACAAACAAACTGATATTAACATGAGCATGTATAAAATCGAGTGGCCATGTGTATTTCTGTGAAGGTAATCCCTAGAAAACAAATCTTCAGTAACAGATACTACGATTGGTGATAAAACTAGGTCAACAAGAAAAGCAATACAGCAATGTTCAAATAAGTGCACAACCCACAAAGTTATCAAGCATTTAAAACAAATGATTTCTTGCAAAAGTAAATATTGCATCAAGAAAGTTAAAGCGGATTAAACATTGGCAACACAAAGCCCTAATTGGGGATCAAGCAAAAGCAGATAAAGATCACACATGGAGAAACCCTAGAAATAGTTGCAGGCGGGTTCGAAAAACCATCAGGATGCCCAATTCGAAATAGGCTATCATAAAGATAACTATCAAAAATTTTGTCTAAATAAGAGTTAAAACTCTCAAAAGAGAGCCTGGATCGCCTACGGACCAATTATACCTACAGCTCTTCCGATCTTTAAGCGACTCCTAGTTGAACGGCCTTAAAAGATGAGTAGTTCACTTCACAACATACCGAGCATCGGAACCCCAATTTTGCTAGTAAACCGATGGATCCACAGGGAATAAAAACATTAAAGGAACATCTACTCAAATCCTAAATCGAAGAACTATATTTTCTTGCAAATAATCTCAAGAACGATCTCAAGAAACACGAATAATGATCGAGAGAGAACTACAAAGGAGGATATTTTCTTGCGATAGATCTAAAGAAGCACCAAGAACGATCAGAGGAGATCGAAGACCAAGAACTCATACCTTGACGCAACGAAAAGAAGCGGACCTTCGTATGCGTACGACCATAGTGATTCCTCTCTGGCGGAAGGAGGAGACAAATCGGAGGCGTTGCTCGTGGATGACACTGGAGCCTGAGAGATTCGAGGAGAAGGAAGAAGAAGAGAAACCCCTCCGGTTTCGAAAGCGGGAAGGAGGGAAAGACTCACTCGAAGACGGGCTTCAGGGCATGGGACCGGGGAAGCAGGAGGGGCGTTTTATAAGCCAGCGATGGTATACGGTATGAGTCGCGTAGAAAGACGTTGTCATGTGTAAAACTAGGAGCTCGGCGTGACGATCCAGCCGTGAATTGGATGCACCAAGGGATACAGTGTGAGTCGTATGTAAAGATTATATATTTATATTAGCGCGCTGATGAGCCGTATAAAAGTCTAAGACAGTGGTCCTCACCATCGCTGCATTGAATTTAAGAATAGCCGTTGATGACCGCTATAACGGTCAAATTAGCTAATGGGGCATCGGACGGCCATTCGCCAGCATTAAAACCTTGACAATGTTTAATCTGTTTAGAATTTTTTTATAAATATCTTCCTAAATATTAAAATTTATATAAATATTTTTTTAAAATTTATATTTACATATATATTCTTATAAAATACTTATTTTACGTATATACTCTTTATTTTTCTTTTTTCTTGCATATGTGTCTACACCATGTCTACACCATTAGACGCCATCAAAAAATTAGTGGTTTAAAATTAAAAATAACTAAAATATTCTAACTGGATAAATATACAAAAAGAAATATTTATAAGGGTATATATGCAAATAATACTTTGTGAGGATATTCATGCAATTTTATATATTTAATAAGATTTACATGCAAAAAATTCTAATTTTATTTTTTTTATTTTAAGCTATTTTAACATTCAGATTTGTCTAGTGCTTGCTCTTCAATGCTTTTCATAAAAATATTATTTAAGAAAAAAATTGATCGATAATTATATAACAAAAAGAGTTATGAAAGCCCTTTCACTAATCATGGGATTATTCTATTTTATTCTTCTTCGTTTATAACAACCACTATATCTTATTTCCTCAAAACATAACTTATAATATTTATTGTTATAGATGTATATATGAGGGTATGCATTAGAATATAAAAAAGGATTAAAATCTCTTAAAGGCACATGATAGATTGCAATGATTAAGCTTTCTTACTACTGTTATGCTCATAGGTGGAAGAACAATATCAATTAACCCCAAATAAAATCATTAAAGGACTTCAAACCCTTCGGACTTATTAACAATCTCATGGCTATGTGGTAGAAGGCCACCCCTTATGTTGTGTACCTTAAGCTTTTTTTTTTTGAAGCTTCAATTTTCTAGAAGAAAAGATCTAATATATGGGGCCCATCTTATCATAGTAATTTTAAATCAGCCACTAACCTATATATGAGAAATTTTTCAACTCTAAAAGATAAATATTGCAAATCTTATGCATGTACTACAAGATAAATATTGCCAATCTCTCACAATATTCTTTTTAAAATAATTTATAAAGCTAAAAGCTTGACCATCTTCATGTAAAAAATGATACAATGAATGGTTGTCTATGGTGGAGAAGGGAGTCAAGAGAATGGTTTTGCTTCCAAACAGAGAAAGAGAGGGTCGAGAGAAATCAAAATTTTTTTCAAAAGAGGTAGAGATATTAGTTTCTAGTAAGACCTGTTAACTTATTACCCGCTTTAGAAATAAAAAAATATTTTAATAATTTTAATTAATTTTTAATTTAAATAAATATGATTTTGGCTAATCACGTTAATTGAATCGCAATGTCAAAGGTATTCATACAAAAATACTGTTTTGTGAGGGTATGCACGTAAATATCAATTTGGAGAGCATTCGTGCAAATTCTAATATTTAGAAGGGTATCTATGCAAAAATCTAAGAATTTTTTTTGCGTGTATATCCTTCTAAATATATGAAATTGCATGAATACCTTCCAAAATTGCTATTTGCATGTATACCCTTATAAACCTTTCTTTTTACATATTTATCAACTAAGAGTATTTTTGTTATTTCAATTTTAAACCGCTAACTTCTTAACGACGTTAGATGGCATGGATAGATATGTAAAAAAAAAGAAAAACAAAGGTATACATACAAAACAAGTGTTTGATAAGAATATACGTACAAATATCAATTTTAGAAGGGTATTCATGCAAATTTTAATATTTAAGTTGGTATGTATGCAAAAAATTCTTACTTTTATTATGTGCCCTACATTAACTATTAAAACATATGGCTATTAAAGTGTGACCTTTAGGAGACGGCTAGGATTTCCTTCTTGCTTAGAGCCTGTCTTGAAATATCCCCTCGCTAGGTTAGATTAAGCAGACCAGATAAAAAGGGGTCTTTGAATGTAGGGGCTCTTCTTATTTTACCCAAGGGATTCGGTTGAGTTGTGGATCGAGTTCAGGCTTTCTTGCTTCTCCAGTGGGGACCTCTCCTTTTTTATTTCTAAAAGCCAAGAATGAATCAATCAAGATCAACTTGTCCAATTTATTTAATAGAATAAGCCCAAACGCTAACCTAATCTTTCGATGCTTGGGTCCATCAACATGAAACCCATGGACCCACAAACAAAAATCCTCTGGTGCACACACCAGAGAATATTTTATGGGACGGGCTTCATATTTTGCCATGTTTCTTCTAGCGTCCATCTTAAATAGACAATCTAAAAATCAAATCTAGATGGGACTCCTACTATTAACAAAGTTCGTTAGTCTCGTGACTTTAATAATAAATAAATAAATAAATAAAATTGTGCACGTGAAGAGAGACCATCCCTTCGCGTTCTCTCTTCTTGACAAGCCTCTCTCCATCCATTCTCTTCATCATCAAGCCATCTCTCCCCTTTATGAGGCCTTCCTTCTCCTCTTCGAGTCCCTTTCTTCTCCCCTAAATGTTTCTCTTTTTTTTAGGATTAAAGAAGGTTACGATATGTATTAGGAAGCCGGCGAGTGTATATCACTTGACTATATACTATGTACCAATAATCAAACTATATTTTGAAAACTATATGTCGATTATCTAAAGGTATGTATTGAGATGCTAGATGAATATTTTACTAGATGTATATTATTTGACTATATAATGTATACTAATTTACCTAGAGATATGTATTAGAGGGCTGAATAACTATTTTGCTTTTTATCACCTGACTATGTACTATATATTAGCAGACACCATATTCTGAACATTGCGTATCAAGTTACCTAGAGGTGTGTATTGGATCACTACTGGGTTTGTATCAAAGAAGTTTATAATATGTATTGAAAAGTTAATGAGTGTGTATCACTTAACTATATACTATATGCTGGTGAATACCATATTCTAAAAACTATATATCGATTTATCTAGATATACGTATTATGATGCTGAATGACTATTTTTCTACGTGCGTATCACATGACAATATAATGTGTATTTATAAACACCATATTCTGAAAATTGAGTATCAGTTTACCATAGATGTGTATTGAGACATTGAATGACTATTTTACTAGGTATGTATCATCTGACAATATGATGAGCACTATGTTCTTTAAACTATGTATCGATTTATCTGTAGATGTGTATTGGAATGCTGGATGATTATTTTGCTAGGTGTGTATCATCTGGTCATATATTGTCTGCTGTGTATTATCTAGCCTTCTTCTGATTTGTTTTTTTAAGTCACAGAATTGACAAACTCCATTAGGAGGAGAAATTCGGTCCCGATATGACTTTGAGGTTTTCTTTTTAAGACGAGCGCCAAAGGAAATGTGGCAAAGATGAAAGCACGCCCCACAACTTTCCTCCTCCGTTCTACTATCTAGATTTCCAAGAAAACCCTTCTCCTTTCCAAGCGAGCCGACCAAAATGAATGCTATCCAATTTTCTAGGAAAGCCCTTCTCTAGCCACTACATCATCCATGTCGAAGACGGGCGATTCTCCTTTATTCATGTAATGCCACGAGGCACCGTTAGTGCAATACATGATGTGTCGCGATGATGAAGAATAACTGACCATATCCAAAATGGATGGCATTGCGGCCATAGATGGTCGTGCAAGACTCTGGTGTGCAAAAATCGCACTACAGAAAATCCTGGTTCAAAAAGTGGAGTATAGTGTTCCATATTGGTAGGAGATGTATTCAAAAATTACATTTTTTAAAAAATAGCTATTATTTCATGAATAAGAAACATAACATTCATCAGGCTGTCACAATAACTCTACACCGCAATTCCATTAAATCACTGCTTTTATATTAATGTTTTCAAAAATGTCCATACGCATAAAATAAAAAAAATATACATATTTAAATAGTGATGTTGTCGACAAGTAATGCTATGGGGTATTCAATTTGCCTGGAAAAGGTTCTCTCTATCGTGTGGTAATATGGAATCTTCCACTGCAATGGAAGCAGGTCGCAGCGCAAGCTCTTGCATCCACGTGGATATGATCATATCTTGCATCCATCTCAACACAAATCCAAGAGCCCATGTTATGTCAGACCTTGACCTCTTCCACGTGCAAGTTGCCAAGTTAGTGACATTGATATATACTGATGAAACCAAACAGGTTACAGTTCTCTTCTGTTGTCGATCTATCTGAAAGAACGACGCATGAACATCAAACAGAACCTAAAACTTCTTCTAACCCTATACCCAGATCCACTTGGGGAAACACCTCCCACGTTTTGAGACCCAGACCCTCTTTCGTGTGGACAAGAGTAGTGCAACTTCTGGGCTATTGGGCAGTTCAACTTACAGATCCTAAACAAGGTTCACAAGCAAATCAATTAAGAACCTCACAAAGTCAAATAAAGACAGCCATCAAAGAAACAAAGACACTATGGATGTCATTTAGTGTGATATTGGATCTTAATGTTTGTCTTCTATACAGATGACCTAAATGAACAGTATAAAGGAGATTTACCATCAGTCATTTTATCATTTGGTTAGAATAGAACTGTTACGACCAATGGGAGAGGATGCATCACCCTTGAAAAAGAAATCTGGAAATTAATAGTAGGCATTTGGCAAATCCTCCTATAATAGAAGCAGGGGTGCAAATGGGTCGGGTCATGAGTGGCCCAGACCCAACCCGATTTCTCGTCCGAGTCCTAACTTTGGACCCAGATCCAACCCAATAGAAGATTAGATCAGGTGGAATCGGGTCGGATCCATTGCTACAATTTTTGACCCAACGGGTCATTCGGGTCGGGTTGGGTCCATATATAACTTGGACCAAGCCCAACAAAATTCGGATCCAATTCGAGTTCGGGTTGGGTCAGATTCAAGTCAACCCATCCATGACTTCAGAACTTGTTTGCACCCCCGCAGGCCCAAATAATTTTACAGATTCAGGTCGGGTCGGGTTGGATTGGGTTGTAGGATTGAAAACTAAAAATTATCCAAATTTCAAAGGGGTCAGGTCGGATCTGAGTTCAGTAAATCCAAACCCGGTCCAAAAAATAGAACATATCTAATTTTAAGACCCGACCTAGCTCTACCGGATCCTCCAAAATAGGTTGGGTTGGGTCTAAGTGGGTTGGGTTAGGTTACGGGTCAATCTGACCCATTTGTAGCCTTAAGCCGGAGGTCAGTGATACTCTGTAGTAAGTCCACGAAATCCAGCTATTGTTTTGCAAGAACGCTGACCAAATGTTCTTGGTGGATAGAGTAGGAATAGTTTCTTTGTTCCTGGTAGTAACCATTTCCAAGAATATAACCTCTATTCGGTACATCCACATGAAGTTAGAACCCAGCTTGATTTATAAAAGTTGGAAGCTGATTTTGTCGACCGATTTACTGACCACAGCAGCGAACCAATATTAGAGAAATTACAGATAAAACACCCAAAGAACTATCAATCTTTCACCTAAAACTCCAAAGCATCAAATTTCAACATCTTGAGATAAACATGTTGGGGACTTCACCTATCAAAATCAAGGAAAAACTAGCAAAAATAAAAATAAATTATGCTAAACATACCACTTAAGATACTTTCTTAAAAATAATTATTTTTCCACTATGAAGCTGGTTTTGGGGAAATTATTATCACAAGGACACAAAGCTTGCATACTTCTAAACTTTAGGTTGCATCCCAAAAGTATGGAACTGTAACAACCTAGGACCTCATCCAAAATGGCTAGCAGGCCGGAAGTTATTATTTGAGTTCCTTGATCCTGTATAAGTACCCAAGATCTACCTAGCAAATAACCGATATGGGACTAAACACACGCTCGCACGAATCCTTATATACTCCGCCCGTTCAAGTCCTGACGTCCTCGTCAGGCTAAGAGTTCAAATCCATTCAAATCTAATCACAAGCACCACGATCAGTCCGTGGTCAGTCCCAATGGATTCGTGCTGCAGTGTCCCCTAGTCCACATATGTTATGGGCCGGGTCCGCTCTGATACCATTTGTAACAACCCAGGACCTCACCCAAAATAGCTACCTGGAAATTATTATTTGAGTTTCTTGATCATGTATAAGTACCCAAGATCTACCCAGCAAATAACCGATATGGGATTAAACACACGCTTGCACCCCCCGTACTCGTGCGGGCGTGTGTTTAGTCCCACATCGATTATTCGCTGGGTAGATCTTGGGTACTTATACAGGATCAAGAAACCCAAATAATACCTTTCGACTAGCCATTTTGGGTGAGGTTCTGGGTTGTTACAAATGGTATCAGAGCGGACCCGTCCCTCAAGCTATGAGGACTAGGGGACCTGCAACACGGATCTATTGGGGCTGACCACAGGCTGATCGTGGTATTTGTGATTAGATTTAAATAGATTTGAACCCTTAGCCTGACGAGGATGTCAGAGCTTGAACGGGGGGAGTATGTGCGGATCCGTGCGGGCGTGTGTTTAGTCCCACATCGGTTATTCAAGGAATCCAAATAATACCTTCCGGGTAGCTATTTTGGGTGAGATCCTGGGTTGTTACAAGAACACCAATATCCGCTAATTTATAAGAGAGAAAATACAATTGTAAGAAAGAAAGAGTATAGCTATAAGAAAAAAAAGAAGGAAAAGTTATCAAATTTTGTCGGAGTATATCATATTTACAGGAGCAAAAAATAAGTAGCTCCTTGTGAAAAAAACATAGCAGCCAAAAAATATTCAGACTTCACTCAACAGATAAAAAAGGAGAAACGAAATGTCTCTTAAACCATACAGTTAAAATTTCAAAACAATACAACTTACAACGGATAAAAAGAGAAGTAAAAGTTATTTTGAAAATCAAAAACTCGAACAAAAGGTAAAGGTGAGGATCGCAGTCTCTTATTGAGGACAATGCAGTATATATGGTTTGTAAGTTAGGTAATGGGAGTTTGCTGATCATGGACCCATGGTTAAGATGGAAATGTAATTTTAGTTACATTAATCTTAAGAATGGAGCAGTTCTATATAGTAAAGATGATTCTGGGTGGCCTTTTTCAGCCTCCCTTATCCTCAAAAAAAAAACATAAAGAAGATGATGTGGGAAACAAAGGAAATTGATGCCTTACAGAATAGGGCATTTGCTGAGGTTAGGACTTAGGATTGTTTCTACTTTCGACCAAGACTCATCAATATAAGAGAGAGAGAGAGAGAGAGAGAGAGAGAGAGAGAGAGAGAGAGGGATTAGAGGAGGTAGCTAGGCCAAAGGATGAGAACAAAAGGAGCTAGACCATGGAAGGCAGGTCAATCTCCTTTCCATTTTTTTCCCATGCACTTTGCTTAGCTATGGCGACCACGCCCAACTTTGCAGCACGCACGAGTGGATATGCATCACCAACGAGCCTGAGGCAAAAGGTAGCTCATTGGAACTGGGAAAGCCATGGATAAACAGAAGCATTAATATGCCCCCCACGTAGCGACCTAGTCGGAAAGCCACAATCCACCTTCATTCCTCCTCTGCTTTTCCTTTGTAGTAGCCTTTCCAGTTTGTTAATGGAGGCTAACCACAAGGATTGGCTTTGACAAAGCCCTAATACACCATGGGGCCAATTGATCGGGCACGAAACTAGATCAAATTAGGGGGTCCCAGAAACAAGTCACTCTTTGGATGGTGATGGGAGAGCTAAAGCCAAGAGGTGAATGAATTTAGGGGCGGAGCTCCCACCACCCAGTGATCTCAAGGTAAACTTTGATAAAAGTTTGTCCATAGATAGAGATAGGAGGAGGTATTGGCTTTGTGATAAGGAGTCATGACTCCAGATTGATTACAATTGGAGGCTCCATATCATTGACATGATAATTATAGGGGCGGAGCTCGAGATAGCTTGGGAAGGCATCACCTACGCGAGGTGCGTATTAGGGGGTTGAATGCATCTTCCTGAAAGGGGACTCAGCTACGGTTATCGAATAGATTCATAATGGAGACCGGCGAGAGAGCGGACACCCGCTGCTCAGTGATATTCGCATGGTAGTGAGGGATTGTGACTCCTTCCAAACCGTGCACGTATTCAGGGCTGCTGACTGGATCGCCTTCTTTACTGCTAAATACTCGAGAGAGATTTTATGAATATATTATATAGCTCCCCCTCCATCATTGCACCACATCCTCTCTTTCTCTAGGCTCCCGTGGCATTGCTCACGCTACTGCTATGTGAGCATCCGTTGTATCCCCCCCCAAAAAAAGGAAAAAGAAAAACACGAATTTAGCCTACTCGTTTTCTCTAGTCTAAGTCGGTCTCCCACCTTGGCGCCACATCAACTACTTAAAACGAATCAAGAAAGCAAGAGAGCAGGGAAGGAAGAGGAAAAAGAAAAAGCTAAACCTCCACCCTTCGCACTATAAATCCCCTCTCTCTCTGAACAAAAAGAGCGTCATCGAACAGAGATTCTTAAGAGAGGGGAGGAGGAAGGGAAAAATGGCAGCAATCTTTTCTTTCCCCTGTTTCTTTCTGCTAGTAATTGGCATGGCCTTCAAGGGCAATGGCGTCGGAGTGAACTGGGGGAAGATGGCGACTCACCAGCTCCCATCGGACATGGTGGTCAAGATGCTACTGGACAACGGGTTCGACAAGGTGAAGCTGTTCGACGCTGATGCCGACTCGCTCACGGCCCTCGCGGGGACCGACATCGAGGTGATGGTCGCGATACCAAATTACATGCTTGAGGGGCTGAGCAGCGATCCACAGGCCGCTGTAGATTGGGTGGATGAGAACGTGACCTCGTGGAATTACACAGGCGGCGTAAACATCAGGTCGATAGTCCCGTCCCCGATTCTTCTGCTATCTATATCTCGTTCTCCTCCTTCCTCATTGCAAAACGGGTTCTTTGGACTTTTGTTCTTCCGTGTTCCTCTTTTTAACTGAATCGATATCATCAGGGGTAGTCTAAATTGGATTATTTCTTGAATACTTATTCTCCAATGAGATGAGTCTGCTCTCCCTTATTCAAATTCAGATTTCGATCCTTAATGAGTTCTAGTTTGATGTCCATTTCTCGCTGTTTGGAGTTAAATCTTGAAAAAAGGGTTCCTTTCGCTCTGTTCCTATTTCTGTTTAGCAATTTTCAGCTGAGGATGCTCTTCTTTCGACATTTTTGAAATGCTCGAGCTTTTGGTTTCTTGAATGGCCTTACTGGGTCTTTTCCTTTTCCCCCTTTTCTCGACTGGGATTCTCTACTGCTCCATCTGATGCAGTCTTTCTCTGTTGTTGTTTGCGGGAGCGGTCTAAATTTCTGTGAGAAAACTTTATGCTTCATGTACGATTATATTATGCGGTGTTTCATCAAATTTTCAGACAGTCTTATTTGAAAAGGTGCTTACCAAGGTACTACTTTCCAATATCTAATTTTCCAGGGTCAATCCCTTGAGCGAGTTGTGAGCTTAGTTCAGTATCATAATATATGTTTCCTTCACTGGGTTATCAAGAGGAAGTATTAATTGTATCTGATCGAGGACTTGCAGTTGGTCAGCCAACAGCTACCAAACATGGAGACCAATCTATGCTTGCCAAATTTAATTCTATGGGATTTGAAGCTAACGCAATCCAAAATTTAAACGTTGCAGATATGTAGCGGTAGGCAACGAGCCCTTCCTCCAGACATACAAAGGCATCTATGATGAGCTCACTTTGCCAGCCCTGGTGAACATTCAGAAAGCCCTCGATGATGTTGGAGTGGGAGGTCGTATCAAAGCCACCGTCCCCTTCAATGCAGATATATACGACTCTCCAGGATCGGACCCCATCCCCTCCGCAGGTGACTTCCGTTCGGACATCCGAGACCTCGCAATCCAAATCATACAATTCCTCTCGGAAAATGATGCTCCCTTTGTTGTCAACATATACCCATTCCTCAGCGTCGTCGGCGACCAGCACTTCCCCATGGACTTCGCTTTCTTTGAAGGAACCAACAGGAGCATCAAGGATGGCGATGCGGTATACACCAATGTGTTCGATGCCAACTTCGACACCCTGGTCTGGTCCCTGAAGAAAGCTGGCTACCCCGACATGCCCATCATAGTGGGTGAAGTGGGTTGGCCGACTGATGGAGATAGGAATGCGAATATAGAAATGGCAGAAGACTTCAACCAAGGATTGCTTCGGCATCTGATGAGCAACAAGGGGACGCCAGCAAGAAAGGGAAGCATCGATGTCTACTTATTTAGTCTTATTGATGAAGATGCCAAGAGCATAGCTCCGGGTAACTTCGAGCGGCACTGGGGGATCTTCGAGTATGACGGGAAGCCAAAGTATGGATTGAACTTATCAGGTCATGAAGAAGATATGAATCTGGTAAGTGCTCATGGGGTGAAGTACTTGGAAAGAAGATGGTGCATTATTGATCCAGATGCTACTGACCTCGCCAGTTTGCCAAGAAGCATGGATTTTGCCTGTACTTTCTCAGATTGCACTTCCCTCAGCTATGGGTCAAGCTGCAACCATTTGGATCTCCGCGGGAATGCATCCTATGCTTTTAACATGTACTACCAGGTGAGGAACCAGAACGCTGGTGACTGTGATTTCTCTGACCTGGCAATGATAACCGATCGGGATCCAAGCGACGAGAAGTGCCGGTTCCCGGTGATGATTGCTTATGGTTCAGTGGCAGCACCAGAAATAAGAGTGCTGGATCTGTTAGCAGCTATTCTAGGAGGGATTTCGACATTTCTTTTCTTATAAGAGGGAGGTGATGGGCTTAAAGCAATTGCTTAGTTTGGATTTGCTGCTGCTTTTACAGTTCTCATCGTTCAGATGTAATTCTTAGTATACATGAGTGGAAAATCATGTCAGGATTACCTCTGAGTACCAAAGAAAGCAAATGTAGATGCAGAGAAAATCTCTGTCCGGAACTTTATATTCTTGCATAGAGCTCTGTTATCCTTGAAAAGTAATTTCTCAGACTCGTTAACTTAAAACAGAAAAGCAATTTGGTCTATAGGAAAATGATCGGCCTTGTGAACTTGTTCATCAAGAAGACTGCACCTACATTTGAGACCATTGGAGACTTTAGTAGCTTTTAGGCAGATGGAAACATATAGTTAGCTGCTTAATTTTGATGCTGTCATGAAAGATGATGATGCTAGTTACATAGTCAAACTACTTCCTCCAGAGCTCAAGCAATTCTCCAGAATGTTTTCAGTCATTTCCAGGAGTCAGTTTCAAGTACAATGCGGAGAAGAAAAGCCTCAGGTTTTAAATGTATCATTGGCTTAATTGCTATGGTATGGCAAAACCTAGTTAAATCCCATCTAGCTGATCACTATTCCAGTAGATAGCATAATTCAGAGCCATAAGATGTCGAAAATTGTATTGGAAGACAAAGTTCCCAGCTAGCCTTGTTGTACAACAGTAGGAACCTTGCAGCCTCAAACTCTCCATGTTATTCTGAGTTCGAGTTTCAGAGTTGCAATACCAGGGTGAATTATATCACAAAACAGTCAGTTTTGAGATTATGTTGCTTAGATTTCCGAAGAATGATGCTGTGATTAACATTATGAAGACATTCTCAGTCATTAACCTTAATCTACAATGGAGAAACTTTGGAAAATCACAAAAGGTTAAACAGATAAAAGAAAAGGATTGTTGAATCTTTTGGACAACTTATACAATTGGTCTAGTAAATTCACAGGCGACCAAAAATGTGATAACAATATCCTGAAGTGCCCAACATAGATTACATAAGCAAGGTCCATACATCCTTATGCTGCTATCTAAAGACAATTTATGGATCTTATTTTTGGCATTTCTCCTTGTCAGTCTTGCAGCATATGAAATTCAATCAACTTACTGAAAATTTTCATGCTGCTTCTCCTCGTGTAGAAAACCTGCTAAGAGACACCTATCTTAAACTACAATTTTATTGGAGAAAGCTTCTGATCAATTTCACTGAGCTATGAAACTGATATTTTGAGTCGCATCTCCAACTTCAATTTATATGACAACCAAACAGAGACAAGCTTAAAGCTAACTAATTTTTGATTGAAAGTTGGTATTTTGAGATCCATCTTCAACATTTAGTATCGGAACATCATCATCCGGAGATATTGGCTGCTCATCTGGAAACAGGTTCTCCAAGTTTTGAGACTCGGTGAGGTTTGCATTTGCTTTGAGTTGCTGCTCAAACATTTGCCGAAGCTTTCGGCCCTGTGCTTCGATTCGCAATTGCAAATTTCGTTGAATCTAGTAAAAGAACCATAAGACAAAAAACAGTCATGTTGTCACCTAAACGAAATCGTAAACCAAAGAAAATAAAAGAGGCCCTGCTATGTTGCTGAAAATTAGTGCACCTCCAGCTGCTCATGAAGACGCCTTTGGACATCAAGTTGAAGCTGAAGTGCTTCTGTGATCTGCATTCCACTGCAAAAGTATGGAAACATCAAATTACCTAAAGTAGTTGGAACCAAATGAAAGGTCATATTTGATGAAAACAATACATTTCAGAATATGAAAACAAAATGTTGTTTTGATTATCTAACAAATTTTTAAGAAATAATGTCAGCAGAAGGTACGTTTTTGGATCAAGCTGTCGCATGTCACTTACAGAGGCTCTTTTCTCAAATTTGCCTGCAAATATTAGGAAATATAGTCAAAATATGACTGGAAATTATTTACTAAAACTATTAAAGGAAAAAGGATGAATTTGTTCTGGTTGTACACACACTAACGATATGCCAAAGTACATGAAAAAGCTTCTTTTTAAAAATCAAATGTTCTGTCCAATTGGAGAAACAAGGAAAATGAATATCTAGATAAGTGTTGGATCTTTTTTGATGAATGTGTACTATTGAAAGTGCATAAGAGTGATTAATATTTTTTGAACATACAAAACCCAAGGCAGTGCTGATACAGGAGAGTTCCAGAAACTGATTAAATGTGATGTTCATATTGGACTAGATTTACTAAATACACCATGAAAATTTACTGATTAACCTATTCACTATCTTTGCTTTTCCCAAACATTTAAGTTTTAGAATATACTCACAGACTGTCTGCAATCTGCCAAATTTGTAATTATAGAATCTTAAGATTTTCCTTTACACATTGTCAAGGAACGAACATGAGCAATACCTGCTTCATTCAACTCTATTTGACTTGGACCTTGTTTGAAGTGAACAGGATTAGCAATATGTTAACAGTTTAAATTAATGGTAAAGATGCAATACCTATTGGTCTTGACAGGAAAAATGAAAGTGTATGAGTCATATGGATGGGCTAGCCTTTGTTTTCTTCAGGCATAGATAGACTGCTGGTGTCAACATATATTTTTGGCCGATTCTTTTGGGATCATTTCCTTCTAGAATTAATTATGAGCAAGTGCAAAACAGCAGACATAATGCAAGAAGATTAAAACAGGCTTCCTATAGAGACATATGCGAAGATTCCGTTATGAATCGCAGGAAAAGCTTCAATCTGGCTGATGCTCAAGTCAGTCAATGAGGTAATCAAAAAAATATAGGATGAAAAAGGAACACAAGTCAAAAGATGACTAGCTTATGACAGGTAGTTTTCTGAGGCTGTTTACAGAACTCTTAGAAAATCTCATATTCTTAGCAATGAACATCAAAAAGTTGTCAAAACAAATGGTTATAAGTGCATGGTCTTATTGTCATGCACATGTAAGCACCTCAATGAAGGAAAAAGGACAAACAAACACCTACAACTCCTAAATTGGTTTCTACATTTTCTTTTCTTCGTTTTCGATCCATTTAATTTTTTTAAAAAAACCTACAACTCAACATGTTTGTGTTGAGTTGAACACTTTACATGATCACAGTAAGATTGGAGTTTCTAAACATTACAGGGAAGTGGAGGCCGTATTTTTTGCCACATGCAAGATGTTCAGTATTTGGCCCCGGTTATTTCAAAAGCAAAGCCAAACTATACCACCATATATCCTTGACTTGTAGAAAGTTCAAGCAGGAAGGACAAGCAATTCCTCAACCAACTTAATCATACAATGATCCTCTGACATCTTTAGAAGAAAGATAGCAGAGAAATAGTTGTAGGTGAGGGGTTTATTAGCCATAAGAAGATGGAATTCAATGTTTACCTACGACCTAAAGAGTTTAAGTGAATTCATGCGAGGACACAATGCTGTTCTGCATATCAATTTCCATAAATAAACGTGAACTGGAGATTCATTTGTAGGATGCCGATGACTTCATAACTCGATTACATTATAAACCCCCGCAATATTTTTTTAAAATCTCATATAACGTTTACAAAGCCTATTCCTAAGCTGTATCTATGATTTATACTCTTTTTGACTTTGTATACGATTTATGAAAGGCTTTAACACGCTTGCCTCACTTAACCAGAAGGTTTTTCAATGAATATGAAGCTAGTGCCGAGGAAGCAGGATAAATTTACCTTCGGAAGACTCCGGCATGTACTTGGCAATCCTGTATTTCTGCACATAAACATAATTTAGAATGCCTAGTTTTCAATTTTAAACTATATAAAAGTCATCTGTATCTAACAGAATTACCTGCAAGTGGCTCTTGACATGATAAATGGTTAATCCATCTGAATTCATCAGCTTCAGAATTCCCTTAGGAGTTGCCTCTGCATACAGTAAGCCAGTACATGTCAGAATCCATTTCGACTTTTGATGTGTGAGAAGGACTCAACCGCATTCTCTCCTGCAACATATGATACTTCGACTACTTACTCTCTGCACCTCCAAGGCGATTAATGCATTCGACAAACCGCTCATGGAGATCTTGAGTCCACCTAATCCGTGTTTTATTTGGCACAGATGTTCCAGATGAAACACCAGTAGGAGTAGCAGGGAGACCCACCGAAGTTTCCACTAGTTGTTTCTCGGTTGGAGGCTGAAAACTTGGTTTTGCTGCTGAAGCATTTGATAGATTATATCCAACCTTGACAAAAGAACAAACCATCAAACAGTTGAAGAACTTACTCTAGAAAACGATCGAACAATTTAACAAGCACAAAGAAGCAAGAATCTCTAAATGTTGTAACAGCCTTTATCTATCGGATAAATACTTACACAAGGTCTACCAAAAATAGAAATACTTACACAAGGATCATGAATCCCTTGAGGTGAATATAAGTGCCTGGAGTCCAAAGTGGAATACCCATCGCTTTGCTCACTTTGCAGCAATGATCGAAGCTCAATCTCCTGATGATCTCCACATGGGAATCTGTTTGTATTATCAGAAAATCTAGAGGTTCTACTTTCTTGCAGAGGAAATTTCGTGACCGATTCTAATGCATCCCCAGACTGGCAACCAAAATCACTTTGCTTCACTGTATTAACACACATATATGACTCTGAAGGCCTATGGTGTGAAGCTTCCAAGTGAATCCCTGGCGATTTAGACAGCAATGGAGGGGTGCCAAATTGGTACTCCAATGGAGGAAAACCCATTAAACGTTCAGCAGCATAGAAGTCAGAAGGTGTTGATCCAACACAATTAGGAGCAGTAGTAGAACGATTAGGAGCCATGAAGTCTGGCTGCGGCGAGCCTTTCTCGGAGGAGAGGGACGAATCAGAGGAGTTGGCAGCGTATTGTCGAGGGCTACAATCCAGTGATGTGGTCTGGAAAGGAAACCCTGTATTCCATGCCTGCTGAGAAGTGAAATTTCCACAAGAAGGGTTTAGGAGTTCAAATGAAGAGCTGTTTAATGAATCATCGTTGCGATCATGGAAGTTGATCCTCCGGGTGTTCATTTAAGGACAATCTTAAAAAACTATCAAAACTCACAGATCTTGTAAGCAACAACTACTTCTCGCAACTTCAGAAGAACAAGCACAAACGCAACTACAATTTACTCAGCAAATTTAAAGCAGAAGCCAGACGAAGCATGCATGCACCAAAAAAGGGAAAGCAAGCAGCCGACGCTGCCAAAATTCAGAGGTTCCATTTGGAGAGCTAGCGTGCCTCATATTCCACGAGACTTCATGCACAAGAGAAGAATAATTCTCAAAATCTTGAGTCCACTTTATTTATTCCTACGATGGATGGAGATGATGAATGATTTAATTGAAACAACAAGATACCCCGTAACTGAGAAATTTACAAAAAGAAAAAAAAGTCAATGAAACATGAACATAAAACAAGAGCGGTGGATCGGAGATAATCAAAACTCACCAATTGACTTACAACCCAGATAACGAGCTAACGGAAGAAGATATTGAGAGACACTGAATCAAAAGAATAAGTTCAGAATAATGGAAGCCTTTTCTTATCTGAAGATGGGATCGCAACCAGGCTTAATAAACACAACTCAGAAAAGAGAAAGATAGCTTCTTGCAGCTGTCCCTTACATCAATGAGCTTCTTCCAGCCATCTATAGCCGCAAAAGTCCAAATTTGCCCTGAGAAGTTGAAGTTAACGAAATCGGCCTTTCTTCGCACACTAGAACCAAGTAACAAGATCCAAAAATATCACAGCAAGTGGAGCCAAAAACCAGGCATAAAGAAGCTGCTTTGCGTGTAACAGCCAGTCGAGGCGATACCCAGGCAGAAAGACCGTCTCTTTTAACTCTTATATTCATGGCAATACATGATATTGATATGTAAATGCCTTTCCAAAACGAACAGATAAGGGACACCAAGGCACCTCAAACATAAAAATACCTTTCCTTTAATAAAAAAGAAAAGAACTTTATATGACCACAAACATACTAAAAAAACAACGACAACAGCCCAAAAATTTAATTTTGAAAGTCGGGGTTTTTTTGGTTCCCATATTGGAAAGTTGGTGCTTTTTTTTTTTTTGATGAGAAATAAGCTAAACGGGTATTGGAAAGTTGATGCTAATCAACTTTTTGGGGAAAAAAGAAACGAAAAGAGTAGGAAACTGGAAAAAGAAAAGAAACGTTCGCTCCTCCCATTTTCTGGTAGGTTGTTTGGAATTTGAATTCGGGCGCTTTGGAATTTCCAAGCCACCGGCCGCTGTCCTAGAATATCAGCAGCGCCGCCCAGGCCCCACCGAACACCGGGCTCTGCCGAGCTTAGGATGTCCCGCGGAGGAATATAAGAATTCCTTGTCCCCTTACCCGTTTTAGGGCGGAGGGTGGTTACCCCTTCTAGATAGGGATGACAAAATATGATCCAACCTGTCAACCTGATCCATGTTCGATCTGCCATAAATAGGTTTGAATTTGGCCTAAACAGATTCGAGTCGTAAATAGGTTGATCCATTTAACCTATTTATTAATTGGGTCGGATACGGATTTTAAATGTCTGATCCGTTTGAACCATTTAACATGTTTAACTGTTGGACATGTTAAACAGTTCTAAACAAGTTAAACGGGTTAAATAGGTCGAAACAAGTTAAACGGGTCTAAACAAATCGGGTTGGGCAGGTTAAACAGATCTAAATAGGTTAAACGGATCGGGTTGGACAAACAAGCTAAACAAATCAGATCGGGTTGGGAAAACAGGTTACCTGTTTATTAAACAGATAAAACGAGTCAGGTCGGATTACCTGTTTATTAAACATGACAAGTTCAGGTTGTAATTTCTGACCCGTTTAATAAACAGATCAGGTTCAAGTTTATGATTTTCTGATCCGATCTGCATATGACCCGACACGACTGCCATCCCTACTTCTAGATCCTCTTACATGTGGGGTCCACGTTGAATAGTTGTTTGCTGCCTAATATTGCACAGATACCGAGACACGTTTTCCTCTTGATAAGATTGTAGGGCCCACCACAATTATTTGTACTGCGGGGATCAAGGTAGTACAAATGCAAGCGTGGAGAGATTGTGCTCCAAGGGTAGACGCGGTTCACGTAATGCCGGGACCTGTTACTGATAATTATTCTCTAGAGATGGAGAAGGAATAACGAATAAAACGTGAGGGATCAATACTTAGTTTATGATATATATATATTTGCATCACCTTTGGGTTGAGCATAAGACTGTTAGAGGGCACAAGGAGTCGATATTTAGATTTAATTCAGACGGAGTCGAGCTATTTTGAGCTGTGTAGAATCGGTTAATTAGAAATAATTTTATCTGAACTGCGTAGAATTGATAAATTAAAAATAAATAACCCTCCTTTCTTTGCAAATCTTAATCTCTCTCAATTTTTCATCTTCAAAATTTTAGACCTCTTGTTTGCTACAATGTTGCTGCCATCGATCGTCAGCTTATTGCTGCCAAATATCCTCAACGAACATCCTTGTCTATCACCCTCATCAGTCACTACCAATCTCACCAACATATCATGTATCGGTGTATCGATACAAGACAGTACCATAACCGCTCTATTTCCGATTATTGAGGATTTGAGAACCTTGGAGTGACAATTACAAGCAAGAATATGATTAGCTTTATTATGCATCGAAGTATGCACAGGCTTGCCTATCTTCTACATTTTTAATATGTGGATGGCATGGTAAAGACGAAGACTCTAGATGAGCATTAGAACCATTATTATGTTGGAGAGCGAAGGACATCATTAGAGAGGCTATCGAGTTCAAGCTCGGCTACACTACTAATGTATATGAGATAGCAAGACTGGCACTCTGGCAAGATTCAATCTCTCCATAACAAAAAAGGGTTTGCACTTGGTGTCGCCCTTAATAATTAGGAAGCCTTCAAGCTAGTGCTGCGCAAATTGTTGCACTTGTTAAATAAACCTTATTGTTGTGCAAGTGTTGCATTGTGTATGATGCTTATTCTAGTTTGGTAATCATTGGATGTTACCATGTAACAGTTTAGTGCAATTGTGCAAGTGTTGGCTCCTATATATATAAGTCCAACTAGATGTAATGGCTAGCAACCAAATGCACGAAACTATTGTTTGAACAATTAGGATATGGTTGATAACAACATAACTAGTTTGACAACAAAGGTGGGAGAGCTGACCCACAACATGAACTATTGGATGACATAATAAGTGTCATATACTGATATACTCAACTAGTGCGAGAGATCACATATCAGATGCAATGCAAGGCATCTATGGGTAACCATTCACGCTCTTTGCTCGGATGGATGATATAATAAATATCTGTTTTGATTCAATTTATAAAGCCAAAAAAACCAGCATGCACACTTTTTTTTTGGGTCACCATCCACGACCCACCTGCGTTTAACTAAACCACTTGGCCGGTCATCTGTTTTAATAATTCAAACTAATGGTATAGAATAATGACCCTCATTTGATGCACTTAGAGCCTTTCTATATCATGATTGAAAATTCTTCCAAGCAAAGGAACAAAATCATTGCCAAAATATTAAGAAATTAATCTCCAACAGCACAATCCGACATGTCAGATGCATCAGAAGCAAAACAAGCCGAAAGTTCTTCTAATCTCCATTTCTATCATTGTTGATAAGCAATTGATTATTATCATTGTTTTGTCAACTTACGTGGTCGATGTTCTGTCATGTGGCTGAAGAACAAGTATGAAGCCAGAGCTCACGATTGCCATATGGGGGACGCGATTTTATCTTTTGCATGAAAGAAAGATTCTCCATCTTTCACATGAATCTATCATTGGATCACCCACTGCATAGATTTCAAAGTGCTACAAACTTTATCGCATAGTGCGAGTCGCACCTTACTTGAGAATGAGATCCCATGCAGCAAGTGGCCTTGTACCATTCCAGCCAACCGCCATGCAGACACAGAGAGCATGCATTGGGAATCAAGTGCCAAAACATATGCTCCCACAAAGTAAGATACATGGATGTTTATGCGGCCAAAAGATACGTGAACTAGTTTGGCGACAAAACCATGCTTAATTATATAAAGAACCGGGGTCCTATGACAAGCAAAGCAAAGAAGATTATTATGGATTTCTTTTTGGAAGGTCTTTTGAATGAAGCAAGTTGTTAAATAATAATGAGCTGGAGGAATCTGTCAAGATTCTATGCATTGCACAATAGATTAATTAGCATGTCCCTTGGAGATTTGAAAGGACATAATGGTCCTAAAGGAGTCTGACCCCTCGTTTCAAATGATTGGAGGGTCCTAAGGTTCCCTATGGGTACATTTTGTTGGATCACTTCTTCGGTGGAGCTAAAACAGATGAGAGAAGGCTCTACAAGGAAGATTGGAGAATTTGGCTCTTCGTCATTCATACAAGCGAGTCCTGACAAGCAACTTTCGGAGATTAAAACAGATGAGAGGATCCGAACTCCATCTCCAAAGCCAAACCAAAGCAACTATATGTTATTGGCTTAAATTTGTGGAATTGACTGAATATTTAACAAACCAACCATGCCATGGAGGTGTTAAGCTTGATATACATTATTGATCTTTACCTTATTAGCTTAAACTTTTGAGGTCAATTGATTACCCCATACAACCAATGAAGTCTATCGAGCATTGACATTATAGAGCAAGGTTGCGGAATTAGGGATGTAAGTAGATATAATGTAATAACTACATTACAATCAAGTGCGACTATGACCCAAATCCATAATCTAGATACATCGATCAGAAAGTTATTCCAAGGCCAAGGATATGCAAGGGTGCTTACCTGCATCATTAGAGGATGTCTTAGTATTGTATAGACAAATGTGTTTTAAAGTAAAAAAACTACTTCTTGATAAACATAAATATTGCCACCAAGATGGTAGCATGGTGGTAAGGGGGCGATAATTCCATCCGAGTTGTTTGGGTTCGAAACGTGCGGGCGCCGATTAAATTAGGGGACCGGATGCCCCACGCCTGGATGGCTCGTTGGTGATTATGCTTTCATTCCATTTGTACCGAGGTGGCGCTGGGGTAACGTACCCACATGTGAGGCGGTGAGCCCATGGGTCGGAGAAGGCACGCGAAAATCTGCGACCTGTATCGAATATTCCCTAGTGGAAGGGGGCCAGTAGTGGGGCTGCTACACGGGTGGACTGATCCCTCCCCTTCCCCTCCTATTATTTACCAAAAAAAATAAAAAATAAAAAAATATTCAATAATATCATATAAAAAATGTTTCTATAAGAAGAAAGGTCGTCGAAAAAGAAAATTTAGAAGAAGCTAAAAAAACCTACCTTATGGCTTCTCCTCTTCTCATAAAGTAGAAATAATATAATGGGTATGGAAGACACTGAAGCTTAAATAGTTTTCTACCTTATTTACTATGTAATAAAATTTTGATTCAAAAATAGAACCAAGCCCATTCATCATAAATATTAATTTAGTGCATTTATTCTGTAACAACTCGATAGGCACTAAGTTTTTTCCATTTTTTTTGTCAAAAAAAAAAATGAAAGAGACCAAGTTTTTGATCCAATTAATATGTGTTAGATTTTCATCTTTACTAAGGTCCAACCTCTTCAAAATAACCACCACATGGTTACTAAAATGGCCACCACATGGTACTGCCTTGATGCTCTCCTTTGAAGTTTGAATAAAAATTAGCTACAGTAGATTCACATTTTGGTCACATCTCATTACTTTCGAGGCCATTTCTCTCGGAAAAAAAATAACAATGTTAATCAAAATTACAAGGAAGATTCGTCTTTCCCCCATTATATAGAATCATCGCTTGAAAGATTCGTCTTTTCCTCATCTTTTATCTTTGGCCTTCCATAGTTTGTGGAAGAACAATTCTAATGGGTACTTGGTAGCAATTATTCATGTCCTTGCCGATGGTAATGGGGAAAGAACCTTCAAACCCTAGAATTTGTCCCATGGATTTGCTTATCTAAAACAGGAACAAATTAAAGATGGTCTCCTTTGGAGGACCATTTGCAGTCACCGTATATTCCCTTCTTTAATGGATTCTACCGTCCACTAAATCGCTGACAAACACCTCCTACAAAACCTCGCTTTGTCAAGAAGGTTGCTCGCCTTTTGCTCCCCTCCATTTGCCTGCACTTCTGACTCGCCCAATCCTCCCCGAGGGCATGCATGGTGGGGGCCTTTGGATAGCATCTTTCGAGAAGTCATATTCTACACGGCATGGACCAACTGATGTCGCTTGTTTCTGTAATCGTGCACCAAAATAAGCGCAAGATGAATGAGGCTCATAGAAATAAGCGGCTGTGATTGGCGGTGTCCATGGCCATATGGTGCATGCAAAACAAGTGTAGGAATCTTATACGACAGTCATGCTCCCAATTTTGGAAAGAGACAGTAAACCTTTCCAAGTAACGCCAAGTAAACAAGATTCTTAGTAGCATAGTTATAGATATTCAATTGATTTTGAGATGCAACACTATTAGAGATGTTGGCGCAACATTGGCGTCGCACGTTGAGAGACGTTGATATATCTTTTTGAAAAAGAATGACTCACATTATGATACATAGCTTATATAATTGCATATTGAAGATATAGAGAATTTTCAAATTACTTAAGAAGTTATTTAGTTTGTTGAATAGTTTAACAAGTCCACTTACTGACCACTATCTTTTATAAAATATTTTAATTGCACTTTTGTTTTTTTTATTGCAAATCTTTTATAACTAATTTCTGTAAACTCTTTTTTTTAATAAAGGTAGGGTGGCTTTGCTTCCCTCTTCATCATAAAAAAAAGAAAAAAAAAAAAGAGATGCAACACCATGCGAACGTAGAGATATCTAAGCTATTTGAAGCAATTAAGTATGCGCTCGCTAGGAATTCTTTCTTGATTGGTTTTTAGAAGAAGAAGAAGAAACTGTCCATATAATACTTCACCCTACATTTTCTCTCTTCATTTCAGCTACAATTTCGACTAAGATTGAAGAGATAATTTGACATTATTTACTCTTTATTTCTTTTCCCTATTTAGAGGAAATAATTAATTTCACCGATTCTAAGAAAACAAAATCTGAATCTCATAATTGTTGGCGATCCCATGCCTATCCATTTATCCACTCTTTCAGAACATAGTAGTCTCTAACAGCCAACATTCCACAACCCAAATAAGCTTTAAAATTTAAAGAAAGATTCAAAATGAAAATACTCCTTTGACTCGACACAATTTTCCCAGTAACCACTATATATACATTTTGTTATGCACTATAAAATAAACTTATCTATAATAAGCTGTGATACCTCAACATCAATTTCCCATACTATACTTTAGCTGCATGCATTGAAATGTGTCAGTGGATGCAGTTAAGATACTGGCTATTTGTTCCTTCATCTCCATTTAGCTTTTCTGAAATTCACTTCCTTCCTTGGCCACTTTAGACTGTCAATTTTTGAGCCCTCTTATTTAGAAAAAGGGGAACTTCCACAATTTGACCGTTGCAACAGGCTGTAGGTATAACGTATTCTCTCTGTCGTTCTCCTCTCTCCCTCATCTTTTGCATCCTCACTCCCTCTTCTTGTCGGGTGCCACATCACCATCCAATCAAAAGAATAAATAATTCAAATTGTCAAATGTCTTTGTTTAGTGAAGTGCATAATTTCTGCTATGTTGATGTGCACAAAATATTAGGAGGCACCACATCCACATTGGACCATTTGGGTGCTCTAGATGTTGCACACATGTAGTGAATGGTGATCAGGGTTTTGGTTAATCTCCTTCGTGGTGACATACTTCAAGAGCAATTAGGATGGATCCTCTGCTAATTCTATTAACATTTTGGCTTATTTTTTCCATTTTTTATAAAATAATACATTCACTATGAAATATTAGAATTTCAAAAACGAGAATTTACGACCGAGGTGGTAGCACGATTGGAACGGGGCTAAGATTCCACCGGAGTAACCCAGGTTCGAAACGCATGGACGTCGATTAAATGTGAGGACCGGATATCCCCCGTCTGGTTTGCCCGGTAGAGTCGCCATCTGGTCTGTCGTTACTTAGGTAGTGCTAGTGTGACGTACTCACATGTAGAAGGGACTGCCACGTTGGTGGGGCTCCTCCGCGGGTGAGGAGGATATGAGTAAAACTTATCTATCCGTATCAAACATTCTTCAGTGGGAAGGGTGCCTAGTGAGGGTTGCTACACGGGTGAGGTTCTCCTCACCCCCTCTTTTCTTTTTCTAACCAAAAAAAAAAAAAAAGAAAGAGAATTTCAGTGACATGGATGAGTCTTATCCAATTCCTTCTTCTAATGATGATAATCATGTCATCCTCTGTGATTAGTTGTTAAAAAAGCATCTTATACAGTTATATCATGGAGCAAGTATGATAATTTTGCAATGGGCCAAGATAGTGCTAGGTACAGTATTTTGTTTTAAACAGCATTATTGCTGTTCAGATTTTTTTTTTTTTTGAAAAAAGAAATCTCATCTTTCTCTTTATAGGGTTCATTTTCATATTAATTTAGTTGTTTAAGTTATATTGGTTTTGCACTATTGCTGCCCCCGTGCAGTTGAAAGGCTTTCTAGAGGCCTCTTTGAGGAAGTGATAATCACAAATACAATTCCAGTAGCAGAACACAATTACTTCACTGTCCTTTTTTTTTTTTGTGCTAGGACGGGTAACTCATACCTAACGAGTATAAATACACCCAATAAAATCAGAAAACAGAAAATCTCGGAGTGCCCGGAGCAACTCTCTATCCCCAACCCATAGGGTACCACCCGCATAGCTAGCCACCCAATCCGCAACTCCATTAGCTTTGCAAAATACAGGTTTGGCCTGAAAGGCCCCTTCATTCGTCGTCATTGCCTAGATGTCACGAAGCAATGGATGGTTGCTACCGGCACCTCTCGGACCCCCTAGATCCAACTGATAACCGTGGCTAAGTCACCCTTCAGGATGATTGAGTTGGCTCGTAACTCAAGTCGGGTGTGTCGAAGGCTTGCCCGGGAAGCCCTCAGCTTCGTACTAGGCATGGAGATGTTGAATAGCTGATAACCGCCTGCTGCCACCACCCTGGCATCTGGATCCCTGATAACAAAACCTGTCTCCCCCCATATCTTCGTTGGAGATAGACCCATCAAAATTGACCTTGAGGAAACTTGGAGGTGGGGGCTCCCAAGTAAAGAACACTGTATAGGGTACTGCCTGAGCAGCATGAGAACCCCAGATGTCCCGAGCTATTAAAGGCCCTTCTAAGGATGAGATATGATTAATTTTCGCCGCCTGTGCTTGAGCGCTCTCCATCACGAGCCTCGGCGACATTCTGTACTCGCCAAAAGTTCGAGCATTCCTTAACAGTCAAATTTGGTAGGCTGTGCAGATCGCTCTGACAACCTCTTGGCGTAACAATGGCATACCTAGCCATCTGCAGATGGCTAGTAAGAACTAGTCCCGTTAGCTCCAAGCTTTCTACGGGAATCCTGCCACCCATCACGTCATCCTTGCCCATATGCACTGAAACATCACATTGTCCACCATCTCGTCAACGCCGCACACCTAGAATACCGAGGGAATCCTTAAACCATATCCACTAAATACTGCTCTCGTCGGTAGGCGATCCCAAATCAACTTTCATAAGAAGGTGGCAAACCTTCTTGCTGAGATGATCTGGCGTGTTCATGGTGATGCCTCTGCGAATAGCATATTTTGATGATATCTTAAATGGTGGTGCAAATATTTTCCCCTCTTTCACTGCTACCAGCTGCAAATTTGGCTTCCCAGCCCCTTTGATTTCAGTTCTTAGGTTTGGTACATCTACAGTTTTACTATTTTACCGATCAAGATCATACAGTTAAGTTACAATCCATCCTGCCAATTTTCCCACCTGCTATAGTTCAGGGGTCACAAGATTATTATGCATCTTTTATATGGCTAGAGTGCATGTTTATCTGCATATCAGCCACATTTTTTGTATACTATGATATTAGTTTATTTTCTTCATTATATATTTCGAATATCTGCAAATGATGTCTCTTCACTAATGAGAGGTTTTTATTCTGTTTCTATACAATCTTTATCGGTCGAAGTTGCTTGTTGTGAACTACTGTCATACATCTTACACATGTTTTTACTTGGACCTTAGATGCATGTTGAGTTATCAAGAAAGATTGATAGTGAAGAATATGCCTCCATACCTGACAGCAGGATTAGATAGAAACTAGAAACTTGGATAATCTAGGAGTCTTCTTGCAGGGACAATATATCCAACGGTAATATATATGTAAGCAATAAAAAAATTCAGTTAATTTAGAACATTTGACTGAATAAACGCAACTTCTGTACAAGGATTCCGCTAGTTTTCTAATTCTTGGATAATTTTGGAGAAGGGTCTTGGTGCACAGAAAACACATTGCTCTGTCACCTTCTGCATTGAACTTCTTGGTGATGACTCTTCCTGGATACACCAAATTGCCACCATCACAAACCTCTAGACTGTCCACATGTTAGTCTTCATCATTCTCCACCGAAAGCTTGATTTTGTAGCTCAATTTAGGATTTTCAAGCTGGGCAATTAGTCTTGCGCTTGGCTCAGTTCAAAAATAAGCTTAACTTTAGCTTGAAATAGTGGTAAACAAACCAAGATTGATCTTTTGTCAAGCTTCAAATTAATTTCAATCCAAGCTTGATTAGGCCCAAGCCTGATCGATCCTGGCTTGGTTACATCCCTAGCTTGGATTGGATAAGAACACTAGAAGAAAATGTGCAACAAGTAGGCGAATACAGATGCACCAAAAAAGAAAGTAGGAGAATACCGGAAGAACTTGCTTGAGGCTATACTATTTCTTACCATGATGTACCTGATGCTCAATATCCGTTGTTTTGAGAACTGAGGAGAAATCCCAATCGAAATCAAAGTGACGGCCGGACTTGAACCCAGGTGTTTGGTACCAACTTTCAGTTTAGTTTGACTTGACCAAATACATTTGGGCCTGTTTGGAAAATCCAATAGAATTGCGTTGGACTTTCTATAGTAATTAGGCATATTAGCTTACTTAGCCTTTTTTTCTCAAAAAAAAAAGAAGCTCATCTTAGTCTTGGCTAAAATCCCATCTATAGGCATGTACGACTACATGATGAAATTGGATTTGGGTAGTATGGGTCTTACTTAAATAGACTGTAATCCATGATCCAACAGAAAATCCAACCCAATCTTGTTGGATTTTTCAAATATGCCCTCAAAGTTTTTTTCTACCTTTGGATGGAGAATACGAGGGGGGATAACTTCCTATTCCTTCTCTTATCACGCCAAATAATCTTTTTGGCCAGGATGGCCTAATTTTCTCCCTAATTGCATAAGGAGATATTCCTCCCTCTTAAAGGATAAGTTTATGTGTGGAGAGGGGTGGAATTAGAGATGCCAATTTATGTCCCAACTCGTCAACCCGATCTATGAATGACCTGCTTTAAGTAGGTTCGGGTTTGACGTAAATAAATTTGGAACATAAAAGAATTAACCCATCTAGACATGTTTATTAAATAGAATGGGTTCAGCTTTAAACTTTTGACTCGTTTAGCCTATTTTGACCAATTTAATAATTGGGTTGGGTCATAATCTAACCCAAGTAATCCGTTTAAGATCTGTTTAACTTGTTTAAAACCTACTTAACCTATTTCTATCATATCAAAACTGACCCACTTAATCTACTTAACCTATTTAAATATGTTTGATTTGTTAAAAACTCGCTTAACCTATTAAAACTGTTTAACATGACATGACATGTTTGATAAATGGGTTATCTTTTTAATAAACAAGGCAGATTCGGATATGAATTTTTCACCTGTCTAATAAATAGGTCAAGTTTGGGTTGATGAAATTTTGATCCGACCCATATCAGATTAAATCCGACCCAATTGGCACCCCTACGTGGAATATGCTTATTTCCTCCCACATCATAAGCCAAGTTAGCTTTTTACCTTTATCTAGTCAACGTTAACTAAAAAAAAAAATGAGAGGGTAATTTTGTCTTTATGAAAACCAATCATCATGAAATTCGAAGCGCATGGAATGGACTTTATTTCCTTTCCTTATCTCCTCCCACTTATTTCTCAAACCAAATGCAAAAAGATGCTTATCCCACGAATGTTACGATGCTCGGATAATTTTTTTGTTGCTCCAAATTTATTTCACAACTAGATGTAGCCTTAAGTCCTAACTCAGGCTAACTATCTTGATTTTTATCGAAGACTAAGAATATCTCAAATTCATATACTCAGAAAGACTTCTACAAATATATCCATCATTGTGGCATTACATCATGTTTAAAAATTTGAGAATATCTCAAATTCATAGATATACTCAGAAAGACGTACACTTCTACAAAGATATCCATCATTGTGGCATCACATTAATGTATGTTTAAAAATTTAAGAATATCTCAAATTCATAGATATACTCAGAAAGACACTTCTATAAAGATATCCATCATTGTGGCATCACATTGATGTTTGTTTAAAAATTTGATGAGGGTATTGGATTGAACTCAAGTTGCCACTATTTTCTTCTTGGCTATTTTAGCTTGGCACCGGATGAGTCAATTCTTGATCACCCCAATTATATCTAAACAAAAGGATCTAAACAAGTGCAAGTCAATTTGACCCATTTATGCTATTATCATTGTTATTATTATTACTATTATTACTTTTTTATTTTTTCAATAGAAGAGGCTAGATAACATGAACTCATAGTCCAAAAGCTTAAGTTGTTGGGAGAATGACCGACCTAGGCTAATAAACACACATGTCACCCCTTTTATTAGTCAACATAGGACTATGTCAATCTCCCCCATACAACCTCGCGATGCCCTCGTCACAGTTGGCTCCTACTCGAGAGAGGGGCCAACCTAGGGTCTGGCTCCTATTTGACCCTACCAAGTCCTACTCGATCCTGATAACCACTAGTGAGGGTTCCATGTAACTAATAAAAGTTGTGACATACGATGAGCTTGGCTTTGATACCACTTGTCACATGGTTTTAGGCTGAGTCCATGACAAATAGTATCACATCCAGGTCTATCATACATCACAATCTTTATTAGTTATATAAGATCAGGTCGAGGAGAACCCAAGCCCTAGGCTCGCCTCTCCCTCTCAGGTAGGAGCCAATCATGATGAGGGTGTCACGAGGTTGGGTACGAGAGATTATCATAGTTTCAAATTGACTTTTAATAGAAAGGGTGACACATTAGTTTATTAGCTTGGCCCGGTCTTTCTCCCAACAGTTTAAGCTTTTAAATTGGTTTATTAGCTTGGGTCGGTCTTTCTCCTAACAGCTTGACCCATTTATGTTATTATCATTGTAATTATTGTTACTATTATTACGTTTTTTATCTTTTTTAATAGGAAAGGCCAGATGACATGAACTCATAGCCCAAAAGCTTAAGTTGTTGGAAAGAGGACCGACCTAGGCTAATAAACCTATGTGTCACCCCTTTTATTAGTCAAAATATAGGATTATGACAATCTTCCCTATGCAACCTCGTGGCGCCTTCGTCACAGTTGGCAACTACTCAAGAGGGGGGCCCACCTAGGGCCTGGGTCCTACTCAACTCTACAAGGTCCTACTCGACCATGGAATCCGTCAGTGAGGGTCCACACGACTAATAAAAGTTATAACGCACAATAAGCTTGACTTTGATACCCCTTGTCACATGTTTTTAGGCTATGAGTCCATGACAAATAGTATCACATCCATGTCTATTGTGCAAAACAATCTTTATTTGTTATATAAGATCGGGTCGAGGAGGACCCAAACCCTAGGCTGGCCTCTCCCTCTCGAGTAGGAGCCAACCGTGATGAGGGTGTCATGAGGTTGGGTATGAGAGATTATCATAGTTTTAAATTGACTTTTAATAAAAAGGGTGACACATGAGTTTGTAAGCTTGGGCCGGTCTTTCTCCCAACAGCTTAAGCTTTTAAATTGTGAGTCTACAATACAGAGCTATCCTATCTCTTAAATCGTCCAACCACACTCAGGACAAAACCCAGTTAGCCTAAGCTAGTAGAACCAAAATTTATAAAAAAGTGAATTTCTCCCTTCGAGGAATTAAAATTAGAGATTTTTTTTTAAAAAAAAATCCAGCCTTCTTACATATTAATATAGACAATAGAAAATGTTGAAATCAAAATAAATAAGAAATAATTGTAAACTAAAAAGAAATAAATATTTTGAAATGAGGGCTAAGGCTACATGGAATCAAACTTTTAAATTCTTGTCTAAAAGCTATGTTTGGTGGTGACCTGATTAATCAGACAATTGCATGCATAGACCTGAACAGAGTTTTAGTTGACTAGGTCCAACTTAACTTTGCAGCTGCATTTTTTTTTAACCTAACTGCAAGTCACTCAAAAGGTCTGATTTTTGACCTTCAATGGGGGCTCTTTAACCTAAGACGCCATTGGGTCTGCATGGTAATGTGTGAGCAGGGAGCGTTGTGCACACACTTAGACATGGTTTTTCTTGGTCAATTGATCGTAGACTTCTTCCCCCTCGCCCACCACCTCTTCTTATTCTTAGATACGTATATGGTGAAAATTGCATGGATATTATCAGTCGCAAATGTGTTGTATAATTTTTCTCCGAGCCAATTCCAGTACGTCCTTGATGTTCATATCATATATGATATGCTTATTCGGTGTAGTGGTGGACAAATGGAAGAAAATTTTAGATGAGTATTCTTAGCTTCAACATTGTTAATCATGGTCGAGTTCCCAACTGCACTTTTGGACAAGACTGCCATGTATTAGAATGCTATATACTAAGCCCGTAAAAGAAGTCCACCCTGATTATAAGATGCCTACAGCTTTGGAACTTGAGACCAGATGTTCTGAAATCAAAGCAGTGTTGACTGTTGAAGGAATAAATCATGTAAATAGTATTACGCTGAAGTTCATTGAAACCTGGATGCTGTTCTTCGTCTCCATCTTAGGTCTGTATTCTAATTGAATTGCAAAGACAACTAACTCCATTACGATGTATGAAGTTATGCTTACAAAGAACACATTGATTAATCCGCGCCTAAAAAAAAAAAAAAGAGTTGGCAGGAGGTAGAGCACGCCCCTACAGTCTTTTGGGATCCTCTAAGGGGGGTCCTATTTCATAATATCCGCGCCTGAATCAAGTAGAGAACCATGTCTAGGTTTGAGATTGCGTTTAACTAGGTTATGGTTGGGAGTTTATGTTGGATCTAGAATTTTATTGCCGCGCTTTGGTTTTCTAGATGCAAGTTTCGACGAGCGAGAAACATTTTCAGGCCCATGCATGGTCAAAATACAGAACCAAGTTGAGCACCGGATCTACATGATAATTCGCATTTCAAAAGGTTAGGTCTAATCTTGGTCAAATTTTGATGATGCTGAATTTGGGCTAGAACTTGGGAACAAAATTTCCTGCATAGAAATTTTTATCTAGTGTGAATGAACAGAATAGCCATAGCTCGAAAATAAAAAAAAAACAACCATTATAACATTATGGTGGATAATTCTTGTAATCTATAAAATATGTACTTAAAATATGACCATATTTAGCTGTTACTCTATTATAACTATCATGATATATAAAATTATGATATGATCTAATACAAGATTTATAAATATTTATTAATCCAATCACTGTTCACGCAAATCATGGCTCAGGTCCTGGAACATACGGAACCATTACAGCATATCCGAACTTGAGAGGATCTGAATTGACTTGAAAATCTCACTTTTTTCTCTTTTCTTGGAGAAGTGAAAAATTATATTTTATTTTCAAGCAATTCGATCATAATGTCCCACCAGTTGTCCAGAAACTTCACGTAATGTTGTTATTTTCAGACCTTAAGCATCATGCATTACTTCAACAGACCGGACTCGAAAGTCCATTTCAAACCTCACAAACCCCTGAACATCTCCTTCTTCGCAATGGTCAAGAGCTCTCCGATTCAACGAACGCATTCACTCTGCGTTCTTTTTCCACCCTTTATTGATTGAAAATTTAAGTCCAATCGTGTAAGTTGGTTCGCCGAAAGTACAAAGTACTGCTAGGAAGTAACTTTTATCATGCCATAAATTTGTGCTTTTTTTTGTCAGCGATATAACTCCGTGTGAACACCGTAAAAGCCAGCAAATCTCCGCGACTCTTTACCGACACAAAGCAATATTCTTAGCTCTTCAACTGCTCACCTCCTAACGGCGGCTATTCTGATAGAGCCTCAGAAATTTAAGCGCATTTGTTTCGAGACCAAAATTATAACTAGAATTGGTATTAAAATAAATTAAAATAAAAATTAGAATAACCTAATTTTTTTGATGCATTTGGTTTACGACTAGAATTGGAATTCAAATTTAAATAAGATTTAAATATAAGGAGGGAGTCTAAATTAGATTTTGAGGGATTGAAATATTTTTATTTTTTTTTAAAATCAGAATGAAAATAGAACTTTTTCCAAACATAGTCGGCAAAAGAGTCACTCAGTCCCAATTTCCATTCCAGAGCCCAACTCCTCCCAACAAAAATATGCACTTTAGTTCATTTCGGATATAAATACATCAAACAAAGGCTAGTCAAAGATCAAATATAAAACTCATCGAAGGGCATTTCATTGAGTGTGAGAATAACCTATGCTGAAATTCGTCATAAGCCTGATGCTGTTCTTTGTTTTTCTCTGTACATCAGGATTCCAACCTGAACTCCAAATGTCGTCATCTTCTAGGAGCTCCAAGCAGCAACAGCACAATC
>JAOXJJ010000001.1:9716563-9729468 GCA_025769935.1 Phoenix roebelenii
TCTCTGTACATCAGGATTCCAACCTGAACTCCAAATGTCGTCATCTTCTAGGAGCTCCAAGCAGCAACAGCACAATCCATAACAATATAAATGTATACTTTACAGTGTCGAAAAAGAAACAAGCATGAATGCTACAATATGCAATTTTAGAACATCGATTGACCAAAGTTAAAATTTTATATGGTACAATTTCCCCCTTTGGGAAAGTAGCTGGTAAGAGAGCAACAGATATTCTCTTTCCAGCAGCCAGCATGATTATGATGGTACAAGCAGAGGAAAATGACAGAGTCTGGTATGGTAGTCGGGAAATATAGATTCTTCTTCCTCTTCTTCCCCTTCTTGTTCTTCTTCTGCAAGGTAGACTCAATCTTTTCTGGAGAAGCTGAGGTAAGATTGTGTGCCTGCTAGGTTGGAATTATGAAAGAGATTCCAAAATTAACATCTGGCATAGGCCAGAAACATAGAGAAGTAGAACTTAGCGGATTGAACTGATGTAGGAGGAAGGGTCAGGGGGAGCAGGAACCGCAACTGCTCCTTCTAGCATCTGAATCACCTTCTGCATTGAGGGTCTTAGAGGTGGCTCTTCCTGGATGCACCAAATGGCCACCATTACAAATCTCTCCACTACACTCATGTCCGCCATAGCCTCTTCATCCTTCTCCACCAAAAGGTCCAACCTCCCTTCTCTGTAGTAGTCATAAGCCCAATACGCGAGCACCATCACCTCCTCATCTCCCACCCCTCGTTCTAAGCTTTTCCTGCAACAAATAATCTCCAGCAACATGACGCCAAAGCTGTAGACGTCCACCTTTGCAGCGATGGGCACATTTTTAAACCACTCGGGTGCAACATATCCTCTGGTTCCCCTGATGCCAGTGTTCGTTCGGTGAGACTGGTCGGTTCTTAGAAGCTTGGCCAACCCAAAATCTGAGATCCTAGCGACAAAATCGTCATCCAGGAGTATGTTTTCTGGCTTTATATCACAGTGAATAATCGGAGCGCTGCACTCATCATGCAGGTATAGGAGTCCCCTCGCAATCCCCAATGCGATTTTGGTTCGCTGGTTCCAATGTGGCCTCTCGCTCTTGAACAGAAAGCTCTTCAATGATCCATTGCTCATGTACTCGTATACCAGAAGCCGATGCACCCCTTCGTTGCAGAGACCGAGCAATCTGACCAAATTCTTATGGTGAGTCTGGCCGATCGATCTCACCTCGTTCATGAATTCCTTGTCGCTGTCGTGGAGCAGCCTATCTAACTTCTTCACTGCGATCCACGTTCTTGAGTCCAATGCTAATGACCCCTTATAGACCCTTCCAAATGATCCGCTGCCCAATTCCTCGCTAAATCCATTTGTAGCCTGCTCGAGCTCACCGTAAGTGAAAACTCTCATGTTCATTCCGGGCACGCTCGATTCTGGTTTAATCGGCCTCCTGTTTCCGTAGCGACAGAGGGCATTCACCGATATCACAGCCAGGAACACCATATTCAGAAGCCCGGAGCTCCCCAGAAGCAACGATCCAACTAGAATTAAAGTTTTCCGATCCTTCTTCTCGACAGCTGCGGTCGAACCGGGCGGCTGAGGCGTGGAAGCGTTGCTTTTGGCCACTTTGATCAGAGCTGTCCCGGGGAAAGACGCCGTCTGCCTCCCGTTGGAAAGGGGAAGCCTCTTCTTATAGCAGTCTCCATTCTTAAAGATGATCACGGCACACATGCAGTCGCTCAGGCAGTAGTCTTTGCACAGGTCTTCGTCCACGGTCGTGTAAAGCTCGTAGTCTGACTGCGGCCAGTCGGTTTCGGCTAGCGGCTCGAATTCGAACGAATCTGTCTCGTTCCGCTCGCAGCTCTGCGGCGCAAAGTTCGGCATGCACCCTAAATATTTCCTCGTCGAATCGATGAATGAATAGTTGGGCGGGCACAGGCAGTCGGGCTTCCCAGCGTCGCCGTTCGACACACAGTAGCTGTTGTATCCACAGGCCCCGCTCCCGTAATCGTTCATGATCGCGGTGCAAATGTTCGGAGGCGTGGTTCCCGCCACCTGCCATTCCTGCTGCCCGTTGGACGCGCTCTTCGGATAGACGTAAAGCGTGAAGACGCCATCGGGGTCGAGCGTCGCCCTCTGGTAGTAGTCGTTGGTCAAGTAGGTGCTGTTGGAGAATATGGCCATGTTTGTACCGTTTGTGAGAGCAAGGTAAAGGCTGCCGGACTCGTTGAAGACGAGCCGGGAGTTGGAGCCGGAGCCCACGGTGCCGGTGGCCCAGTAGGCCTTGTACAAGTTTCCGGCCGGCATCGCCGACGGGTAGAGCACCAGGTTGCCGTCCTTCTGGTCGAGGAGTTCGAACCGGCCTTCGGAGTAGTCTAAGTCTGTCAGCCGTGACCGGAGACTGGATCCTGGCAATAGGGTTTGGCCCGGGAGGAGGGTGTCGTTCGGCGAGGCGAAGCTCTGCCACAGAGGGGAGGAAGAGCTGGAGGAGACGAGGATGAGGTTGCCGGAGTCGAGGAGGGCGGCGTAGGAGGCGTTGCTGACGCCGGAGTTCCAGACCTCGTTGCCGGACTGGTCGGTGAGGAAGAATTGGCCGTCGGAGGTGAGCTCGAGCTTGGACCCGGCCTGGACCGGATTGTGGCCGTTGGCAAACCAGACAATGGCCTGGGGGGAGGTGGAGTTGTACCAGATGGCGAGGAGGAAGAGGGAGGCGTTGGAGTCGAGGGCACGGAAGCCGAAGGCGAAGTCGCCGGAGGGGGAGGGCCAGGAGTTGGTTGAGCCGAGGGGAGTGAGGGTGGTGCCCTGGGTTACGTTGGTGTAGGTTTGCGCAGTTGCGGAGAAAGCTTGGCTTAGAGCAAGGAGGGCAGCCAGGCTTACGAGATGGCGAGAGAGAGGAAGGGTTGCTCCCATTGCCATGGTGTGGGAGTGTAGCCTTCTGGGAGAGGGGATTCCATATATACCATATGTATTAATTTGTAAATGTAAATTTCCCTGTAAAATATTATTATGACTATTCTGCCGTTTCAATTGCCTTCAAGTCAAAGTTTGACGTCGGCTGCGAGGTTTGAGGTTCATTCTTCTTACCTCTTGTCTCTTGACGGCTATTGCTTATGACCTGCCCGGTCGGGCCGGTTGGCCCGTCTCCCAATTCAACGCAGTAGGTGATAGAATACGACGCTTTACGGGTCCTCACTGGCGATCTCTAGAAGTGCAAAGTCGGAGAACGAGTCCACGCGGTTGGGCCTAATTACGAGTCATATAATATAATTGCAGGTTCCACGCGCTAGGTGGAAGAAAATAGACACGGATTGAAGCCATGGTGGAATGGCCGGTGCAGATTTATCCTGCTGCAGATAAGGTGTGCAACCAGCACCACAAAGAGCTATACAGTTCTAAATAGCCATCACTTCATTCGATTATGGAGACAGACTGCTATTGATTAAGATATGCGTTGTGCGCCATACATTGCGCATTTTTTTTATCATACATTGCACGATATTTGATAGCTATTCATCTCCATGGTCGAAAGAATAACATAACAACCATTTTGAACTGTACAGCTCTCTACAAGGCACACCATAAAAGATCGTGGGTCCAAAGAAATTTGGCCCATATTTAGATATCGAATACCTAATTTCTAGATATTGTCTATAAACAGAAAAATTCTAGAAAATAATTACTAAAAGTTTAGAGATTGAAATTTATTTTATAAGAGAGTCCCAATAAATCTCAAGAGGTTACCGAGGATTGTCCTAAAATGTTGGATGATTGATTATGATAAATAAGTGATTTATTTTGTTCTTATATTTTCTTTTTTGAAAAAGGGAGCAGCTATTCCCGGCTTCTACCCCAAATTACCTATTCTACTGCTTAAGTGGCGACGAATGGTGGCTTGTGCGGAGACCATTTGACCTACCAAAAGGTTGGGGAGGACTGGTCAAACTTTAATTTCAAGGAGCCATATCCGGCTTTAAATGCCAAAAAAAAAAAGCAATTTGTTGTTAGCATTAACTAGATTTTGGCATGTTTAATTCGCATAGTTTACTATGGTTAGCCTTTGATTTGATGACGAGATCATTCAAAACTAGTTCAGCTAGGAAATAAATCAAATTGTGATACTTTTTCTAAAGTTTCAATCATAAGCAAGCCCAAATAGAATATCAAGTCAATTCAATAATCAAGTTCATTGAAGTTGAGTTCAATTTTGGGACAACATGGGGTCATGAAAAATCAAGACAGAAGTTCTCAAGCATCGCTCAGGCTCCGCTTGATTACCCTTTTATATGTTTTTCTTCTTTCATTTTTGCCCCTCGTTTATTTAAAGATTGTGGGATTACACTTATATATGTAATGAGACAAGGCTGAGCAATTTGCTAATTGGCTTAGCTTAGCTCATGCCTACTGTTAATTGGCCTTGGACACGATAGACCCTTATAAATAGAGCTGATCATGGGCCAAATTTGGGCACAGAAAAAAATTAAATTTTAAATAAGCCCAACCCAAATTTTAATTAAAAATAAATAAAATTTAGGTCCGAAGCTCGGTTCATTATCAGCTCTATTTATAAGTAAATCAGCTATATTTTTATAAGTAACGAGACAAGGTTGAGCAACTTGCTGCTCCTTTTTTTTTGGGGGGGGGGGGTAAAAGCGGTTACTCATTTCATATAACTCTAACGTGAGTACAGCCTGCTAAATCGCGACAAAGTAAAAGATGCAAAGAAGGATGAACGTATGATACAGACGTCCAAAGAAAATTTCCGGAATGTCGAGCAACAAAGGAGGCGACCCAGTTTGCAGCCCTGTTCGCCTTCCTGAACACATGTCCTATCTGAACATCACCCATCAACCGCACCATCCTACGGGTCCCCCGAATGAGGGGGTGACCATCCCCAACCGATCCGCCCCTCGGAGCCAGTCGATAACCATAGATGAGTCTCCCTCAAGGCAGACCCGCTCCACACCAAGTACATGCCACGCATAGGATATACCCTTCCAAGCTGCCCGTAGCTCTGCTCCGACCATAGTGAGTCCTGGTGTGCGCCGCCCTCCTGCTGCAATCATCCTACCAAGGTGGTCCCTGATCACAAATCCAACCCCTCCAGTCACACCATCCATTGACCGACTACCGTCGAAATTTATTTTGAGATAGCCAAGGGGTGGGGGTACCCAAGAAATAAGGGCAAACCGGGGCGTTGAAGCAGCGTGGAGAGTACCCCAGATGTCCCTGACTATCCCAAAAGAAAACCCGATGGTAGCCGCTAGAACCTCCCTCGCACATAGCGTCGCTCTGTCCACCACCCTCCTCGGGGGCGACCTCCTCCCCTCAAATAGGCCGGCATTCCTATCCAACCAGATGTGGTAAGACAAGTATGCTACCAAAATTCATGCCTCAGTAGATCTGGGACTCCGCATGGATGCTCTCAGCATCTGAATCATATCTGACGCAGAGACTACTGAGTCTGGTAGCAGGACCGGTGACCTCCATATCTCTCGAGCTCTAGGGCACTGCAGAAGGACATGCTCGGTCGTCTCCTCAATATCTGCACACTCCTCACAGAACTGAGAGATCGTCATGCCACGCCGGACTAACAAGCTCCTCGTAGGAAGGCAACCCTGGCCACCTTCCAGATGAATAACGCCACATGCAGGTGAATCCGCAACCTCCATATCCAGCTACCCTCAATCTGACGAGCTGGCTCCCTACCGATCAAGGCATGGAGATCTCTAGCACGAACCCGCGATCGTCCCGTCGGGACCCATACTAGCCTATCGCCCCTCCCCCCCCCCAATGGGAACCAGAAGAGACAGAACCGACTCCGCCAGCTGCTCCCCAAAAACCTCCCGGATCAACTCCTCCCTCCATCGACCCCCCTCTGAAGTCAGCAGCTCGCTAACTCTGCAGCCTGCTAATCTCGTCGAATCCACCATGGTCGGCATGTGGCAAATCGGCGGCTCAGTCACCCAGCTATCCTCTAAAACATCAATAGACCGACCGTCACTTATGATCCATCTAATCTCTGGAAGCACCACCTCTGCTCTAGTGCACATCTCCCTCAAGATCGGAGAGTGGTAACGCCCAACTCGCACCCCGGGAGCTAAGGCGCCATACTTGGCCCTCATCAGCGAGGACCACATACTCTCGGGCTCGAGCACGAATCTAACTGCGTATCTAGCCACTAGGGCCTCCCGCCTCGCCACCAGGGACTGCACCCCCAAACCTCTGTGGCTAGTCGGCTGGCACACAATATCCCATGCCAACAAATGGACTCCACCTCTACCTTGACAATGACAGCCCACCGGGCACCTCCAATGATTGTTGATGACATGTTTCCAGCTTAATGTCAGATTGCCACTCTTCCACATTAATTTTATTTTGCCCCTCCGTTACTCCATCTACTGCAATGATTATTTCCCTTGTCATCAAAAAAATATTTTAAAAAAATTAGATGGGCTACCAGCAGAGAATCAGAGATCCATGTACGGTTAAGAATTCTTTGTTCGAAAAAAAGAGGCCCATTCTTTCCCAATTGCTTCAGGTTCCTTATCATCCCTACCTTCCATTCAAAAAAATATGGAAAAATTAACAGGCAAAAGAGCCATCGTTGATTATTCTGCAAGACCGAGACAATGACAGAGTTTATACTTCAGCGGAAAGCAGGAAAATAGGAAGAGAAAAATCATATTTGAAACACCAGCCATCCTTTTCAGAGAGAGATTGGAACACTGGTCGCCCTTTTTCATATATATGTATCACTAGTCACCTGTGCTCAGCTCTGCAAGAGAATTGTGAGTCTCACCTCAGAAGACCAATGGAACAGTAACAACAGAAGAGACATGAATCAGAGGGAAGAGAAGAGGGGTACACCAGGCAACGTGGCACCAGCATCGATGATGAATATATTGCCCGACACATATTCTGATGAATCATGGATCAGATACCGGACCAGCGACGACAGTGCTGGATCCAATGTGCCCAATGTTTGCAAGGGAACAGTCCTCTTGATCACTCTGTCAAGCCATTCTTTCTGCATGAGACCCTCTGTTATCTCAGATTTGAACAACCCCGGACTAATTGCGTTCACCCTGATGTTATGCAACCCCAATTCCAAAGCCATCACCTGTTCATCAGATCCCAATTTCAGAAAACTGGTGACTTGATTTAAAACATTGGAAGCAATTTTGAAGTAACAATTCATCAACTGAAAATGTGAAGGGTGTTTCATTGACTACAGAATTCTTCTTTCTCAACAGAGTTGGTGTCAAGGCTAATGTTTCATGGGAAAACAGACAATTACCTTGGTAATGGCACCGACACCTGCTTTCGATGCAGCATAGGCAACACCTCCAGGTAATTTTCCACGTTGAGTACAAGAAATAGATGAGATATTGATCACTGATCCATTCTGCTTCGTGTCATGCATCCGTCTGCAGATATGTTTGGATACCAGCCATAGACCACTTAGATTCGTGGAAATGAGACTGTTCCATTCCTCTTCAGGGCAATCCAATGGAGAATACACGCCACCTGAGGAGCGTAAATAATTGGGGTCAGAGGTAGAAGCTGGAGTGCAAATAGACCATAAACAATTAGCTGGTCATCAGGGCAGAAGATGATATCAATACAAATAACCAAGCAAGAAGAACGTTTCATTTGAACCATAGAAGGATCCACACTAAAGTCTAGTCCCATTATATTCGGTGGTCTGCTATATTACGAACCCTTTATCAGGAAAACACATAACTAAAAGAAAACATTCACCTACCAGCAATTAGTTTCATTAGAAGGTCATTATATAACGATTCAAAGTTGATAGTAAAACTTTTCGTACTATAATTTAAACAGAAGTTGCTCCAATAATGAGAAGCAGATATCTAGCCTTGGGAAATTGAATATGAGAAAAGCCAAACAAAGCATGCAAATCTAGTATATCTTGGTATGTGCTCAGGTTTGATTGCTACCTAACTTTTGCTAATCAAAAATTTGGCAAATCTGGAATTCCATCTACCAGGTTCAAGGGAAAATCAGACCTTTATGACATCTCTATTATAACTTCTCAAAAAAAAAAAAAAGAAAGAAATAAAGACATCTATATTATTACTATTGTGTTAGTTTAGACAGAAGTTTATCAGGAGTTGCTACTTTCTTTTGTTGCGCTTAGAAATTATTTGAAGTCTTCTATATATCATGTCAAAGGCTTTCTGCTATCTAGCTCCACCTCGTACACACATTTACTGATGCATCCACCAGTTGAGTTGTAAATCTTATCTGCCACCTGAATAACTCAATGTCTGCTTTTACCTTTTCTAAATTTATATCATTGAATTTCTTTTGAATTTTTTCTTTTCATCACCTTATGTTGTTATCCTTAGATATGATAACTATTTAACAAGAAATTAAAGTATATAATATTATTTTAAATCGACGTTTCTACTTAAGAAATGCCTTCCGAAGTAAATTTTAAGAATTTCAGCAAGTGACAGTGGGCTCTCTCTTGGCCACTAAGTAAATTTTATCTACAATTTTCCCCATAATGATGTGATGATGAATGTTGTTGTGCTTTGTCCTTGCATGAATACAGGATTCCTTGCCAATTGGATAGCACTCTCTAATAAAGTGATGGTGAACCTCAACAAAGAGGAGCAATGTAACCACTTCTCTGAATTAAATCATTAGGCAACCTTGTGAGCTAGGTCATCCTCAAAATTAGCATTGTGGCTGCATGATACTTTGCCTCTGTAGAAAATAGTGCAATAATTGACTAACTTTATTTTTTTGCTTAGGGAAAAAGAAAAAAAGGGGGTGAGGAGGACTTCACCTACGTAGCAACCCCCACTGGGCCCCCTTCCCGCTGAAGAATATTCAAGACGAGCAGACAAATTTTACTCATACCCTCCTTACCCGCGAAGAAGCTCCACTAACGTGGCAACCCCTTCCACGTGTGAGTACGTCACACCAGCACCACCTAAGTACCGACAAACCAGATGGCGACTACACCAGGTAAACCAAGCGGAGGGCATCCGGTCCCCGCATTTAATCGACACCTGCACATTTCGAACCTAGGCCACTTCGGTGGAATCTTAGCCCCCGTTCTAACCGTACTACCACCTCCGTGGTATAATAGACTGACTTTTACTGTACCAAGAAAAAATATCAAATCCCAAGTTAAAAAGAATTACCAGTCGTAAACCTACACGTGCCTATGTCACTAGCATAGTCTATGTATGTAAAGCCTAATAACTTGACTGAAGAATTATAAGTATACAACATATCATAATCAACAGTTTTAATAATATGCCTTAAAATCCAGAAAATTGTATTAAGATGTGGCCACCAAGCATGTTGTATATATCGATTCACAATGGCAGGTGCTTTTTTTCTGAATTTTTTAAATTTATTATTCCATTTTCTTCTTGCAATCTCGTCATTAAAAGTATCGATTGGCATCATTTCTGACTCTTTTAAGATATCCCACAAATTTTGTTCTATTATATATAAATTGATAATAGATTTCAAAAGGGATAACAAGTACTATTCAAACTTTTGGAAATAAGTGAAAATAGTAAAAGTAGCCAAATTGATAATGGTGAAGTCGGATATGCTTATCCTAATGAGAGAGATGGTTGTAGCATCAACTATTATGATTCGCATCTTGAATCACCAAAACAAAAATCCACATGCTTACATCGCTATATAGCAAATTACTGAAAATTCTTCAATTATGCAGAGCTACATATGCACAAACCATCAATCTGAAAGCATGTAGCTCATATACCAAGTAGAGCCATAAATACGCGAACTAGCGTTCTCAAAAATCTATAGCTTTGAAACCATGTAAAATAATATGTAATTTGGAATAAGCTAAATGCGACAGCTTATGTTCCAGAATAAGTATCAATTAAACCAAGCAAAAGAAGTGGAGAAAAAAGTTAGAAAAAAAACTAAATTTATTGAAAGAAATAAACAACAAAATAATGAGTTTAGCTTCTCTCACATAAACATCTCATGCTTCTCCAAGAAGCCTCAAAAATTCTCTCCATAAAATTCTCACTAAAAGACAAAATAAATCATATTAGGATTACATTTATTTAGTCTAAAGCTCATTCTAAACTAACTTAAACCAGCATATAAAAACAATATATAAATATATAAATAATATTTGTAATGACGTTAGAAAACTTGTTGGTTACAATGTAAAAAAGGAAAGGAGGAAAAAACAATATAGCTATTTTGAAGCTTAATTTTGGAAAATAAGGGCTAAAATGTTAAAACACCTCAAGTAATTTTAGATGTTAAAAGCTTTGAATGGTCATGTGGATGAGGAGAGAGGCCTTAGCGGCCAAACATGTGGCCCGATATTTGCTTGAGCTTGAGAGTCTGTGGAGTGCTTTGATGAGAACTAAGTACAGCAATTGGGTCGCGGCGACTGAGTTCCAAATGAGTCGGCATTTCCCTTTTATTTGGCGCAAGATGGGTTCTCGGGCTATGAGAGTGTTGTCTCAAATTAGATAGGTGATTGGTGATAGCCAGTCGATTGATGTGTTGGATGATATTTAGATCTTCGAACTACTATTGCTGTTATGGCCCACCATGGTCCATGTATACAGCTCAGGTCTTAGGGTGTGCAACTTTTTTTGTCCAAAAGAGAGGAAACGGAATGCGAGGACAGTGTGGTGTCTCTTTGGGGAGCAGTTAGTTTAGAGAATCCTTACTTTACCAGTATTTAGGAGGTGGCTCAGATAGAAGGACTTGGGGTACAACCTACAGATCCAAGGTGAGGGTCTCCGACCTTATTTGTATTGAGTAGAGGCTTCACGATCAATTAACGATATATAGTTATGAAGACTCTGCACTCATCTAGCTCTGAGTTACCTTATTCCTGTAGAAGGTTGCCAGGGCTTATCTTTCAACCAGGGGTGTCCTTTGCCTGAGGGGCATGAGGCTCTCCCTACTTATGACAAATGCTTCGAGGGCTATTTTGGTGTGCAACTGGCTAAAGTTGACTAGAGTTTCTTGCAATCTTCGACTCTGGTAGCGACGTTCCTAGCTTACCTAAAAAATTTTGTGGAAAGACTCGTCACCATAGCCAGTGGTGTTAGATATGCTTATATCGCCTATTATGTCTCATTGGATAGAAATGCCAAGGTCTTTGAGGGCATGAAGCATTCTATGTTAACGAAAAAAAAACAAGCTTTGAATGGTGTTTTGAGAGATTTTAATCATCCTGCGGTTTACATGAGATTTACCAGAGACTATGGCCCTTGGTAAATCTGATCCTCTGTTTATCGTGGCCACCAGAAATGTTTGATTGCGTCATCGCACACGTTTTATTCCACATCATTCTTTGGGAAATGGAAGGTGCAGAAATATGATTTGAATTTTTAACTCGATACGATGGCCTCATGCGGCCATGCCACTGCAAGGCGCACCAAAACATACCAAGTGTAGACGCGGCGAAAAATGGTGAGGAGATGGAGCGGCTGATTGGGTGGCTGCCTATACAGTCCACCACTCAGGATACATCCTATGGTCCGTAGAGAAGGAGTTGCCACTGGCACTCGGCAAGCTTATATTTTTTTGATTTTTTTTGGATGTATTCGCATGCGCATTGTACGAAGAATCCGTAAAAAAAAAAAAAAATAAGTGAGGAGACAGATCCATCGACATTCAGGAATCCAGCCACTGAGCCACATGCCGAGAGCTTTTGAAGTTGTACTACCGCGCAACTTTTTGCCACCTACACTAACGTGAGTTGCTTTAAATTCAGCTACTGGAAACGCAGGTCTTGTGCTCAATTTCTACAAGAGCTACCTCTATGCTTAGATTTCTCTCTTTACTCATTCGAAATCCAAAGAACTTCTTTGAGGAGCCATGGTTTTGTCATGGTTCATAATTCCAAGAAATAAAATTAGTTTCAAGAACATGAAAATGCAATGCTAGTTATATGATAACTGAGTAATTATGCCCATGAAGATGCAAAGATAGCTAGCGAAATAAAATTAAAGCTATTAGATAGCGAGCGATTAGTAAATAAAGATTGCTAACAAAACAAAAAGAAATGATTAGAACGTGGCTAGTAACATAAATTTGAGCTCTAGTTTAACTCATTTTGACGATCCAAAGATTTTTTTTTTCACACACTTATGTGAGCATGCGTGCCTAGGAAAGGAGCCAAGTTTGAACATGTCTCAAAGATCATTACTTGTAAATGCGTTGGAACACTTTGATTTTAGAGCTTAATAGTGTTCAAGTTTATTCATGCTTAACTCATTGAACAAGTCAGCTAAGCTTGAACATATCTCCTTAAGCTTGGTTAGCCTAGACTCAAAAACCCACGTTCATATAATTGGTCAAATCTAAAACCTTTATTACCTCGCAAGGTGCGCTAGTGGCAAACAGTGGAGTGTGGCCGGCTGGCTGAAATCAGCCTAAAAATAGGGCCGACGACGGGGTACGAAAGCCTAATCAGAGGATAACGGCCGAAAGTGCCGGCGACGATGGTGGTCGGGAAAAAAAAAAGAGGGAAAATAAGGTCAAAATAGAGGATGCATAAAGAAGGATTTTGTTTACCATTTTCTAATGGATTTTCCAAGAAGTGGTAAAATCTATCAAAAGGAAAAATAAAGAAATGGGAGATGAAGGCTTACCTTGGTTCTAACGAGCTCTTCGACCTCGATTTCTAGCAACCACAAAGCTAGGGCATGGCCAGAAAGAGAAAGAAAGAGGGAGAAAAAGAGAAGAGCTCCTAGATAGAGGATTGTGGAAGAGAGGGGTTCTTATTTACAAAGGAGACCTAGGGTTTTGGTCGCATTAGGTGTCACGCCCCGAACCCAGCACCCGAGTCTGGCACGCAACCGGCCGCATGATCCCTAAAGTAGAACCCTAGAGATCATGCAAGGCCTAAGATAAACAACAATTCCAT
>JAOXJJ010000001.1:9729568-9766738 GCA_025769935.1 Phoenix roebelenii
AAATATATCCAAAGATAAATTCCATACATGCATAAATAGAGGTGCTCAGTTGTAGGGATTCTTACTGAAATTGTAGATTGACTCAAACACGGATCCGAATCATAACCTACACGCTGGGGTGCTGAGTCCCCTGATCAAAATCTCCTGGCACCGCCGACTCTTCCTCTACAACATTAATTATAAATCACAACTAAATTATTTAATATTTAAATATTCAAAACCATAATTCATATCTTTTATGGGGTCCATCACCAGGTCCCCAAACATCTCAATCCCTCCAGATCTAGAGCAGTCGGGGTGGTCCGACTCCCACCATTGTACCACCAGCCTACGTCGTCGCCAGCCATAGCCACAGCCACGCCGCAACGATAATCGATCCCGATGAAAAGACCAAAAAAAGGGGTGGATGAGAGAGAAGGGTTCTTCCTCCACCTCTTTGGTCCAAGGGCAACAGCCAGGGTGGTTGTGCCCTTATCTTCCCCATCCTCGGCCACCATTGGCCGAACCATCGTCGGCCGCCCCCGCTGCAGTCACCGGCAATGGTGGCCGGCCAAGAGAAAGAGAGAAGAAGAGATCTCCTCCTCTTCTTCTTTTTCTTCTCCTTCTTCTTCTTCTTCTTCTTCCACCGAAAGCCCTCATGATCACCCAACCCCTCTTCCTACATCATCCGAGACCACCCTTCTCCTCCAATCAGAAACTCTCCTCGCAGTGGCTCAGCTCCCCCCACCCGACGGCAACCCGAGTGGCCCCCGACCGCCGTCGTCGCCGCCGGTGGCCCACCGACGCGAGAGGAAGCGGAGAGAAGATGAAGCCACTTGGAGAAAGCCTCGATCCATCAACCCCCATCCACAACAGAGCCCTAAAATCCCTCACAAATCTCCCCACAATCCCGATCCACCCCATCTGCCATGACTCCCGGCCAACCCGGCGGCCGGCGGCGGCAAAATCCGGAAGAGAGAGGCCGAAACAGGGGTACCCTGTTTCGAATCCCTCTCCGACGGTTTCACCGGCCGAAACCCCACCAACGCCACCCCAAATCTAGGAAATAAAGTACAAGGGAAGAAGCCACGCTTACCTCGGTCCGACGGGGTGCTCCGGTGACTCTTCCGGCGAGGAATCGGTGGAGAAAGTCCGTGAGCAGCCCGGATCAACGCGCACGGCCCGAGTTCTCTTCACCCGTGGGGATCTTCACCGAAGGAGAGTGGCCTCCCTTCGCGGCCGGCCGGATCTCAGCGCTCGTCTCCTCTCCGGCGATCCCCTCTAGCACCGCCGCCGCCCCCCTCTTTGCACCCCTCTTCTTCATCCACGATCGTGCCTAGGGCACGATCGTAAAAAGAGGAATGGGCCCGGTCTTTTCGGGCCGGCCCGTCTCTCTTTCCCCCTTTTTTTTTTCCTTTTTTTTTATGGGGTATTACATTAGGTCTCCGATTCCCATTCAAAGCTGCTGAACGAGAATCTAAGGGTCTTCTGCTCCTTGTCACATATGTAACATACATTGGCCCAGCCATGGGCCAAGCTCTACGTGCGTCAGGCCGATCAAATGGATGGAGCCCGGATTGAGCCTTTATAATGTATATGTGTTTATATACGTGTGTACATATGAGGAGTTATTTTACTCCCATGTCTTACGTCAACAATCCCTCCTCGCTTGATGTCATCATCGTTGCAAGTAAACTTTCATGATTCATGCAGACGTTCCATGCACCCAAGGAGGACAGTGACTGAAGCCAGTGGAATCAAGATGGAGGTCGAATAACTTGATTTGAGGTCAGATAAATCCAATGTTTTCCGTCTCATCATTAATTTAGATTGCCATCTGTACTAGAGTAGCATCAATTTCACCATCTAGGAAACTTCTCTGAGTAGGCGCCTTTTCGGCAGAGTGGCTTTGGGTGCCCAAGGCAATGCATGACAAATTTTTGAAACTAGCTCAAGAAGGAAAGATGGGTGATTTATTAGAATGTCACTGTGGAGGCATACAACGATCCTATTTGATCTTTCCAATCCAGGCAGTAGAAAAGTTTAGGTCTCAAACAACCCCTACCAACTGAGAGGATGGTTTGGGCCCGATAGATGCATACATATGTACATAACACATACATACACTATATATATATTGTGTATGTATGCATGTATGTATTTATGTATGTATGTATATATATGTGTATATGTATGTATGTATATATGTAAATATAAACACATATACACATAAATATACATATATGTATGTCATTTTCCAAGTTCGGGCGTAATATGGCCATGCTACCGAGGGTACAACCTATGCTAATACAAAGCCAACAATCATAATCAGTCTGTTTATATTTTCTAAAGTCATGTTTCATTGAATTATATTTTCTTAAATCATAATTTCTTAAAACACTTGCTCTTAAATCATACATAAATAAATTGGTTGAGAAGCATTAAATTACATTATTGAATTTATAGTACATAAATCATTAATAGTAAAAATAACAGTCATGGAATCATTATTTTGCGATAATTATGAATTTTATAGTATCGTATGCTCGATCCTTAATTTTAATAAAGCATGATATCATCAATAATTAATATTATTTTTAGATTTCATATAAATCATAAACATAAAAAATAGGTGAAATTTTGAAAAGTATTAAGAAGTGCCAGGATTAGTTAGCTCTTTCGCCTTAGACCTTTAAACTTCACTACGCAAATCTGCTAAACCAATTTACAACATTAAAAGCAACATTAATTCTATTCAATGACTTTATTAATATTAAAATAAAAAAAAAAGGAGACGATTGGCCGGATGACGATGTTTGGCAATTCTGGATGGGTCAGATCTAAACGATTCGATCAATGAATTATAGGACATAGACTCGATCAAGGCTAAAATTGTTCGACAAGGTTCATCATTAGCGGGTTCCAGAGACACTTGATAGAGATGAAGGTGATCGGTCCGACAAACTGCTCGATGCTAGAGCGGTTTAGGGTCTCTTTACTAGGGTCAATTTGGGTCCAAAGAAAAAAAAAAGATGGTACCCTTCACTAGGGTCCATATGTTTGCTAGAGAGAGAAATAGAGAGAAAAAAGAGAAGAAGAGAGAGAAACAAGCTACGGAAAGAGAGGGATGGGTCTTCTCCTTTATTTTTTTTGGCAACATAGAGGAGGAGGAAGAGCTCTGCTTCTGATTCCTAAAGGAAGAATAAGAAGCAGAAGGAAGAGGGCGGTGATGGTTCGGCAAGGCGTGGCAGTGGCGGGCAACAGAGATCGGCAGGTGGTGACTACCGTCTAGTTAAATCAACTCAAAAATAGGGCTGAATAGGGGGGTTCTTGGCTCGATGGATTTTGAGTCCCAACCTATGTCCTGAGGCAAAGGCTCCGGTGCTGATCCGACGATAACAACCGAAAGTAGGGATGGCAATCGCGTCGGGTCGAGTCAGATATAGGACGGATTGGATGCGGATCGATCAAAAATTTCATTAAGCCAAATCTGACTTATTTATTAAATAATCAAAAATTTAAATCTAAATATGACCTGCGGAGGGATGGAGTCTTAGTTGTATAGGAGACCTAGGATTCCGGTGTCCCTAGGTCTCTAATTCCCATTCAGCGTTATGAGAGCGGAACAAAGCTTCCCTTGAGCGTCTTCCGCTTCTTGTCGCACAGGTAGCATGTGCCGGGCCTACCATGGGCCGAGTCTCAAGTCTGGTCGATCAAGTGAATCGGGCCGATGTTTTTTTGTGTCACCAGTTCCTCCTTCCTTGATGTCATTGTCGTCGGAAGTCAGCTTTAGCAATTCATGCAGACGTTACATGCACCCAAAAAGGACAGTGATTGAAGCCAGTGGAATCAAAATGGAGTGGAATAACTTGACTTCAGGTCGGATTAATCCAATTGTACCCGTCTCATCATTAATTTACATTGACGACCTGTAGTAGACTAAAGGGTCAATTGGACTGTCATGATTTGCTTTTGCTCCAAACTTTTCTAGACGCTACCTCAACTTAATAATATACAGAGCGCCCATGGTCTATACGACGTCAGGCCCCACCTCCACCATCGAGGAAACTTCCATGAGTAGCCGCCCCTTCGACGGAGGGCCTTAGTTTGGGAATCCTAACTCGAGAAGGAACTTGGGACGAATTCCCAGTATCTCATGCGCTTTTATCTGGACAAAAGTTTATAGATATACGAGGAAAGTATACATATTACTCTCATATTCATGAAATTATTTTTATTCATAAATTTTGTGATTTTTTTCTAACCTAGTAGTTAACTATGAAATTTTGAGTTTTATACACCTGGGATGATCATAATCCTACGAATGTCCGAGCCTATTATGATCCAGGATAACCAACCCTTGGACTCTCAGACAAAGGCCACGTTAATTTTCTAGTTCTTCCCTTCTCCCAAATGGAGAGATAAGCGCATGTAATTAATTATCCAATTTTAGATTTTTGGAATGCGTCATCCAAGAATCGAGTCAAGAACCTGGTTTCTGAGCAGAAAAAGTTTGATCATCATCACAAGCTTCAAAAATGGCATCCATCGTCACTATGCTTAATTATTGATTATAAATTGGTATAGCAGTGCTACGAGTTGCTCATTATTCAAGGTTGACACGATAACAAAGTATATGAACTCCAACAACAAAACAGGAATTACAGGAGCAGAAATTATATTCTATAACGCTAGCAGCCACCTTGCAAATGCTCTTTGAAGGTTTATTTGCTCAGCTTCGATGCGTTGTCTATCTTGCGGATGAAAGAGTTGGGGAATCCAACCCATTTTTATCAATAAACACAAAAGGATACAGAGGAAGTAGAAGCTTGCAAATAGTATCGGAGTATTATGATCCACAGTTTGGAGGACCAATGAAGCTGGAGAATAAATGGATCATAGAGAAGAGAAGAGGGGGACACCAGGCAACGTGGCACCAGCATCAACGACGAACACATTTCCCGACACATATTCTGATGAATCATGGATCAGATACCGGACCAAAGACGTCAGTGCCGGATCCGACGTGCCCAATGTTTTCAAGGGAACAGTCTTCTTGGTCACTTTGTCAAGCCATTCTTTCACCATGAGGCCCTTTGTTATCTCAGATTTAAATATTCCAGGACTTATAGAGTTCACTCTAATATTATGCACTCCAAGCTCCAGAGCCATAACCTGTTGGTTAGAATTTAAGAAGAAAAAGAGGGGAAAACGATATAGTTATTTCAAAGCTTAATATCAGAAAAATAAGGACTGAAAACATCTGAAGAAATTTGAGAAATAAAAATCTTCTTGGTGAAGCTGTGAATGGTGTTTTGAAAAATCTTATAATTTTAACTTGTGAATGCAAAATTCTTCCTTCACGATACCAAAGTTGGACTAACAGCTGATGTTACTCAGATAAACAGACACCAAAGTTACCCTGGTAAGCGCGTTGACCCCTGTTTTGGATACAGAGTAGGCAAGATTTCCAGGCAATTGCCCACGTTCTAGACCGTTGATCGATGAGATGTTGATTACTGATCCTTTCTGCTTTGTGTCACGCATCCGTTTGCAGACATGCTTGGATACGAGCCATAAGCCACTTAGATTTGTGGCCATAAGGTCGTTCCATTCCTCTTCAGGCCACTCCAGTGGAGAATATATACCGCCTGAGAAACATAAACAGTTCGAATCAGAAAATAGCAATAACCAAGGAAAAAAGGTGCAAATGGAGCAGCAGCAATTAGCTGGTCATCAAATGTGGAGAGGGAAGGAGGAAGAAGAGGAGAAGAGGAAGAGAAAGAAAAAGAACCAGACTTTCCATCTGAGTTTCAGAAGAAAAAAAAGCTATTTTTATTTAATCATTTAATAATCCTAAACAACTTCATGGATCCATATATATATATATATATATATATATATAGGGTTAAGAAATAACAAAAAGATTCCTATAAAAAAAACAATTCTATAAAAATCCTAAAATAACAATATACAAGCAAGCCCCATCAACATAAAATAAAATAACATAAAATCAATCTAGCAAAAAAGTGGCTGGACCATCCTTCTGCGACGACCATGGCTCTACGTAACAAGCGGTCCGGTACTGATTTTTGCACAAGAAAAAGCTGAGAAATTATATATCGCAGTGGATAAGGAAATTCGGTTCTGCTAAATTTTTCTTTAGAAGCTTCATGCATTTGATAATTTTTCACAGATTAGCAGACATCTATCCATCTCATTGGTTGGATCGATCCACCTAGTATATATTGAGTTCTAAATAACCTAGTACATTATGATTCCGAACGAACTCCCACAGAAGTTTGAAAGCGAATAAATAGCTCTTATCTGAACATCACTGACCACCTAAAAACGAAAAAAACAAGTAACTCAAATATCGAGTTTACCTCGGATTCCGGCGTTGTTAATTAGAGCATCGATCCGGCCGAAGGCATCCCACGCCTTCTGCACCGAAGCCTCTATCGCGGAGCTGCGGGCGCTGACATCAAGCTCGACGGCCACAGCTCGGACGGCGGAGGCCTCTGGGCCGGACGATGACAGAGACAGCGATCCAAAGCTATTTATCTCGTCACAGAGGGATTTCAGCCTGCCGGTCCGCCTCGCAGCCGCGACAATGTTGCACCCAGCCCTGGCAAGGTCGAGGGAGAGCTCCCGGCCAATGCCGGAGGAGGCGCCAGTGACCATCACCACCTTCCCTTCCAGTCTCCGCCATGGCTGATCCGTCGCTCCCTCTGCCATTGCTAATCTCTCCACCACCTCGCTCCTTAGCTTACTTATTCCTCTCTCTCTCTCTCTCTCTCTCTCTCTCTCTATTCTACTCGATGGCTATAGCGGGGAAAGGGGACTGGGACTTATATAGGAACCAGCGGCGGTCAAGCGGCGAACGGTGGCACCCGCCCTTCCTCATGCGCGCATAAAAATATTATGAGTGTTACGACAGGTCTGGTCGTCAATTTGTCGACGATGTAGAGGGATGGATACGATGGATTGATGGAGGGGACATGGACGGCAGATAAGGCGCCCGTATTAAAATTTTATGGTCGAGTAGAAGGATGGCGTCGAGCGGGATGTTAATTGTGGTAAAGGAATTAATAAAAACAGACGACGGAGATGGCGTCGCCATGAGAAAGGTTTGATTGCGTCAGCTCACACGTGGGATTCCACATGATTGTTTTGAAAATGGTAGGTGCAAAAATCTGATTTGAATTTTTTGACTCCATACCATGGCCTGATTCGGGCACACGCACTAGCGCACAGCTCACTGGAAACATGCAAAAGAAACCATGTATGGAGACATTGTGAGATTGTCTTATCGAGAAATCATGACGGTCAAGGAACCTAATCTGAGTGGGCACCATGTGGATGGAGGGGCTTTGTTTTGGGTGCCCATGGTAATGCGGTATTTTCTTGAAACTAAGTCAAGAAGGGAACATGGGTATATAAATCGGCGGAACCGCATGGAAATCCGTGATTGCTCTACCAGCTTGCTTTTCAGGCCGGCGCCCGCTGAACCGACGGCGTTATCCAGGGGTGACAGCTTGGGCGGGTTAAAACGTTTCGGTCCAGTCGACTGCACGCGGGGGCGGCAGAGCCAGACAGGCGAAAACACGTTGGGTTCGGCGCGCCGAGGGCGGCGGAGCGAGACAGGCGACAACACGTGAGGTGGGGGCGCGCGCGAGAGAGAGAGAGAGAGAGAGAGAGAGGCGAAGACGGGTTCGGGTAGCGAGCCTGCGAGTGAGAGGGGGCAGGGTGTATTTTTTTAATTGGCCTTTCAATGAAACCCGAGCCCAACTCAATCCTTTCAGGCCGAGGCCCAAAATCGCCCTAAGCTGAATCCGATGGCCCCTTTGCAACCCTAATGTGGAACGCGATGAATGTTGCGGCCCATCTCTGGGGTAACTGCCGAATAAGTCGCAAGTATAGCCTATGGCGTTTTTCGGCCCCACAAGGTTGATCCGAGACCAGTAACATCTAAAATACTACAGAATCGGATCGGCTCCATGATTATCCCAAACCAGAATAGGTGAAATCCAACATCAAGCCAGAATGTCTTAAAAACTCATGAATTATAAATATTTTGGCAATATTAGAGCAATAATAATAATAATAATAATTTACATGTATACCCTCCTAAATATTAGAATATACACATATACCCTTCCAAAATTAATATTTACATATATATACCCTTATTAAACGGTTGTTTTGTATATATATATATATATCCTTTTCTTTTCTTTTATTTTTTTTTGTGGATGTACCCATGCCATCTAATATCGTTAAAAATTTAGCGGTTTATAAGGGTATACATACAAATAGCAATTTTGGAGGGTATTAATGCAATTTCATATATTTAGGATGATATATATGCAAAAAAAAATTGAATTATAAAGAATTTTTCATAAATATCCTTTTAAATATTAGAATTTTTCATGAATGCCCTCTTAATTGATATTTATTCGCATGCTCTCACTAATTCTGTATGAGTATGTTTGATATAGCGATTCAGCTAACGCAATTAGCCAAAATCATATTTATTTAAATTAAAAATTAATTAAAATTATAAAAGTATCTTTTTATTCGTGAAGTAAGTAACAGGTTAACATGTCTTACTAAAAACTAATATTTCTACTTTCTTTGACAAATTTTTTGATCTCTCTCAATCCTCTTTTTCACTTCTCTGTCCGAAATCAAAACGATTCTCTTGACTCCTTTCTCCACCATAGATATTTCTTCATTGTATCCTTTTTTATATGAAGATGGTCAGATTCTGCCTTTAGCTTTATGAATTATTTAAAAAAAAGTGTTGTAAGAGATTTGCCACATTTATCTTTTAGTGTATGAGATTTTCAATGTTTATCTTTTAGAATAGACATTTTTTTATGTGTAGGCCTGTAGCTGATTTAAATTACTATGACAAGATGAGCCCCATACACTAGATCTTTTCTACTTCTAGAAAATTAAAGATCCAAATAAAATTAGCTTAAGGTACACAATATAAAGGATGGCCTTCTAGCACATTGCTGCGAAGGTTGTTAATAAGTTTGAAGGATTTGAAGTCCTTTAATAATTTTGTTTGGCAATAATTAATGTTGTTCTTCCATCCATAAGAATAAAAGTAGCAGGGAAGCTTGATCATTACAATCTATCGTGCACTTTTAAAATATTCTAATTATTTACTATATTCTAATGCATGCTCTCATATATATATATCTATAACAATAAATATTATAAGCTATGTTTCGATGAAATAAAATATAGTGGTTGTTATAAATGAATAAGAATAAAGCAGAATAATCTTATGATTGGTGAAAGAACTTCTATAACTCTTTTTGTTATCTAATTATCGAATCAATTTTTTCTTAACCAATATTTTTATATAAAAATTGAGGCGCGGGCACTAGACAAATCCGAGTATTAAAATAGGTTGAAGTAGAAAAAAATAAAATTAGAATTAGAATGTTTTGCATGTAAACCCTCCTAAATATGTAAAATTTTATGAATACCCTCATAAAGTGTTATTTGCGTATATACCCTTATAAATATTTTTTTGCATATCCACACATTAAGGGTATTTTAATTATTTTTAATTTTAGACCAGTAATTTCTTAACAACGTTAGATAGTGTAGGCACATATGCAGAAAAAAAGGAAAATGAAAGGTATAAATGCAAAACAAGTATTTTATAAGGGTGTATATATAAATATCAATTTTGAAAGGATATTCATGCAAATTTTAATATTTAGGAGGATATGTGCACAAAATATCCTAAAAATAATGAAGAATATATAGATATCATAGATTCAATAATGACCATTATATCAAAATTAAATAGAGAATAATATTACCAAAATAGTTACCTAATATTCCAACTTGACCGAGTCATGATCTTAAAAAAAAAACAATGTGGTTCAATTTTTTTTTGACTTGATAACCTAATTGAATCCTAAAAGACTTAGCAAGTTCTAGCCGAGTTTTGAGTTTCTTTTTAAATAAATTTTTTGAATGCATATCCTTCAAAATATGAGCAATTTCATGAACACCCTCGTGAAGTTGTTATTTACGTGTATAGCCTTATTATTTTTTTGCATATCTATTTCAGTCATTTTAGTTTTAAGTCTTTTATTTTTTAACAATGTTAGATGGTTCGAGTACATATGCAAAAAAAAGAATATATATGTAAATAGTAATTTTATGAGGATATTCCTGCAATCTTATATATTTAAAAGGATATTACATGCAAAAAATAAAAAAATAATAAAAAAAAAGAAAACCATATACAAGAATGGTATTGAGCACTATAGTCAGCCATTCATCCTCAAGTCATGGGCGCTTATATACAGCACGCTAAACATGTCCCTTAGCATAAACCATAAATTATAACTTACCAAACAAAATTCAATATATTTCAAATCTCGTCATATTTGAAATGAGCATTGGTCCATCATTCAAATGTTGGGTATTATTAAGAAATAAATAAATAAATAAATAATGTTGCCGCTAGTCTCCGCTCAACTCTCTAATCCTACATGGCAATCAGGATAGACAAGAAGCAGATCGGTGTCAAGTGATCATTCATCCATTCTACAATCGTCACATGTATCAATGGTGGATTGGATGTCGGGGAGTGCACAAGAAAGTTTAGCAAAATTATTATTATTGATTGCTATCTTCAGCAAACTAAGGTTGTAAATCCATCAGTGAGAGGCTTCAGATTGTATTTTTGTGGGGAAGAATAATTCACCTTACGACAATTACCATTGGATCATGCATTGACCACTTTAAAATATATGTAGGTGGATGAAAGAAAAGTTCAAAGTGCTTGCAAAAAAGAAGACCAATCATTCTTTCACGCGAAAGATATAAGCTGAAGCCTCAATAAGAATGGCAATATCAATATAGTTGATACGTCCACGAAGACATGCACATGTCATAGCGTACAGATGATGAGGGCTAGCCAAATTCCTTCTTCCACCAAGTTCAAATGATTGTTAGGGTGAAGTCATTTTGAAGTACAGAAAGATCTCATTTCTGCCAAGCCTCTCTTTTCTGGAGCACACCAAATGGATGAATAGCAATTCTGGCCTCAAGCTCATGGCTACAAGTCTAGAAACTCATAGCCCCATCCCATCTATGGAAACACATGATGCCATTAAACGGACAATGGAAGTGTAGTGTTCTGAAACTCCACCTTCCTCTGAAAGGAACAAGGAACCAATCTTCCGCCCTGGAGGCCTCTTTGGTCATTTTGATACGCACGCTTTAATTAGCGTAAGATGTGACAAAAACCTAGCTTCGATAAAAGATGGCAAGTTTGTACCAAGACATGGGAAAAGGGTCAAAGCTTATGGTACTAGTAGCTTTTCAGTTGGGCGCCCTAATTCAGTAAACTTTGAACTGAAGCAATTAAAGAGAAGGCTGATGATGTCATCGGATTCCATTCGCCGATCAATCTCCATCACCTTTTCTTTTTTACGTGAAGTACAGCACGTGCCATAAGACCCCAACCATTCGCTAACATGTAATGCCGGCATCTTCTTCATCTGGCCTAGAATAAAAATTATTAGTGAAGGATGGTAAAGTTTTTCCCCTGGCAAATATTTATAATCTCAGGATTTTATGTTTCAATGTTGTAAAGTATGATCATTGTTCCACAATTAATTGATATCTCTTTATAAGTAAATCAATATGTAGATAATGTAATCAAATAAAACTCTTGGTACCTTGATCTCTCTAATATGATGAACAATCATGATATAGATTAATTTTAGTAATCATAGTTGTTTCTAGATGTGTAAGATAAGCCTCTTTGCAACGTGTTATTAATCAACAAAAAAAAAGTTCATAAATATAAGCCTATGATGTTTTGGATGCCAAAGTAAGAGGTTTAAAGCAAAGTTGGCCGAATCGGTACCGAGATCTGTACCGATCGGCATCTAGTACAGGTTGGTACTGGTTCGAATCGAATCAAATCGGATAGAGGTTCTGTCCGATTCTGGCCGGTTTCGGCCAGAGCCAATCAGGTTTCAGCCCCTAGGGAGTCGGAACTATTCTCTACCTGGACCGACCAGTTCGCCCTGGTTCAACTTTTTTTGGTTTAAAGAATTTATATTCTAGCTAGGTTTCAAGCCCCATCTTTATCTCTCTCAAAATTAAAAAGCTTGCCGTCGAAGCTTCATCTCTAATTAAGCATGTACAAGGGGAGAGAGAATAAGAAGTGGTTAATATTGAGCTTAGGAAGATGGGCTTGTTTCCTTAGTTTTTCTCTACTTAGATGCGTAATCATGGGTACCTTCCAAAAGAACCTCAAACCTAGAAAGTTGAATGTTTTGGAATGCTTTGCAGATGATATTTGACTTAAGAAAATACTGGAATAAACAAGGACGATATATCACGATTTTCCATGTGTTTGGTAAATCTCTGGTACAGACATGAAATCCTTTAGGGTTCACCTACTGTTACTGCTCCCGTTGCTTTGTTTCCTCTTTTCCAGAGATTCTCTTCACATATGTTAATGTCAGAGAAGCCATACCAACCTTCTCCTCCTTCCCAACCATCCTCAAGACGCCGTTCTAGAACCTTTGAAATAATGCCATCATCTACATGAATTAACTAGAGGAAAGGGTCATCTCTCATCCTGAAGCAAAGCCAAAGTTACTTACATTCTGAGCTCGACAAGCGGCACATAAGCCATGTTTGTCGACCAAGTTTGTTCTGTGGTTGTAACGTACGTAATTGGATAGTAAGAAAAAAACGAGACGGTAAAAGCAGTTCAATTAGCTGGCTTTAGATTCACAAAAATGATCAGGATTAAGGCTTAATCTTTCCCTAATTAAAGAGGAGATGTAATGAGTTAACAAACTAGAGATGAAAAGCTACAAACAGATGGATAAAGAAGCCAACCAACGTTTTCAGAAAAAGGGCCCTTCTGTTATTTGGTTCCACTTGAGTGGCATTTGTGTGGCCCAACCTGTTTATAAGGTCATTTGGGGGTCACAAACTGAGGTGCTGGACCTCATGGCTCACCAACCCCATCTGAATTCCCTGCACTCTCTCAACCCTTTCACGGTGAAAACACCATACCCAAGTTCAACCTCTAGCAAGATAAAAACCCTGCTTCAATCCTATGTCTTTCGACATGTGTGCCATGTATTCCATGCCATCATCAATGCCAGGTCCATGGTCATGGAGCTTCTCAACGAGAAGAATAGCATGGCCGCCAACCACACCATCAAGCTAAGGAGGAAGAAAAATAAGAAGCTCCTTGGTTCCATTAGGATGCATTTCAGCTGGTCCTCTTCGCATGTCATACCCATGCCGGAGCCTGCAAGCATGGAGGTCTTCGGCGCGAGTCACATGTACTACGACCCGACATGGAATTCGATAATTTCTACTGAGGAAGGCGATGAAGACATGGAGCTGCCACTCTCTGGGTACCTTCATTGGCTTGAGGAGAAGAATTCTGAGGCTTCAGTGAGGGATGATGATGGGAGTGAGATTGACCAGCTTGCGGAGAAATTCATCGCGAGCTGCCATGAGAAATTTAGGTTGGAGAAGCAAGAGTCTTATAGGAGGTACCAAGAGATGCTTGCTAGAAGCATATGAAGAGTGATAAATGTAGTGTGGTAGTCTTAGTCGCTGAGCTTTTGGTGGTGGTAAAGTAAAATAGGTGATGTGGGTTGAGCTGTGTGTTTCTAGTCCTACTTTTTGTCTTTCTTCTTGGTTTATATATGGGCTATGAAAACCGTAGAGTTGATGACAATTTGGAGGCCCTACAGGTTGATTAGAGATGTAAGTGCAGTTGTTACAAGTTCAAAGTTCTTCACTCTTCTATTATATGGTCATTGGTATCTCTTCCAGCCGACATCAATACAAAGCATTCTCTCACTCTCTCTCTTTGTGTGTGTATATATATACACACATACATAAACGCTCACAACTTCCCTCTAGACCTAGCTGCTGCCGAAGTTTCATCTACAAATGGATAAGACTTTTGTCTTAATGTATATGAATCGTTGAAGGAATGGAGCAATACCCAATATCTTCTTTTAGTTGGGTATTGCTCCATTGTTTGATTCAATAGTGGTGTTTTGCATACAACACATAAGTATTAGTATATCTATGTATCTCCCTCCACCCCATCCTCTCTTTCTCATTTGAGGTGCTGTTTATTTCCCCCTAAACTTGCGAGGTTCAAATCTGGGGGCATATATTAGGCTTCCAAAGTTAAAAATGTTTCCTCAGTCATGACCTAAAAGTTAATCACTTTAAGAATGGGTAAAATGTTAGGTGAACAATTATCCAAGAAAAAAATCAGGTATACATATAAAACATGTGCAATTCAGTAGTATACATTTTTCAATAAGCATGAAATTTCCCATATATTTTGCAAGATCAGATTATAATGTAGCATTAAACTACGGTGGGCGAGCTTGAATAGATGTGAGTTGCAACAAATAGCTCAGGTAGAAAATATCCCGGTTTTAGAGTTCCTAGTTACTGTCTCAGTTTTATGTTACCAACCTGTTCATCTTTTGTCCTTATGAGAAATTGTCAGAAAGCGTGTATGAACGAGACCTAGTTCTCACACTAGATAAATCATAGCCATCAATCTATTTGAATTTGTGGTAAAACACAAATCCAGATAAACCAAATGTGAGGGCAGAATATATATTCTATGCTCTAGTGTGGGATGAGCCATTAAAGCATGAGGTTACTATTTTACTTCTTCATGACTTCCAGACATTTTCTCTTACAGATAAGCAGGCTTCTGAGATGAAACATCCGCTCATGTAATAGCTAACTAGCATTGGTTACATGTAGAGGCACTTAAACAAAGTAATGGCGCTCCCTAGGTTCTATTGGATTCCCAAATGAAACTTTTTAGAGGCACACAAATGATGGTTCCATGACTGCAAGGCATGCGATCAGTTCCTGAGAAAATTTGGTAGAATGGCTCAATCATTGGCCTCAACCAACTTTAATTTCGGGTGCAGTTCACACCCAGAACCAGTGCATCACAATTCCTCTTCTGTTTCGAACAGTTATCGGCCCCCAAAATCCTTTCTTTTCCTTTCCTTTTTTTTTTTTTGTGAATGGACCAAATCTTTTCCGATGTCATATCAATGTCATTGTATTGCTTTCTTCTTCTTCTTCTTCTTTTTTTTGAGAATATATTGGTTTGCTACTAGGGTTGAACATGATATTCTTGAAAGGGAACCCTGTCAAGCAATGCTTGGGGGGGTCCAAGATGCTTCGTTTCTTTTTCTTCTTTAATTATGCCCTTTATTCGGAATCACTGCTTTCCTAGTATCGAGAGCTTTAGCAGGAGCTAGTGGGCTTCTCTGTGCTGCCGAGGCCTCATCTTTTCTTTGCCTTCAGATTAATTTGTTTGGGTAAGAGAGCAACAGGTGCTTCTGAACTTCGCTGAAATGGATTCTCTTGGCGAAAGGAAGGCTTTGTCTCAGGCATCTCTACAGCTGAGACCAGATGGTTGGCCTCATGTGGGCTCTTATTAAGAACTTCGCCATGCTACGTACGTACTGGCCTTTGAGCTAGGATCATGCAAACTTCTGAATATGCTTTTAAGGAAAGATTTCTTTTTCTATTTTTAAGCGCCGAAGCTCCAGAAGAAGTGGAAGCCATGTGTTTGGATTGGTGAAGCGTGATATTTACAAACTACTGGTAAGGAACTACTTCCGAACTTCATTATACCTTCTTCATAGCATTTGCTATCGCAATCTCCTTCGTAAATCTTTATTAGCAAATTAAGACGTTTCATCCATCAATATCCACTAAACATGATGGTTAAGTTGTAGCCAAGGTGGCTTCAACTACTTCTAGCACCATCAGTTCGTCATCCTCAGGGGCTGTTGCTTGAGCTGCATGCAGCTCTCATGTGGAAGGAAGGAGGCTAAGGCAGGGGACATGGGAGGTGAAGGGGGTGGTGATGGGCAACGGTGGCGAGGGAGGGAGCCAAGGGAGGTGAAGGGGGTGGGCAATGGGTAGCAACGAGCAGTTGAAGTTGAGGGCGGATGGAGTCAAGGGTGGGTGGACAAATTGGTTTCAGGAGGGGTGTTTTGGAGTGGAAATCACCTAAATTTTAGGAAAGAGGCAAGAGGCTGCAACTCGTCTCGCGCCTGTTCCGGCCATGGCCCAAATGAACTGCAGGCAGCTTGAGATATGGGGGTCCAAACAATCCCTTAAAAGGAATTACATATTTCTCTACGGAATTGATGGATTTGAAAAACTACGTTATACTGCTAGGTTGGCTCCTTGGACGGGAGGCTTGTCTTAGTAATCAAATCCTTCAACTTAATAACCATAGATTCAATTCTCTGATAATATTTTTATTAAAATCTAGATCCATAAAAATGCATCACAACCACCTATTACATAGGTAGACCTGTTCATCGGGAAGGCTGGGCCAGATCCGGGCCGGCCTTAGTTCAAGCTGTCGCGTCCGAGACCGGCCCGGCCCGGCCCAGCCCCCGAGCCCGATATTTATTGAGTTTCGAGCTTCAGGCCGGGTCTCAAGCTTCCTGGACCTAGTGGAACGCTTTAGGCCCAATATATGTAAGTGAAGCTTTCGGTATGTTTTGGCTGGTTGTGCTCATGTTAGACTTATATGAATGAGTAGTCACTTTTTACCCCAAAAAAAAAAAAAAGCTCTCAGCATGCTAAAGAATTTCATGAAATATTTATATATTAAACTTAGTTTTTTTTTAATAGCAGGAGAGAGAAATGGAGAGGAGAGGAGGGGGAAGAGAAGAGAGTGAGAAAGGGGGAAAGCCGCCTCGTTCTTCCGTTAATCAAGTGAACCGGAACGGTAGCTACTTAATTAGATCGAACCGGGCAAGCTGGGTCACCAAAACCAGGTTCAAAAGGTGGGCTAGGAGTCACAAGCCTATATATGATATATATTATATATAAGATCCAAGCCCGATGGGCCGGCTAAAACTCAAACATGATCCATTGAACAGGCAGACTCATATTTCAAACCCGACCCGTGAGCTTAAAACGTAGGTCCAGTTCGAAAAGAGCTCCTGCGAACTGCAGAGAGCCTGCTTCCCAATCACAGTTGCCCGTCATTGGTGGTATAGTCGTGTGCTTCGAGAGATTCCATGCTGGTTCCATGCAAAGCATAAACCCTTGGTCGTGAAGCTTATCCATGAGATTCATATTTGAATATCAAAAGTTGGGCTTGGGAGTTAAATCAATACTCCATTTCAAGTTTGGTTTGGTAAGTTCAATCCTAATTCAAACTCAGCTTCCTTTCTTAACTCATAATAAGAAAAGAAAAAAAAATTCCAGTTCTACAGATAACAGCTTGTCTTGCTGGTATTTAAAATGCACATAAGTTTATTTCTGATGTTGAACAATCAAGGGTGTAGGGAAAGGGCTTCAACATTCAACTTCTCGTAGTCTAATGGCTAGTTCGCTCCAGCGAATGCTCTAAGAGATCTGTGACTGCGACCATGGCAGAGAGACCGATTGATATGAAGCTCCCTGGCGAGGCCATTGCGCGGGCGGGCGCGCGGGGGGGGGGTCACACAACCGATTTCTAAGGCAGAGGTAAAGAAGCTCCGACGCCTCTTCTCAGTGGTCCTCGACCTGCCGAAGGAGCTGATCAAAGCTCTGCATCGTGAATGGGAGGACTAGGTGGTGGTCGTCCGGAGTCTGGGCTGCCAGGTGCCAGTGGAAGAGTTGGTGAAGGATGTGGCTGCCTGTGCAAAAACAGAAAAGCTCTTGATTTACCAATCTGATCTGTTTTCCTTTGGCTTGCTTTTTTTTTAGAGGCTAACTTGCCTGACCAAAGGAGAAGAGGATAGGATAAAGTTAGACCTATACCTATATCATCTCAAATTTCAAAATCGAATCCAATTATCTCGGCATTCTTCTTGTGGATGATAAGGCAAAGGACCAATAGTGGAACTTGGGACTGGGTTGAGATCATGAAAATTGGAATACTTTGTTGCTTTATACATGACTAGGACTTTGAATCGATAGTGTCGCTACCAAAAGATCTGGATACGATTATGGAAGTATGTGACTTGGTGAAAACTAGGTCACGCGCTCTCATTAATCGGTATCTACTGTGGATTTCCACGATCCCTTTATATCAGGGTATTTCGTGGGAACCAACCTGGAAGGCGGTCCCCAACATCAAAATATCGAAGGATGCGTTGTATCCACATTATTGGTCGAGGTGGTGGCAGTGCCTCTCGCCGACGACCACCTGGCCCTCCGGTTCAAGTCGTCGGCCGACAGGGATCGAGTGTTGTCCGGCGAGCCGAGCCAAGGTCTACGAGAGGATCGATAGGGTGGTTGCATCTTCATATTGGATTCAGCGCTTTCCGGCATACCAGGTGCGTTATCTAGCCTAGATTGCCTTTGACCATTGTCCGCTCCTGATCTCTATAGTAGATTGCGTTAGCCATCACCCCTCATTCCGCTTTGAGAAGTTGTGGTTGTCATACCTCTAGTCCTGGAACATTGTCTAAAAGGCTTGGGAGATGTCGGTGCAGGGTGATGCCATGCAGAGGGTTTCGCGCAGACTAGAGCTTACCAAGCGCGGACTCCCCAAGTGGAATTGCATGGTAGTAGAGGATATATTCAGGAGGCTGAAGGAGGTGGAGGCATCCATTGCTAAGCTTCAGGGGAGGGAGGACCATTAGGTTGGGCTACTAGAGAACGACTTGAGTGATCTGCGGCAGTAGCTCGCCACACACCACTCCCTCTTGAGACAGTAAGAGGTGTTTTGGAGACAAAAGTCCCGGGTCCAGTGAATGAAAGAGGGAGATAGGAACACTTGCTTCTTCCACTAGTTGACTATCATCAGGAGGCAGAGGAGTATGATTCGTTTCTTGAGGGATGTCTGGGCAGCAGGGGGAGGAGGAGAGCTCGAACCGACGAGTGCTAGTGGATTTTTTCAGATCCAGGTGATTGAGGATGGTGGATCCGAGGGTGACACTGTGTTTCCGCAGCCGGACTCTGCTGTGGGGGCGGCAAAGAATGCTGTCTTGATTGGAGCAGTTTTTGAGTCTGAGGCCGGGGGCAGTTTGGGCTCTAGGGGAAGACAAAGGCCTAGGGCCTGACGGTTTCCTCCTTCTTTCGAAGGTACTAGAGAATTGTTGGGAAGGCAGTGGTGAAAGCAGTCTAGTTATTCTTTAGCACGGCAGTCATAGCGGACGACTGGAAGGCCACCTTGGTTATCCTGATTCCAAAGCGGCGCAATGCGGGAGAATCGAGCTACTATAGGCCTATCAGTCTCTGCATCACCCTCTACAAGGTAGTAGCTAAGATTCTGATAGATAGGATGAAGCCACTGCTGTCTGGTCTCATTTGTCAGGATCAGGAAACTTTTGTTGGGGGGCGTAACATCTGCGACAATATTATGATTGCCCATAAGATGATGTGGGACCTGCATCGAGCTCCGAGGTGGCGTTGCTTCATGGTAGTGAAGTTTGACATGGAGCGGACATATGACAGAGTCTGGTGGTTCTTTCTCAGGAGGGCGATGAAGAGCTTTGGGTTCCATGAGACGTGGGTTGCCTGGGTGCTAGGCTATGTGATGAGGTCGTCCTTCTCTATCTTGGGCAACAGCACGCCGTCACCTTTCTTTCGGTCGACAATCGAACTGTGCCAGGGTTGTCCCTTGTCTTCTTACCTTTTCATCACTTGTGCTGATGTTCTCTCCCGTGTCTTGCGGGCTGCTTGTAGGGAGTGGGAGCTGGAGGCTTATATTCCAGCCTCTGGGGCCCGTCCAATTTCTCTTCTTTTGTTTGCAGATGATTGCCTCCTCTTGGCCAAGGCTAGGATTAGGGATGCTCGGGCCCTCAAAAGGGTTTTAGAGGATTACTGAGAGGCTTCTGGTCAGAGGGTAAACTTTCACAAGTCCACAATCTATTTCAGTCCCAGTACGGAGTTGCGGGTGCGGCACGAGATCAGAGGATTGTTTGGCATGAGGGAACAGGAGGTGCCCTGGTGCTATTTGGTATTCTCGTTCACCGGGAAGAGACTGCGAGTGTCAAAGTGCCTCAGTGTGGTTCAGCGTATCCAGGAGTGGCTGGAGGGCTGGAGAGTGGCCTCACTATCCATGATGGGTAGGGTGACCCTAGTGAGGTCGGTCTTCTACTCTATGCCGATCTATCTCATGTCCAACACTGTTGTTCCGAAAATGATGCTAACGAGGATCGAGCAGCTTTTTTGGGCCTTTCTTTGGGAGTCTTATGGTGGTGGCCGCAGGGTGCATCTTATGGCTTGCGAATATATTTTCCAGCCGACCCGAGTCAGAGAACTTGGGGTGCAGTCTCTCTTGACGAGGAGGGAGGCACTGATCATCTGGCATGTAGCCAGATTTGTCCTGGAGCTGCATTACTTTTGAAGTCAAGTGATGGAAGCCCAATACGGTCCTGCTCATATAGGTGAGGGACCAATGAAGGGCCGAGGATGCACTTCCATTTAGCAAGAGTCCGCAAGTATGTGCCTTTGGTCTTGGCCGACTATACATGGCTGATTGGCGATGGGCAGGGTGTGGATGCATTGGACAACCCCTGGGTGGACTCGCTTCTGGTCAGGCATTGGTCGACTATGATCAATATCGAGGCCCTAGGAGGACTTTGGGTCTGTGACCTTCTTTGCCTTAGAGGGGCAGAGTGGGACACTACCCGGATTGCCCAGCTGTTTGGAGATCAGCTTGCGGAGAGGATCCGGTTTGTGCCAGTTCCAGGATGCGCTAGCCCCGATGTGAGGTATGGAGCTCGACCTGCATATCCAAGGTCAGGGTAGATGATGTCTACAGCATTCTCCAGAGCGAGCAGCACCCCAGGGTAAATTGTGCCTGGATCTGGCGCTTCGGCCTGCACCCAAGGGTGGCTTTATTCATCTGAAAGGTTGCCTAGGGCCGACTCCCAACAAGCTCATTCTGAGTGGAAGGGGCTTGGATATTCTCCCCCAGTGCCCCTTATGCCAGGTGGTTGAGTTAGTGGACCACGCCTTGTTCCAGTGCCAGCGTGTGAGGAGGATTTGAGAGCTTTCCATAGTCCCACTGGAGGTTTGGTGTCACGACATCATTTCTGCATGTGATCAAATAGTGGGCTATGACCCTGCAATTTCGACAGGCGACTATTATGGTGACCTATATGGCTCATCAGATTTGGCTATCGAGAAATGTCTGGATATTCGGTGAGAACTGCCCCCCTCCCCCCCACCGAGGGTCATGGTCAAGCGGGCCCGGCTCCAAGCATCAAAGATTGCTCAGTCATAGCTGTTGGATGGACCTTTAATAGTTCGAGATACCTGGAGCTCTACTTCTGCTCGTGGAACGTCTCGTATGGTGTTTTTCACCTAGGAGACCCTACTCTCGATTTCCTCAAGGTAAATTTCGACGGAATCGTACTGGATGGCGGGAGTAAGAGAGGTGCCGGCTTTATCATCAAAGATCTGGAGTCTGGGGTGATTGCAACTGGTGGTCGTCAGATCTTCAACACCTCGGTTCGGGGGCTGAGCTGAGAGCGACTTGGGCTGGCTTGAGTTATGGTCGGCAGGTGTTGCAACCTAGAGCCATACTGCTCGAGGGCGGCAACAATCATTAGCTGGATCCAACAGAATGTGGGTGGGGTGGGCGACTACTACCTGCTGCTTAGAAATATCCAGGTTTTGGTCTGTAATGGGATGGTCATACAGGCGAAGTATGTGATAGAGAGGCCAACGAGGCAGCGATTGGATGACCTCCTATGTGGCCAACCATTTCGATGATACTCTTTGGATAAGGAAGAGAGAGTTATCTGGTGCGCTCCGGAACCTATTATTTTTTATTTTTTTGGCCGTATCCATATCCGTAATGTATGATACATCTGTTTTAGCAAAAAAAATATAAAAAAAAGCACATCATATGGGCAGGAAAACAAGCTTAATGTCCTCACATATCACCCTCACAGCTTACAACGACATCAGATCTGTCTTCACATGGGGCGAGAGCATGCACAATAAGTTACTGGCAAATGCAAGCAATATATGGACCTAATCTTCTTAAGAAATTTTATTGTGTTCACACCATCGTATACTAATATATAATGATTTAAAAATGTGCCGAGGCTAGGCTTCCGAGGTTGATGGTATGGGTTGAAATCACATAATATCAGGTGGGACGATCAACCCAGTGACATCTTTTCTTTCACAAAAAAAGAAAAGAAATGGTGAAACCTTCTTCTCAGGAGGGACATCCATTAGAATCAGACGATGGTGATTGATGGGTTCGTCCCTTAATAAATAATCCATCTAGTGGAGTCGTTGAGTCCACGTAACGAGGGACACGTCTCCACCCGGTTCTCGCTCGCACGTGACCGACGACCGGGCGGTCGTTCCCCTGCGCGGGGTCGACGAGGGCCTATAAATATCCGGCCATCCGCCGGCATCGCAGAAAGAGGGGAAAAGAGTGGGCGCGGGGGGAAAAGCTCTTTTTGGTTCTTGCTTCCCATAGCCATTCTTTTGATCATTGGAAAGGCCTGATATCTCTCCTCTTCCGCAAGAGTCAAAACCCAAACCCCTCCGATCAAGATCCCTGTCGCCTCCGGAGGCTCGAATCTTGAAGGTGCGTCAGTCTCCACCTATTAGGGTTTTATCTCTTTGTGCTGGAGCTCGGAAGTGTAGATCCGGGTGTTTTTCTTTGAATTCTCAGGTATTGTACTGTATTTTGTTGTTTAATTGCAAATCGAATGGTAGAAGAATGATCTCTGTGTGGTTTCTAGTTCATTGAGCTACGAATCCATCAGTAGATAATGGATCTGGGGGTTCCACGCTTCAGATATGAAGCTGAAGTAGATTTCGGACCTTGATATGTGGATCGTTTTGGGAAAACACTCCTCCCTATAATTAGATCTTTATATAGCAATCGGATCCAATCAAAGTCAGTAGATTGCTGCAGGATCGGTTGGGTTTAGTAACAATCAGTTGTTTGGATTGTCATTGCTGTACTTTGAGGAGGTTTATATATTCTAAATCTTGCTGATTTATAGTTCCCTTCATGATTTCAGGTCATCTAACAAATATTGCACGCAAGTTTAAGCATATCAAGAAGATCTGAAGTTTGCCAGATTTAGGTACCGATTAAAGTGTTGAAACGAAAAGTTTGACTCGAGATTAAAGAAATTGTGAACCAGTTCAAGGTTTTTAGTTTTAGTTTTCTAGTACTACCAATGCTCTGTTGGTCCAATTCCTTCAGATCGAATTGATATATTTTGGTTCAATAATCATCAAAAAAGAAGCTGCACCATTTAGCAGAGCAAGGTGTTAATCTGAGTGTTGTAAACAAGAAGTTAGATCTGGATTCAGAAAAAGCCTTCATATTCCAAAATTAACTTTGGGCTCTACACTCTTAATCTAGATCCAGAACTCTTCTGATACTGATTAGGAACCCTTTGAAGGTTTCAAGTTGATAAAGCTCGGATTGTTAAGTTTTGGTTCTGCTCATTTTGATCATGTGGAGGTTCAAGCAGTTCATGCCAAAAGAACAAGCTGGCCTGGAAGGTCGCACAGTTGATGTTGGCAGTCTGAAAGTCCATGTCCGAAATGTCATAGCGGAAGGGGGATTTTCCTGTGTCTACCTCGCCCGTGATGCTGTAAACTCATCCAAGCAATATGCACTGAAGCACGTGATTTGTCAGGATGGGGAGTCATTGGATCTGGTAATGAAGGAGATTTCAGTGATGAAGCTGCTCAAAGGGCATCCAAATGTTGTCATGCTTGTTGCGCATGCGATCCTGGACATGGGTCGGACGATGGAGGCAATGCTTGTGATGGAGTTCTGTGAGAAGTCATTGGTTACAGTGCTGGAGAACAGAGGGGCAGGATACTTTGAGGAGAAGAAGATTCTTTTGATTTTCCGAGATGTTTGCAATGCAGTGTTTGCCATGCATTGCCAGTCTCCACCAATTGCACATAGGTATACCATTGTTTGTTGATATCTTGATCTTGTGTGTATATTCATTCAATGAGTTCTGATAATTTATGTGGCTCTAGCTTGATATTAATGCTATATGTTCGCTTTTGGTCGGGCAGAACTTGAGATATACATTCCTTGTTCTGGTGAGGTTTGTCCAAATAGATGCATCAATACCAGTCATATTAACGTACTAAGATAAGCTTAAAAAGTTTGTAGTCCTTGATTTGCTTTTTTGATTTGTTAGTCCTTTCTGATGCAATGTCCTTGGATTTTTCTTTAATAAAAAGAAGATTTGATAACTGACCATAATGATTTCTGATAACTTATTCTGGATATGAGACAATTCTTTCATTACAAGGAGAAACCAGATCTCACTATCTCACATTCTCTCCTGAGGAGAGAAAGTAGTGCTATCTTTAACTCTGTGACCTGTCATCACATGGGCTTTTGTTGCATTATCCAGAGATCTGAAAGCTGAAAATGTTCTACTTGGAGCTGATGGAGCTTGGAAATTGTGCGACTTTGGTAGCACCTCAACCAATCACAAGTGCTTCAACAGGCCTGAAGAGATGGGCATTGAGGAAGATAATATCAGAAAGCATACTACCCCTGCATATAGAGCCCCTGAGGTTTGATGTGCAGACTTCTTTTCATGGCTTGACATTGATGTGTACTTGATTCATTTGCTAGGAAAATGCTAATTTGTTCCATAATTTGTTGGTTGCAGATGTGGGATCTATACAGAAGGGAAGTTATCAGTGAGAAAGTAGACATTTGGGTAAATCCCCCATATAAGCCTCTTGTACTATATTGAATATTACCTTTCTATGTTTCACAGATTAAGGTTTTCTTTTCTTCTTCGTTTTTCTGCTTCACAGTTTGAAATGTTGTCGGTCTGATACAAAGTTTAAAGAAAAATATGTTTACGCCAAGTATTTCAGCATTATCACTTACTAGTAACCAACATAGTGCATCAAGTTGATGTTTGTGGTGAATCCAAGGGAAATGTACTCTGTATGAACCTATATATAGTGATCATGGATTTTTTGTGTTCCCAGCAAATGGAAACTAGAGCTGAAGTTGTTTTTCGCTCCGTTGCAGGCTCTTGGATGCCTACTGTACAGAATTTGCTACTTTAAATCTGCATTTGATGGCGAATCAAAGCTTCAAATCCTTAATGGAAATTATCGCATCCCAGATTCACCAAAGTACAGTGCTTCTGTGACGAGTCTTATTAAAGACATGCTTGAAGCCTCTCCAGATGCCAGACCAAACATCACGCAGGCAAGGTCTTTGCTTGATTGCCCATTCATCTCCATGAATCTAGGTTAGTTTTACATTGTTGCATGTGTGACAGCCCATGAGATGCCAAGCTCACGCTCCTCTTTCTGATGCCAAATCATTTCTTATAACAGGTATGGTTCCGTGTTAATGAGCTACTGCCGGCAGAGCTGCAGAAGCGCTTGCCTGGTGGGTCTACATCTGCTTTAAATGTTGACATATGCCCACCTGCAGCAGATGTGCAGGATGAAGGTGGGAGTATTCCAAACTATTATGCTTAGCATTTACATATTTTGGATTTACTTCATGCATGCTTTAAAAATTTATCGTAGAAAGTTTCATACTATTGAATTTTTTAGATCCATGTGGGCTCTTCTTGTTGGTGTTGGGCATTTGTTAAAAGCAAGAAATATTCCACAAATTATTACTGACTTCCTCAATATAGGTACTAGAATTGGGTTATATACAAATGCAGCTTCTGGAAGTTAAATGACATAAAGAAGATAATGATAACTTTTTCTGATTGCATTCTCATTATATTAAACAGAAAGAAAGAAAAAAATGTTGTCACATTTGCTATAATGTTGAACTTTCTGAAGTTTTAAGTTCTATGTTGACCTGTAACTTTCTTAATCCTGATGCACTGGCTTTGTTTTGGCAGGAGTTCGAGAGAGGACATCGGCAATGCCTCATAGGAGCCCTCCACCTCCACCACCATCAAGAGAACACATTCAAAGTACCTCGCATTCATCAGCTTCAAAGGTTGCTGGAGATGGCGCACACTTGGGTGCGTTTTGGACCAGCCAGCTTGTGCAAGATTTGCACACTGAAGAGGATAAGGGACCAATATTTGACAAAGAACCAGCTAGCAAAATGGCATCCAAGCACAATCAAAGAATACCTGAGAATAGAGCTAGTCCTCCAAAAGAACAGCATCTCCAACGGAGTGTCCGTAGGAACTCTCCAGAGAGATTTGACACTGTCCCAACTGAGGACTTTGAAATACGATTTTCTCCTGGTGGCTCAGAGCAAGGTTTAGAGAAAACCAGAGCATCTGATCCTGATGGTATAGCCGGCTTTCAGGACAAGGCATTCAGCACATTTGTGGCTGAGTTTGATACCAGTAAGCACCAGTCTGCAAATGCTGCTAGTAATGTTAACGATAAGAGTAGATTAGGAGACAAGGGTTTGGAAGCAGAGTTATGCAGGCTGAAGGAAGAGCTGAAGCAAGCTAACATGGAAAAAGAAGAAATAACATCGAAATATGAAAAGTTGTCTGCCATTTGCCGCTCCCAGAGGCAGGAGATTCAGGAGCTGAAGCGTGCCCTCGCTGCAGCAACCTCATCACCTGCAGGCAAAGACAGTTCAAAGGCCCAGACATCTCCTGGAAGCACGCAGTCGGATACTCCGGTAATAAATTCTTGTATCATGGCTTCCCTTTAGTTATTGTAACAGCATCTGAGTTTCATGTAAACTAATGCAACCTTCCTATGATGATCATCGTTGCAGCCAAGGGAGAAGATAGGATCGGTGTGGGAACTCCAGCAAGGTATGTTTGCCGATAGCCCTGCAACATCCAGCCCAGATCCCAAGCCGTGGCAGGCATTTGCCGAAGAGCCAAAGGTGCAGGGCACACCAAAGAGCATTCACCCTAGATCAGTTCGAACAGTTAGGGCAGCCAATGGCAGCAGAGATACTACCAAGCAAACCACCACATATTCCGCCAATGAACCATGGGGCTTTGACAATGATAGTTTCAGGGCAGTCCCTTCTGGGTCGGAGGTGCCGAGGACATCGGTTCAAGGGAATACTTCACAGCGGTTCGGTGGCGGCCGTGAGACGAAGAAGGCTGAAGCCAGCCAGCCAGCTGGATGGGCTGGTTTCTGAGATTTTATAGTTACTGCTGTAATTGTTATAATTAAGCTTTATATATAAGTGGGGATGAGGATGTTGGAGGGGTGACGCAGGTGTCTGGCATCATTTATCCTTGTGGATGAAAAAGAGGGGAGAGAGGGACATACGGCATCTAACCTGATTCTGGAGGGGAGTTGCCTGGCATTGGTGGGGGATAGAGCAGGCGGGAGCCGCGTTGTTCGGCTCTTTTACTCATATCCTGGGGCCCGTCCATTTTTCTCATGTGTAATGTAGTTGAAGTGGTCCTCATAAATGGTTCTCGTGTCAGTATTAGTTCTCTTAAAAGCTATCGCAGCTATTTTCATGTGGCACTCAATGGCACTTCTTTCATAAATAAATTCCTTCTGCACTCTATTGGAGTTAAAACTTGTTCTTTTTCTGGCTAAACCTCGCATTTTACATTCTCAGAAGTACCAGTAGTATTGGTCTGCGTGCTTCGAGCTGTGTGGCCTGTTCGGGGACTATTTTATGGCCAATGGGACCTGCAATTAAGCGGCTGTTTTTCTGTCTGCCTGGTGGCTCATTAGTGAGGAGGGAACAAAGATCCAAGTAAAAAGAGACAATGGGAGATGGGCTTGCTGGCTCGTACCTTAGGTTTACCCTTTTTCCCTCTCTGTCTTTGTTTTCCGATAAAATCTTTTTCCTCCATCTTAACCATACTCTCTCACAGCCTTCCTACTTTTCACTCTTTAACGAGTAAGATGCTGGCTCACATTAATCATGCCTTTCTTGGCCATTTGGCTAACATCAAGTGTTAATACATTTGCGTATATCTCTCGCAAATATGTTACTATTCAATCATTTATTGACGTCCAACAAGAATAGCAGACATTCTCGTCTTGCACTAGACAATACACAGAAACACTACACATTACACCGATCAAGTAAGATGCTGATATTGACATGCTGTCTTCATATTTCATTGTTACAGCAAAATTTTCGACACTTTATAAGTGATATTTACTATACAGTAGGAGTGTAGGAACTTTCCTCAGGAAGAACAAGACAGCGTGCACACGCCAGGCCTGTAAGCCCATGCCGGTGGCAAGCGTGCATACTTCTCCATCCCTGGCTGTTCATCGTATGGATGTTCCATAAGTTTCAGTAGCCTGCGAACTTCTCCATGGTCACCTAGTTCGGCAGCATCGATGGCACTTTGGCATAAATAATTCCGTAGAATATACTTTGGGTTAATTGAGTCCATTGCGACCTTTCTTTGCTCATCAGGAATGCCACTGGCGACCAGCTATCAAAAAAAAGGGGTAAAATCGTCAAAAGAAAAGAATTGGATTTAGGAAATTATTCTTGTACTTCATGAATGTTCCAGTAATTATAAATTTATAACTGTGCACTCCAATGTTTTTTTTTAAAAAAAACATTTCCAAAAGAAGCTCCTAGTTGCACCAAAAAAATATTACAGCTTACCTCAATTACAAGCGAATCGGTTTTAGGGAAATTCACCACACATTTCCATCACCAATTGATTATCACACACTATATTGAGTCAACCGTATTCCACTGACAATACTATGATGATTTCCTAGAAAGCAAATCAAGTATGCCTCATCTCTGGTTTCACTCTTCAGAAAAAGTACAAGTGAAATAAGAACAAAGGTAAGAATGAGGAGAAAAAATATCATGGACCAGCCATATCTCATAGTTATGGCATCAGGAATCAAATATACCTATCCTCCTTGGTTGTCCATTCCTCCCAAGTTCTACATGTCATTTCTTTCTATCAAGCTATGCATCCTTTGTTATTTCCAAGACAAATATCAAGTTCTTTAATAAACTTCCACCATGCTTTCTTTAAGCAGGCCTCACCGGTGCCTCAATCCTTCATAATCCATACTTGCTGTATGGAAAGTGAGCACGTCTTTTCTTTGTTGCTTGCCTCAAAACCATCATAGTCAATTCTCCATCAATCTTCCCTATTTCTGTGAATACTAAACTTTTTATAATTTATTCATGTCTAACTTCTTTTCCTATTGTACTACACATGCTCTCAGAATTGAGAGAGAGAGAGAGAGAGAGAGCAATCACTAGAAAAGAAGAGAGACAGCAGAGGCAGTAGGCATGTGAGCATAAAAAAGAAAATGAGTTATGAGGGTCGAACCTCAAATCTTCATGAGAAAATGTATAAAAAGTCGTAGAATAACAAACAGAATATAGGAAAAACCATCGCTGAAAATTACCTCCTCGATATAGGTTTGCACCCAGCTGGTCCATGCTTCTTTTCTCTCCTTTCCAATGTCTAGCAGCACAGCTTTAAGAGGAACAAGTAGCTCATCTTTTGGAATCTTAGGGTCTGCTTTGATGTTAGAAAGCAACCGAAAAAAATTTGTATAGTCGACTTTATCCACAGCCATGTTGTTGAGGAGCTTATTTGTCAGCTGCTTGTTGTACTTGGATAGACCAAGTTTTCTTGTCATCATTGACTGGTATTCATCCATGAATTTAATCCCATATCTGTAGTGCCACAGGAATAAGCATCACTGACAATGGGAAACATTTTCAATCATGATTGCACAACAAATGTACAATACCTTTCCATTGCATAATTTGCCTCCTCTCTACTAATCAAATGTGCAGCTGATAAAGTTGCAGTAAACTGTGCGATGTTCCACAAGCCAATATCTGGCTGGTTGGCAAAAGAGTATCGTCTTCCTGGAAGGTCTGTGGTATTTGGGGTATAACTTGGATCAAAAGCATCCAAGAAACCAAAAGGTCCATAGTCAATTGTTAGACCCAGCACGCTCATGTTGTCTGTGTTCAGCACACCATGGGTGAAGCCAACACCCTGCCAGCTGCCAACCAAGGAAGCAGTGCGCTCAGCAACCTCAACTGACCAAGCTGATTTGATCCATGGCAAATACATTAATAGTGATTACAATCTTCCAGATGAATTTCCTCATTCATTTAATAGTACATCATATATAGAATAAAGAACTTAACCAACCAAAAAATCCATATGTAGAAGAATATTACCTGCATACTTGTTAGATGTCAAATCAACTGCTGAAGAACCCTCCAGGCTGACCTCAAAAGATATGTCATCACTTTTGCTCATCTTCTCTATGTGAGGGAAATGATGGCGGATAGCATAATCTGACAAAGCACGAACAATATCAAGGTTTTCTTTTCCCCTAAAGGTGTGCATTTGGTAAGTACCAAAACGCAAAAAGGACTGAGCAACCCTGCAAATAATCGCACCCGGTTCCTCCTTGGGATTGCCACTGCAGGGACAACAGCCACAAAAATGAACAGTGATGTCTCCAAAGAAAACGTAGTTTGCACTACTATTGAACAAAGTACAGAACATTACTAGTGTAGCACACAGAGATTTCACTTAGAATTGAAAAAATTATACTTTTTCCCAAGATATAGAAACACGAGCATCTTGAAATGCTCATGTGATCCAATCTGGTGGTGGAATCATAAGGTTTTCCTATATTTATGAAAAAATGTTGCTTCTTTTAAGAAAGTTTTCAAAGCCAAGTATTGAACATCCATTTAAATTAACGGAAGTCACACATTTTAAATGCATCCATGTCTGGTTGGCACCTCCAGGTGCAACAGTGAAAAATTTCCTTGAAAATCATACCAATGTGATGATACCAACTCCACAAAAATGTACATAATGGTGCCAGAAAGCAGGTGAGAACAATGGAAATTAATGACATACTCATAAAACATGTCGCGAGTAACATATTTGCCAGTTGTAACAAGGCAAAGCGCACGAGTTGTAGGAATTCCCAGTCCATTCATTGCTTCACTGCAGAGGAATTCACGAATGCTACTACGCAAGACTGCAAGGCCATCTGCAAATCGGCTATAAGGAGTCCTCCCAGCACCCTTAAGCTGTAACTCCCACCTTTCACCTCGAGAATTTAAAAGCTCACCAAGGGTTATTGCACGACCATCCCCTAGCTGACCTGCCCACACACCAAACTGATGCCCACCGTAACATTGAGCATAGGGCAACCTACAGAATATATTTCATCTTCTATGTTAATGCAGTGTTCCACTAACACAACATTTAATTTAATTGGGGGACACGGTACAGTGAAGAATCAGATTGAGAACTAACCCTCCCTTCAAAGGCAATGCTCCAGAAAATATTAGTGGGAAGTCTGGTCTTTCAAATCTGTAAAGCCAAAAAAATGTGGATGCAAGTCAAAAGATGACTTGATGCCAGTAACTTATAATCAGAAACCTACAGTATTTACAAAAACTATGGTAAGTTGATCAATACAGGAAATAAATTCTGAAATAATCAATAATCCAAGGTTCCAAAGAGGTTGTTCAAATACTATCCAGCCAAGAAGGGAAAATAATTGTTATCATAGTCAACTAAGAATCCTAACATTCCAATGGAAAATAATTCCAATGCGAACAGGAAATCACCTGCGTGGAGTGAATCCTTAATGTTCTTAACCAAAGCAAAACAACAAGAGATGGCAAGCTCCTTTTCTATTATTATTACCGAAGAACTGACAACATCATTCTCATAATTGCATAGATGGAGTGAACATATTCTTTCTATGATCTCATCATCAAAAGAAGAAAATATGAAATATCTAAGGGAGAAAAGGAAGTAACCATTGTTATCTGAAAAGAATCCAGTAATGAATGGGAGCCAGTTATTTGACCAACACCATTCTTAATTTGTTAACATTGTACACACGGCTTGATAGCCAAACAGGTCAATAATGTAAAATAAGGAGAGCTGCCTACTCTTTAGGATCCAAATCAAGCAGCTTGGCAACAGATTCTGACCAAGCTACAAGCTCGGGCTTCCCCACTTCAGCAGATGGTGATACTTTACTGTAACATGCATGGAGCACCTGAAAACCACATGACAGACAAATTCATCACTTCCTAAACAAGAACCATAGTCCATAGTGAATATATCTTAATCAGCAATGATAAATTAGTACCTACAATGACACAACCTATGCGTGCTAGGATAAAAATGACAATTCTAGTTTCCACAGATTGTAACATCTAATTTTGCAAATTTCTGAGAAATAAGAGTCATACAATCATGCAACAAGTGTAAATGACATCAGACTTAACAAATAGGATATGTCAAATTTGAAAGCCACTTGCTTATATGTTAAATTACTTTTATCACTTAGGCTCCTGGAAAATATTCCAAGGGTAGACTGTATACTATATAACTTCTTCAAATCAAAATGGTTTGAGATTATCAAACTGTAATGATTGGTTCACATAGACAACAAGATAGAGTATGTACAGTCATAGGAGGGATCAAGTTATCTCTTCTTGTGGATTCAAATTCAGAATAGAAGGTTCATACTGGAGAAATTTTCGTAAATCTAATATCAGACAGCACATACAGTGACTTCCATATATATTACGAAGAGTCCATTACATCTACAGTCTAAATGGATAGGATGCAGAATGCAGAATGCGTATGCCTGCATGCACAACTTAAGGAGAAAGCATATAGAGAATTTAGTTTCATTCTTGAGTAATGACATAGTGGTGGTTTACTTTGTCACTTTGTACAATACTTCTGTTACAAGGTTACCTGGACAATAAATTGATGTGCAATTGTGCATTGTTACAAACTTGTAGCAATGACTACCAGCCCACAACAGCTTATCACAACATATTGCATATATTCGTTATGACAAAAGTTGGCAAGTGTTAGTATCACATCCAATTACTATCCAATTGATGGATTATCCATGCATACAATATATTATGATGTATCTTAGGACTTGTTTGGTCCGTAGAAAAAGAAAGAGGGAAAGTATGGTTAACGGGAAATGAAGAAAAACCTCTTGTTTGGTTGGAGTTTTCAAAGGAGAGATGGAAAAATAGCATTCCCATGGGAATAAAATTCCTATATTTCATAGGAAAGAAAAATCCATGAGGGACACGAAAAAGCTACTTTCCTACCGGTTGGAACTTGGAATCCTTTTTTCCAAAACTACCCTTAAACCATCAAAATATATGGATAAGGTATTTTTATTTATTAAAGGTATAATAGATATTTCACATAACTTTTTCAGAAAAATAGATGCTCAACCAAACATAAGCCATTCTAAAATGTACCACTTTTCTATGGTCAACCAAACATGCCAAAACTATTTTTTCAGGCATCATAATATTCTCAGAAATCAACTTCTCAGAAAAAATATTCCGGTGAAAAAAAATCTTCCCGCAAACCAAAAAAGTCTTTAGAATAGTGATCATTGGTATAAGCTTGCTAACAAAAAAAAATTAATTTTACATCCTGATATAAGCTAGTTTTGTTAGATCAAGACCCCTAGGATTAGACTTCTTTAAATAGCTTGATACCTTTGAATAGATAGTGTCCCTCGATAAATCTCATGCCTTTGCTACATAGATCAGTCAATTCTTGTTTCAGTCTTCAGAACATAAAGTTAGCCTAGATGCCTGTTTGGAAGTGTCACATAAACTTTCACGGTGACGCATACGTAGTGTTGGTGCATACAGGACACTAGCTGCTAGCAGCATGGGCAAGTCTTGCAATACTCTAGTACTTGATGGCAAGGGTCGCTCACAGATTGAAACGAGCTATCAACAATTAACAGTAAGATAAACAAAGCTGAACAAGGGTTACTTTTGAATGTCCAACCATCTCCATTGCAACTACTTAGATCTTAACATTGACCATGCACAGAAAAGTAGAGAAAGGATTTAACAATTACTGTTATATTACTCCTTGAGTAAACATAGTCATGCAAACTACTCCAGTGAAAGCATCATTACGTTCTAGGGGTGTGATTCCAGATATATGAAATATTCATAACAAATGTTTTTTCTTTGTAGGCACTCACAACAAAGTTTGCAATTCAATGAATAAAGCATCAAAATATTGTGCTATATGTCCAGAACTAGTCTCGCTATTACTTCAGTACATTCATTTGCACCTACAATGGACTGTTAAGTACTAAGACTCCATGAGAAGTTTGATTTTTTTGTTTCACTCATTTTCAGATCATCCTTTAAAGTTATTCACGTATACCATAATAGTCTCTTTGGACAAGCTGAAGATATCTACCACAAGGTGTGTACACGGTTGTTTCCTACTTTCTTTTAAGAGGACTTAGCTTTAAGATTAGCATGCCTATACCCAACTGGAAATACTTTAAAAAAATGAGGTGACTGGAATTTCTATATATGTCGAAAAAAAGACATATGATATCAATTCTAAAACGCAGAGACAATATTTCCACAACCAGGGCGATTCCTCATGGTCATATAGAGGATAAAATAGATAGAAACAAAGAAGGGATATAGATATGAAGAAAGTAGCAGGAACATTGATTGGTCATCATCAAAACCATACCTTCCCCTCTTGTCCATAGCCAAAGGCATGACAAGAGTTCTAAATAAGACTCCTTATTTAACTAAGACACCTCAAAGTCATAACAATTTGATAATTAAAGTTGCAATTTTTATAATATATTAATTTTTCCTTTTTCTAAGAAAGAAACTTGTTAATCCTAAGCCAGACTCATTCACAAGACTTTTAAAGTGCACAACCTAATCAATAGGAGCATCTATAATAAAAGCCGAACCCTTCTACCCCTAAAAAAAAGAAGACAAAGTGGACTGCGTAAATTCTTGATCAAATATACCACTGCATCAAAATCTCATGAAGATGTCTAATAAATTAATAAAACTATGTTCGGAATACTAATAAAATCAAAAAAGAAGTACCTCCCGAGGAATCGTATCGGTTCTTGGATCACCAGGAAGCTCCCTTACGAAGGAGTGGTCCCAATTCAGCTCCTCGAGCTTCAGTTGAACCTCTTGGCTGCTCTCAGCAACCGCCGCCGGAGATTCCATCCCCTGATACCGCCCATCCACCGGGGATTCCATCAATCGATCCGCAGTAGATCCTCCTCCGATATCTCCGGCGATCCCTCTCCGCCGCAGGAGAGGAGATCTCCGTCCGTCCGCCGGCGGGCAAAGAGGCGTGGATAGGCGGGGAAGAGGAGAAGATGGGATCGAGGAGATGGCGGAGGGGGAGAGGAAGGAGAGGTTGTTGGAGAAGAAAGCGGCGGCGGCGGCGAGGAAGGGGAGGCGAGCGGAATAACGACCGGAGTTATGACCGAGCATCGCCCTTCTCCAACCCCTTTTGTCGTGTGTAGGTGCCGTCTCGGTCTCGCCGTTTCCTTCCAGCGAACGAAGAAAAAATAGCCAGCCGCTGCGGTGGTCAAAGTTATCAGGGTCCGGGTCGTCCTTCCATTGCGTCATTCTTGTTTGTTTGTTTTTTTTTTTTTTTTTTTTTCCACTAAAACGGATGGATCTTATTACGGATACATCCAATAAAATTAAATAATAAAATATTTCAGAATATCAGAAGCAACTCTCAATCTCCAGCCCACATGGTGCTACCTTAGTGACTGGCTACATAAGCAGTCACCCAATTCGCAGCTTCATTAGCTTCATGAAATATATACTTGGCCTAAAAAGCTCCTCCAGCCCCTACCATTGCATTGCGTCATCCTTGTTCATTTGAGCTGTTTAAAAATGCACTAGGGTTACTAGTATTCATTTTATAAAGCTAGGTGATAAACTAAAATGCTAATAAAAATATGTTCTACTATCTATTTTTACTTGCTTGGCTTGAACGGCGGCAGTGCTTTCATAATTCTTCCATATACCAAAACAAAAACCTTGCGTTAGAGTCCATCAAATGAAAATGTTATAAGAAGCATAGCTAGTTTAGTTTGATGTCTTGGAGAAGAAATCAAGATTGAATATATCTTCACACTATCTTCTATTTTATTGTTATCCAGACTCTCAAAAGCATAACTCCACTTCCAATTGAATTCTACAGTTATTTATTATTGGCTAATCATATGCATTGCATGCAAGAGATAACAATTTTTATAATAATGCTAAAAATATACAATAGTAAAAAAAATAGCGTAAATTAATTCCCGACCCTTCCCTTGACTATTGTATAACGCTAAGTCCCTGTTGACCCAAACCATGCTTTCCGGTCCAAGATTAGGGATAATTTTAATTACCGGTCCATAACAGAGTATTGTTTTGTATTTTTTCCCGAAGTTGCCCTTTCGTTGCCATTATGGTTGAAAACATGGAATCGGTTGGAAAATCGACCGCAAACAGGGAAATATGGCTCGGATTCTTCATTGGAACCGTGGACAAACAGGATTTCTCCATTGGCAGCGAGTCGGGGAGATCGTTTGCATGGGATACGCCTCAGATTCTTCTATTTTGCTTCTTGGTTCCAGAAGAATCAAGCGGAAAGGGGAGACTTTGAAGCGAAAAGGGAAGAGTTTATCCATTGGAATCGTGGACGAACATGGTTTCTCCATTAGAAGCGTGTCTGGGAGATCATTCGCAAACAGGAAATACAGTTCATATTCTTCAATTCTGCTTCTTCTACCAAAAATAATCAAGCGAAAAATTCTGGTTGAAATAATATTCTGTGAGTTACGGAAAATTCAGGTTCCTCCTTTTTTGTTTGCTTAGAGTCCCTTTCGATATTTAGTGGTGATGGTTTCATTGCACAAGTGTAATAGAGGTTAAAATGCTACTCCAATTTCTCTTATTTCACTGAGGCATCCCTCTGTTCTCCTCTGTTTCCCAAATGTTTTTCAACTAAAACCCTATTTTAGCTGGCTTATCTTGTTGTGTGTCTGCCATGCTCATATACTGTTTAGAGACATAAACGTGTGACTTCCATTGTTGATATCATATTCGAAAAATAGTTGTTGTCCCTCTTTTATCCTCTGTTTCCCGACTGTGATTGAACGAAAACCCAATTTTAGCTAGATTATCTTATTGTTTGTCTGCTATTGCTCATATACTGTTTGGAGACCTAAACGTGTGACTCTCATTGCTGATATCATATTCGAAAAATAGCTGCTGTGGCAGCATTTCCTTCGCTTCATTGTTCTAATAGCATTCAGAACTTCAATCATTTCCTCTTTTTTCTTTTTTCCATTGTCATGGCTTCAAAAAAAACAAGTAGCCCTGTTTTCATGGCTATTTGTTCTTATGGTGGCGAAGCT
>JAOXJJ010000001.1:9766838-9841617 GCA_025769935.1 Phoenix roebelenii
ATACTATATAACAGTTTGTTGCTACGAAAACCAAATCGAGAAAGTATGATGCAGGGTTTACAAACCGTCGAAGAACTAGCAAGATGCCTCGGAGAGGGTTTGGGAAGCGATGTCGAACGAAGCGTCGTCGACCTACAATCAGGGCGAAGTCGCGAGCGTCAAGGAAAGCTTTTCGTGTGGGAGTCGACAAAATGCCGTCGACTCAGAACTCTCGGTTGGAGAACTGCCAGAAAATATTGTCGCCAGAGGAACTCTTAGTCGGGAGCAAGAGCGATTTACCGGTGGGAACTTGTTTACGGTCTAATAGGGGACACCAGATCAACTGGAATCGGTGAGGAAGATGGAAAATTTTGTGGGAAGAAAGGATTGCAAAAAGGGGGAAATATGAATCCTTAACGATGAGAGATATTTCCGTGTGAAGAGAAGAGTGAAAAATGGGAAGAGATGAAGCCGAATCAGTGGGAACTTCAGGGATATTTTCGTCTCAAACAGAAAACAGAAAGTCAGAAACGGAATGGACCGGCTGTTACAAAAAGAGGAAATAGGGACTACAATTATAGTCCGGTCCAACACTGGACCGGCCATTAATTACCCCCAAAAAATATGCATAGCAAATAGTTTATGAAAAAAATGGAGAATTTTCTGGTAGTTGGTAATTATGAGTTTCTAACGAAACTATTTTGGAAAATAAACTATAAATGCCAATAATTAGTAGCTCAACTAGCTGGTTATCACTCTCTTTTTAAAGTTTATGTTTAAATCAATGAGATGGCCAAGAAAATTATATTCTTAAAATGGAAAGTAAACTAAGAAATACTTATTGTTTATGGTTATCTATTTTATAATTTATGGGACCAAAATCTTGGCTGGTGTGCGTCAAGTAATACTGGATTCCAAAAATGAAAGAAAGGGACTCTATATAGATACCAGAGCTATAATTTACGAACGGGCCATAAATGGATAATTAATTATTTGTTATTTGTTAGTGTAACTTTATTTCTTAAGAACTAAAATGGAAGAAAAAGTTTGATGAAATAAGACGGGAACGAGGTTTAAATCGCCGATATCAATATCTCATAACTTTTATTATTTGTGCTGCATGATTTACATAGATAGATCTTTGTGAAGATTATTTAGGCCACCGACAATGAGAAATGAGCTAGCGCACTTAAGCTTGTGCTTGTTCACAATTGACGATTTAGGGAAATATAAAAGAAAAATCACGATTTTTCTTTTCAATCTCTCTTTTAAATTCTTTATCATCATTTTAAAAATATAAAACAACAAAATCAAGTAATTAATGGATAAAAAATGACAAATGCATCAAACTATTTGTAACTTAACATCTTCTCTTCATCTTCAATGTTGGCTCCCAACATCATGGAAAGAAATTTTTATATTTCTCTATTTATTTATTTAATTTTCTCTTCTCAACCTGGCGGTGACCATACCGTGGCACTCTCGGGAATAACAGGAGCTGGACGCGTGCCGTTTATAGTACGCAAGTCCATTCGGAACGCCATATCACATAATTCGCCGTCCACTCCGCGGCCGGAACTCAAAAGGCGTTAACTGTTAAAAATTCGGCTATAAAACGCGTTTGGAGTCCGCTCTTTTTCGGCTTCTTTTCTTCGAACCTGACTACGCTCGCCCTCGCCCTCTCGCTCGCTCGCCCTCCCTCTCGCCGTTGGCTTCCTCTCTCTACATCTACTGATCTCCACGAAGCTCCCCTAAATTCCACCCCCGCGATTCGAATTCTTGATTGAATTCGCTTACGGGCGCTCGGAACGGAACGGTTCTTGCGGTAATCGGGGAAAAAATGGATGTAAGAGAGGCAGATCGCTAGGTTGTTGATGCGTTTTCGGCCTAACTCAGGAGAAAGCGCTCTCTTTTCTCTTTTTCGAGGCGTCCGCAGCATTTTTTAGGGTGTCCGCGCAAAAGAATTCCTCTCCGGGAGGGCCCTGTCATGGAGTACGATCCCTCTGATAGCAGCGGTAAGTCGAATCGACCTTTCTTGTGGCGTAATGGCGATTTCTCACGTGTTTCTGGGTTCTTGGTTAAATAATTAGAGGGGTTTCTTTTAAAATCATGTATTGGAAAGAACCTTGGCGTGGATTAGTTGGACTAGCTCGGGTAGCTTGGGGGTATTGCAAGATTGGAAAATTAGGGTTTAGAGTTATATTTATTGGTAATTAGGCCTAGCTTTCTTGAATCCTTCATTTTTTTCATGAAATATTTCTCCTTCGGTTCCTGTATGCTAGCTGGTGTTTAATTTGTAAGTCGAACGGGTTGAGCTCTGGTTCTTGGAAGAACTAGGGTTTTTATAGGTCAGAGTTCATGTTTTTCCTGTCCCCGTTGCATCAGATAGAGGTTAGGGTTTAAATCAGGTAATATATATGTAGTAGCGGGGCTTTGTTAGCATTCAAGATAGTCTGACTTGATTGTGAAACCTGAGCTGGTCATCCGAAATCTCAGAAGTGTAAATATTTTGCATTGAAGGCGTCTTGTACTTTATAGGGTGCAAAGGGAAATATACTTGTATTTAATAATGGAAGCACTAGATGTGGGAATCCAAGCTGCTTTATGAAATTCAATCTCTAGCTTGTAGTGTATAGACTCATTTTCCTCTATTTAAAAGATACAAAGAAGTGCAAATTCTTATAATGTCCTATTGCAATACATGTCAATGTGATGTGGTTACCATGATAAGAAGTGATCCAGGAAGCAGTGAGACAAACTGAGGGAGAAATCTTGAATGGTAGTTTGAATTGAAATGAGAAAGAAGTGGAGTATGTGAAGCATAATTTGACATACATTTTTTGGGGAAACAAGTTTAGTGGTGAATAGCTCTTGGCTCATTTTGTCTAAACAAACTTGTATCTTTGCCCCTTTTAAAGTTGATTTGTGCAAGCCCTTTTATATATGATTTTGAGAAATGAAATCTTCCATAAAGGATGTGAATGTTACAATTTTCACAGAACATATATGGCACAAAACAAACATTCAAAGTTATTGGTCTTGTGAGTAAGGACCCTAGCACATTAGGTTGGCACGAACACTTTATAAAAGCCTGAGGGCAGGGAAAGGGTCCTACTAAGTTACAAAACTCTCTTGACTCTGAATCTAAAAGCAACAGGAATAACCTGATTTCTCATGGTTCAGTACTTTTCATGTTGGTAAGGATATTTACAAGTTCCCTTTATTTCTATCATGTTACAGTACTCCACATATTTGAGGGATAGTCATGAAAACCTAATCTTGTTTCTTCTCAATTGCAAAGGGAATGAAGAATCTGCTCCTGAGATGCTAATATGTGCTACTAATATGAACTGTGTAAAGGATGTGAATATCCAATTCATTTTATTTTTTATACTACTAATGAATTACACTTTTGAGTTCACCAGGTCTATTTCATATATCGGTGGAAGAGACTAATTAATTGTAATCAAATTGGAAATATTAGAATTTTATGTAGCTAATCAACTAGTTTATTAACATTTCTAATTTATTACAAGGATCCATGGTTTTCAGTTTTACTTAATCAAAGGTCTTTTTCATCAAAGCAGGTGATTAAATGTGGTTTTGTTGAACCAGAAGTAGGAGACTCATGTTTGAAACTTTAGAATGTCTTCCCTGGAAAATTGCATCTAGCGATTCCCCTTAAAGGAACTTGAGATTGTTATTCATACCTAACTTAGCTGAAAACCTTTCCTCCCATGAATCTTGGGTGCTCAGTAAATTGGATGATATGGAGCAGCATTGGGGAGGGGATTTGATAGAGATGAGTGGAATTTGGATTGGGGATTGAGCTGTATCTTGCTGACATTTCATGTTCTGACATGTGATTTGAATAAAAGTGAACTACTTGCTATAGAGTACACAAAATTTTCAACTTTTGATGACCTAAGGTCTAGGGATTTAAGTTTTAAATTGAGTTCTAAGATCTAAGAACAAAAGAAAGCATGGGTTGTCTTTATTTACTTTGCCAAGCAAATTTTGGATTCATGTAAGCAATGCAAGAAACTTTCCTAATATCCCTGGTTTCTTGTGATTAATGTGCTGAAAAGAGCATATGGGTGGCTGAAAATAGATCAACTATAAACAAAGATAATATCTTGTTACAACAAAAGAAAAGTGGAAGTTTCTAAGTATTGCATAATTCAGATTCCTATGGAACCCAGCATTGTAAAAACATCAAAACTATTTTAAAACAGCCATAGTGACCTTAAAACTTTTCTTACAGATTGTATATATATAAAGTAGGGCATATAGGCACTGATCCTACTCAAAATAGAACTTCGAAACTGCTAATAATATTCCTGAAGTTTAATCAAGTAAAAAACTGATATTTACACAATAGTGCCTTTGCATCACCGAGCTGGACATTACAGAAACAAATTTTGGTACATTGATACTGTGAGAATCTCATTGGTGGATATGTAATGCAAACATCAATTGTTGTCCCAAATACCAAGGTTGGCTTTAGAGCCCTCCATATGTCTAGTATTCTTGCATGCAAGTTCAAGTTAGCAAGCAATACTAAGTTATGTATGTTCTACTTTTATAATAAAATCCAACGAGTTCTCATGATATCTGTTTTGAATTAAGTTCATATATTTAATTCATGATGTATGCTACTACATATTGGAGTTTGAGTCCCACTAGCTTCTAGTGAATTAGGTCCAATTAGCTCCATGAATGATATATTATTATATATACTTATTTGCTTGCTCTCTAACTGCCACTTTTTTTGCATTTACTGTGCTACCCTTATTCTTTTGTCCTTCTTTTACTTCTTGTAGTGTTAATATGCTCCCTCGATGATGTATTTTGTGCTTTTCTTGGAACATGTTATGATAATTCTTGAAGTTTGAAGCTTTCTACTTTCTTGGCATTGGTCAAGTCAAAATTGTGAAGTTACTACTTGCATTCTCATCTCTTGGTGTACCCCCTTTTTCCCCTGCTAAAACAATTAGCTAAATTCATCATAACAAATTGATGGCAAGCTGAAGTTTTTTGCAAGAAGGTAAATCTCCCAACTAATCTTTCCCAAAAAAATGTCCTGGTCCTTGCTAACCAATTAGGAGGACCATTTTTTCACCACATTTAGAGGCATTTATAGAATATGAACTTTCCAAAAATTCAGCAAATATTCTTTAACTCTAGAACAAAATTTGGGTATCAAAGACTTATCCCACTTATCATTCTTATCATCTCCGACGAAAATAATGCAGTCCGTATATTTGCAGAACACCTGTTCCAAACTTTATTGCCACACCATGTTAGCTTTATCTTGACCATGCATGGAATAACTGTCATTAGCAATATCTTCTTTTTTCTTTTTTTTCTTCTTTTTTTTGAAGAGAAGTGTCATTGGCAATATCACGGATTCTTTTTTGCACTATTTAGCTCCAGTCCTGCATAATATACTTGGGGTCTCTGCAAACTACATACCTGATCAGCCAAAATGCATGAAATGTTTGTTTCATGTGTATCTATTGGCAAGATTTTATTAACTGATACACGAATAATGTTATGCATTATTGAAGTTAGTATTAACTCTTTGCATTGATGCTTTTCAGTTCATGGTATGCACATGATTTTTATAGAGTTATGTTGTTATGGTGCTTATAGTTATGCTGCCATGGAGCTATTAGGTTTTCCTTTTATCTTATAATGCACATACAAATGACTTTGGCTTAACATTTTTTTGGCAGTTGCAGAACTGTTGGTTATGCATTCAGGTTTGTGTGAAAATAGTGACAATTGCCAAACCATTCTATATCTTATTATTACAAGGTCTAATGCTAGTAGTGATTTTTAGATGAGTTATACGTTGACTATAGGGGCCTAATGACTGTAGATTAAGGTTTATAGAGTAAGTCTCTTCAATTCAATGATGGAAAACCAGATATTTTCATGGAGGTTAGCATTACCATTGTAATACATTTCCCACTTTTCCGCTTTTCCATGTTTTTCATCAGTTGTGGAGTTGGGATAGGCTTTAGTTGGTTAGATTTTAGAGATATGCTTCTCTACAATTTAAATTCCTAATTATATAAGAGGGAGCGCTTCTTTGACGTGAAATTGTTTAATGTTTATTTTTTTTATTTGCAATCAATGTTGGGAGACTTATGGCAAAGTTATCATCATCTCAACATTTGAAGTTTTCAGGATTTTGATGCTATAAAATTTAAATTGTGCCTTAGCAATATTGTTTTGCGCAAGCCTTTTGATAGCAACATGCTAAGTTAATCCTCAATGATTATGGATTGACCTCTTATAAGCTGCAATCATATGGAACTCCTCTGTCATCCTTTCCTCCAATCATAAATGCCTCCTTAATTCAACAATTCCATTTAGTTGCACTCTGGTGTGATGTTGCTTGAGCTTTCTTTATGTCATCAGAATCTATTTCCTTACTACATAGTTATACTGGTTATCTTGTGATATTCTATCATCCCTGAATTGACTGCAGGGACTGATGATGACCTTCCACCATCACATCAGAACAGGGGTGCTAGAGGAGGGCGTGTCGCCGGGAATGGAAGAACCATTCTTGGTGCTATTTCATACCCCAGGGTACAGAATGATATGGAGACCCAAATACATCGGCTTGAGCAAGAAGCATACAGTTCAGTTCTTCGAGCATTTAAGGCTCAGGCGGATGCCATTACATGGGTATCCATCCAACTATAATCTTATCCAAAACAATATGTTCTTTACTTTTCCTGTGGATATTTATTGGAAACCTTGTGAAATATTTGAATTCTTCAGGAGAAAGAAAGTCTTATAACTGAACTGAGAAAGGAACTGAGACTATCCGATGAGGAACACAGAGAACTATTAAGCAGGGTTAATGCTGATGACATTATTAGGAGAATAAGGTCTGTAATTAATAAATCTTGTTAGAAGGACCCACTTACAATACACAATACAGATGACGAATTTTGCCCCCTTCTCTAATTGTTAGCATGAATTGTTTGACAAATTTTATATAGGGAATGGAGGGCAGGTGGACACCAAACTGGCTTGCTTAACAGTGCTCAACTCACAAATGATCCAGTACCTAGTCCCACTGTTTCAGCTTCTCGCAAGAGACAGAAGCCATCTCAGGCCATTCCCTCTCTATCTTTGGGTGCACCGTCTCCTGTATTGCACTCACAGCCAGTTGCCACTTCCATTCAGCCATCATCGACAACAGCAAAACGGGGAGCTGCAGCAGGGGCAAGGGGCAAGAAGCCTAAAACAGTAAGTTTATGATTCCAAGCATGAATTTTTTGTAAAGTAATGTGCATTCTCCATTTTCTTGTCCATTCCTTTTTCTTGATGTTCATTTGTTTTTAATTCCTCCAATTTTCAGGGTCAGACATTGCCTGGTGTATCTTCAATGAAGTCCATGCACTATCCTTCCGCAGGTCCAAGTGGAAGGGGCCAGGTTGCGAACAGGAGTTCTACAGGTGCTCTTGCAGAAGCACCACCATATGATCCACTGGTTGGGCGGAAAGTCATGACAAGATGGCCTGAAGATAATAACTTCTATGAGGCTGTTATAACTGATTATAATCCAGTTGAGGTGTGTTTGGTTATTTTGGTGCTCATTTTCACCGTGTCGGAGTTGCATATTGCCAAGCTTACCATTTTGCAATTCTCAGGGTCGTCATGCTCTGGTATATGATATAGGAACAGACAATGAGACATGGGAATGGGTTAATCTCAAAGAGGTGATTCAATTTCTTCTATGACAAATATTTAAAATCATAACAGACTAATTTGTTGGACAATTGCATGTTGCCTTGTAGCCCTTACCAATGCTTGCATTTACTTGGGTAAAATTTTAAATAGTAAATTTCATGAAGTATGTTCGTGCATGTTATTGTGTGAACAATATATTATCACCAAAAGTTGCTCTCTCTCTCTCTCTCTCTCTGTAGCTGCAATTATCATTTCTAAGATGTGCAAGAATATATATGCGGGGAGGCTAAGCTATAGAGATGGGTTAATGCTTGTTAATTATGTTTGTTGTGTATGCAATTTTTTCTATTTATATTGAAAATTAGGCCCATGCTTAAGGAATTTCTTTGAAGTTATTTGTGGCCGAAAATTTTAAGAAATTTATAGAAACAAAATGTAGATGACTTAATCCTTTTAGGAATCCAAAAGGATAGAATTACTGCATGCTGGAGTTTTGTTGGTTATGTCATTAGCAATTTTCATGTGCTACCAAAGCCATGGATTTTTTTTATTATTAAATTGCAGGTTAGTGAGACATGGTATTATGTTTTACTACCTGGTAAGAGGGGATGAAATTTTCTAGCATGTTATTTGAGCTAAATTGGTGATTATTTGATAATGTATCAGGCCTACAAAACTTACATAGTCCCATACTACAATTTGTTCATACAGCATGATTTATGATTTTTGTGACAGAAACATATTGTTCATCTTATTATATTTATGATTGGCTGGCATATTTTTTTATATGCTTGTTGAATTATATTTTTTACTTAGTTGACATTATTAATGCACCTTTTGTTAAAAAACTGATGGAATTAATAAAGTTAGTAAGCTCAGTTATGATGACTTGTTTGTTGAAGTGATGTTATATGTGGAATAATGTGAGGGAAGATAAGTCTGATAGGGTGCTGCATGGTTGGAGGATAACTTACGAATGATCTTTGCTACATCAAAATATGACAAGCTAAATTTTTTAGAGTGTCAGGGAAATTATTGCAGTTTTAGGTCTCTCACAGCTTGTTAGCTGAATCATAAACTACAGAGGGTAATGGCAGGAAAATAATGAGACGGATCTGAAACAGTATTTTAAATGACTAGATTTATGCTTGTGATACTTCAATTTACCTACTCCTGATGAGTGCTTTTCTATGTCAAGCAAGGTGGCTTGAATTGGAATTTAATATTGAAAAGTCTAAGTTTGCAGTTTTTTTGAGTAGTAAGGACAAAGCTCAGCCTTGACACCTTTTACCTCAGTGTTTAGGAATTATGACAAAGATGGATCTGCACTTATTGCATTCCAAGAGTTACATAGAAAAAGATGGTGGATTGGGAAAGCAAATTCCAGTTTCACGACATCTCTCCAGAAGGGATGAAAGAATATATGAATTATGTTTATGTAGCGTGCCTTTTCGTATGGTTTTTAAGGTTATTAAACAGGGTATTGGCTGGTCCTATTCATACTCCCCTTTGTTGGTAGTCCTCTTAAATTTTTGGGAAGCATTTGGTTGGCTTTTCATTGTTGATAAGGATGTAGGTCCTTTGAAAGGAATACAGTTATTGGTTTACCTGTAAGTTGGTTATGGATAAAGCCTGTATTTTGCTGGTTTAATCTTTGTCTATATTCTTCATTAGGTTTTGTTCCCAGACTGAAGTGAATGGGTAAAACTTGCATTACAGTCCCCATTTTTCCATGACTTTCTATTGCTCCTGTATATGTTATTTGCACTCCCAATGGTTGGGTCTTGTTCTTGGAGGGGCACATCCCTTAATTTTGTCTCCACCCAGGAAGGGGCAGGACATGTGGCTCCACAGAATCATCTTTAATCATGTGCTCTCATAAGTGTTTCTGATGGCATTCAGATTTTGATACATGTTCTTGGCATCACCCAGTTATTTAGATATTATATGGGGCTTAAGGAGTGTGCTGGTTGTTTTCACAAATTTGGGAGCTCCTTCAAGTGATAAATAAGAGCATTTCTAGACCTATATATGGGTGTAGGTGAAGGAAACCTGCATGCCTGGCATGTCTTGTGGCTACTGGCTGGGCTGGTTTCCATCAGTTAAAAATCCTTATGTTAGACTGTTACCCTGCTACCTTTCCTTCTAGCCATCTGCCCTGCCTCCTCTCTTCTTTCCTGTCTCTTGACCTGTTACCCATTTTTTCTCTTGTTACCAATATCTCCTCCTTCTCCCTTCCACATCTATCTGCCACCTCCCACTCCACATTCATCTTTGACCAAGCCTTCATAGTGGCATAAAGTTTCTCCTTCAAGTCCAAGTTCTGATTTTTTTCCCCTCTTTTTTTGTGGATAAATACAAAATCAATGAGTAAGCCAGGATATCTAGAGTGAACATCCTGTCCCTCCCTCTTGATTTTGGTATGAGAAGGCATCTTTCTTTTGGCATAAGAGGGAAGAGGAGTTCGAGAATATGGCAAAGAAGAATCTCTGTGGCTGGGGCCTCTTCAGCTTTAAAGGTGAGGTTGTGACCAATTTGCACAATAAGCTAACCAATTGATTCAAGGTTGGCAACAATTATTTGCATCTCTCTTATGCTTAGATCCAAACTCAGGTGACAAAAAGGAGATTGATTATTAGATAGCTTGTTCACAAAAGGGCAGCCTAAGCTCTGGAACCTTGCTGCTGGGACAACAGACGGTACATCCACCTACGGCCTCGTGGGTTTGGGATGGGCATAAAGGATGAACAGGCAGGAACCATCAAGAATAAAGGGCTCAAGCAAGAGATCGAGACAACAGAGACTAGAGGAAGGGAGATGGTGTGCTGTGATAGTGAGATGGGGAAGAATGCGTAGCTCCTATAGGTTATCCAACCCCAAAAAACGTTTTGGACTCATTAACATGCCATGTGTTGGATACTTTGGATCTACATGGTGTCTAGGCCTTATTCACCTACATGCCTGTGTAGGTCTAGCAACGCTAAATAAATTTGAGTTGGTGTAGCGTATGAATCCACTGCTTTGAAATGTAACTTATATTGCTGGATGCAGAACTAATTATGGGGAATCTACTGCTTTGAGAGGGAAAAATGTCCATTGTTTTTGGATATGGAATAGAAATGAATATCCGCTTATCAAATTTATATGGAAGATAATTTTCCCTTGGATTACATAGTTCCGAATTTTGTTGATACAACTTGACTTGTTCAGTTCCTTTCTGGTATGCAACAGAGCTAAACTCAGAAAAAAAATACAGCAATTAGTGACTATAGCATTATAATATTGTGAAGATAAGGCTAGCAGAGATGCATCTCCATTCTTTTTCTTGTACATTGGTTGCAAAATTAGTTCTCGCCCCGAATTTTTGAAATAACTGCCACCAAGGTTTGCCGTGCCGGTTGGTGGTACCGTACTATATTGTGACCGAACCTGTATACAGTTTTTTATTGTGCCGACACTCAGCACACCTTGCCATTTCGTATTGTACCACATACCGGTACTATAATAGGATGGTACCGGTATAAAGTCTAGTATTAAAAAGGAGAACTTTCACTGCTACAATTTTAAGAAATAACTTTTCCTTTTCCATCCCACAGTCTGCTTTGATTTTGGCAGTTCTAGATGCATGATTGTTAAACCAGTAGACTTCCCCCGTAAGTTTGGCTTTATCTCAAGCTTTTGTTTTCTTTGCCTCATACTTTCTGGGGCCATGAGGTAATATTCAAATAGCAGCTGAAAAGAGAAACATGGTTTTCCAACTTTTTGTCAGTTTATAAATCAGTAGATATTTAAAAGGTAGGCATTTTTAGTCTGTGATGGAGTTTCCTTGCTTCATATATGATGTTATATTTGTTAGCCATCTGCTGGCAGGGTTTCTTATGAGCAGCTCTTTGATGCTCTTGGGACTTGCATATCCTCCAAGAGCTAGTATGTAAAGCGTAAGAATGTTTTCATTATCCTGTCAAACCCATCTTGTATGTTAAATATGGGTTTTGAGCTTGAATCTGTATATTTGCTATCTTTCACTCTGTCAGCACAGCTCATGAACATCACGCCATCAACATTGTGGGTATGGCTTTGGCACCTTGAAGAGCTTCAGTAATTTGCATATATTCCATTCATATCATGCAGGATCTTATAGTAGAATTTACTGCATTTGAATTATGTTATGTGTATATATATTTAAGGTGGCGAACATGTCGTAGGATTATGTCTTGATGCCAGGAGATATTGATTTGATATGTAATTCATATTGGTACAGTTTTTAACACTGAGAAAAAAAAAAGGGGAGAAAACAATAGAAAGAAAATTTCTTCATCATTTTCATATTGCTACTAGTGAGGACCAACTAGGTGTTATTCCATCATTCTCAAGCCGCTGGGGATTCCTTTTGCATTTAACTTTCCAAATGCTGATCCAAAACTCCTTGTCATTTTCTATTTCTGATTGCTGGGTCAGAGTATTTCCATTTGTTCGCATTAACAGATGCTTCTTATATTGTAAGCCCCTCTAAAATTGTTCTGTGAGGGATGTACTTACCATGCAAGTTGTCTGGGGCTTTTCATATTTGCTTTAACAATTTCTTTGACTGCAGATTTCACCTGAAGATATTAGATGGGAAGGTGAGGATCCAAGCATCATTAATCGGCCAGTTCGGGGTGGACCAGGCCGTGGGGCTAAGAAGTCTACAGGCCGTGGTGGCGCCATTCCAGGTGGAGGAAGGGGAAGGGGGTCCTTGAAGAATCAGGCCAAAAAAGATTTTCCCCCATCACAAAATGGCATTGGGAAGAAGCCCACTGATGACATTGAAATACTTAACACAGAGACTCTAATAAAGGAGGTATGCATTTGAGAAACTTAGAAGGCATGGAGTGCAAGAATATTTTGATTTAATTTCTTTTTTTCTTCTCCGATTTCACTTTATGATGCCAAGCAGGTGGAGAGGATCTTTGGTGCCAGTCATCCCGATCCCCTTGAGATTGAGAAGGCAAAGAAAATGTTGAAAGTAAGATAACTCCTATAAACTGTTATTTCGTAGATGATTATTGTATTTATCGACAAACATAGAGGGCACTTCTTGTTTGTTTTGAGGAAATAGAGGATACTTGCCATTATTGCAGGAACATGAACAATCACTGATAGATGCAATTTCGAGGCTTGCCGGTGCGTCTGATGGTGAAATTGGTAATACTAATAGTCCCATCTTTCTGTTCAATTTTACATGATGTCCGGTATATCAAGAAGGCGTTACATATCTGTATGAGTTGTCTACTTTTTTGTTAATTCTAGATAAGATCTTTGCGCTAATGCGTCTAATGGTGAAAGTGATAAATACTAATAGGCACATCTTTCTGTTTAATTTTACATGGTGTCCAGAACAAGAAGGCTTTTTGTCTGTATGAGTTATCTACTTCCCGTTAATTCTAGGTAAACTCTTTGCACATACCTTGTTGATGCGATAGAAATCATAGAATAGAGAAAGAAAATTGGTTAAATGTAATATTTTTCTTCAATAGTTTAAGCATTTTAGCAATGTTTACGGAAGTCTTAATATCATTAGGGTTTTTTGCATACATATCCTCCTAGATATTGAAATTTGTATGAATACCATCCTAAAATTGATATTTGCACGTGTACCATTATAAAATATTTGTTTTGCGTGTATACCCTTTATTTTCTTTTTTTCTTGCATTGTGCCCACACCATCTAATGCCGTCAAAAAATTAGCGGTTTAAAATTGAAAATGAGTGAAATATCCTTAATGGGTAGATATGCAAAAAAAAATATTTATAAGGGTATATATGCAAATAATACTTTGTGAGGGTATTCATACAATTTCACATATTTAGGAGGGTTCACATGCAAAAAATTCTAATTTTATTTTTTTTCTATTTCAACTTATTTTAACGCTCAGATTTGTCTAGTGCATGCTCCTTAATGTTTTCCATAAAAATATTGCTTAAAAAAAGATTGATTCGACAATTAGATAACAAAGAGAGTTATGAAAGTTCTTTCACTAATTATGGAATGATTCTGCATTATTCTTCATTTATAACAATGTCTATATCTTATTTCATCAAAACATAGCTTATAATATTTATTGTTATAAATGCATATATATATATAAGGGCATATATTAGAATATAGAAAAGGATTAGAATCTCTTAAAGGCACGATAGATTGCAATGTTCAGGCTTTCTTGCTACTGCTATGCTCATAGGTAGAAGAACAACATCAATCATCCCCAAGCAAAATTATTGGACTTCAAACCCTTCAAACTTATTAACAACCTCCACGACCATGTAGTAGAAGGTCATCCTAGACAAATTCGAGTGTTAAAGAAATATAAAAAAATAAAATTAGAATTTTTTGCATGTAAACCCTCCTAAATATAATGAATTATATGAATACCCTTGCAAGTATTATTTGCATATATACCCTTATAAATGTTTTTTTTTGCATATCTACCAATTAAGGATATTTTAGTCATTTTTAATTTTAAACCGCTAATTTTTTGACGGCGTTAGATGGTGCAGGCACATATGCAAGAAAAAAAAATAAAGGGTATACATGCAAAATAAGTATTTTATAAGGGTACACATGCAAATATCAATTTTAGAAGGGTATTCACGCAAATTTCAATATTTAGGAGGGTATGTATGCAAAAAAAAAAAAAAACTCATATCATTAATCAATTGAAAATTTTCATTTGCCTGGAACTCTGACACATCTTGGTATGATTTTGCTCTTATCAAAAAGAAGAATTCCCACATTTTTTTCCCCTACCATTTAGAATCTGCTGCATTCTGACATATATTGGTGCATTGCATTTTGTTTCATCATTCATCTTCTACACACTGTTTCATCATAATATGTTTTGCAATGTGGGGGAGATAACAAGTCTCACATAATGAAGGAAGCTTCTTAGCAAGCCATTGATGCAATTCTTTGTCCAAAGTCACTACATTTTCTAAATAACTTATGCATTTATCTGAGTTCTAACCCATCCATTTTCCATGACACAGATGGAGGCCATCAGTATTCACACGGGCAATCCATGGACCGAGATCGAGGATGGAGGAGCCAGCAATATGCTGGGAACCAACATGGAGCAAACTATGAGGATGACATGGCAGGTGAAGGTAGAGAAGGTTCTGATGGTGTCCGCATGGCTGGGGATGGTGTCGCATCAGACTACCGGCATGATGGTGATGATGATGACATATAACTTGTGCTCCACCAGCCTTCACTAAATTTGCCACCGTATGAGGCCCAGTGAAGCCCCATGTTCTGTAAACTGGCGTTGCTAAGATTTATTTTTTACCACATGGAAAAATAACAGCTCCTTATATTTAGTGGGAAGGATATCTCTGATGAGGGGTCAATCTAAGTCATCCTAAGCCCCACCCATAGAAGCACAATGGGGAAAGCTGCCTCTGTAAAGTTATTTCAGTGAATAGCCTGTGACATGTAAATTGTTTGGATGGCCTTCAACTTTTTGGTGTTTGCAGGTTGCATCAGCTGATTCTGTAAGTTATATCTCATTCTGATCGCTTTGAGTTTGGTGCAAGATAAAAGCCATAGTTAACAATGAGGTTTATCCTGATGAGAGTTTTTGATATGCCTTCCAAATTGTTCCGACGTGGATCAAATGGCGGTAAGAAATACTGCTCAGAATACATGGTTGTGAACGGTGCGGATTTGACATGAATGAGATGATGCAACTATTCGAGCGTCATTGGCAGGTCTTCAGTACTTTAGAAATGAGGCAGCTATTTTTGAAAGCATCTTATGTTCGCTTGGCCAGCTCCAGATTTTAGTTTATCATCCAGTGATTAATATTCCTGGTGCGGATCCTCTCCAGTTTGGGTTGAACTGAACTGAGAGCAGAGGTCCAATTTCTGTGATGTCCATGTAACATTGCGATGGCCCTCGTCGAGTGGGCTCTGTCCATGTAATAATGCGATGTCTCTCGTCCGGTGGGCTAAAATTTAGTCTGTGGGATATTCTATGCCATGACACTACATGCGATTCTCCCCAACCAATCATCACCATCATGCATCAAAGACTGGGAGACTCGACCTCTAGTTTAGCCTCAAACCAAAGAGAGTGGAACATGGCACGGCCATGCTTCCTAGAATCTCTTGGCACGGAAGGGTTAAGCCTAAGGTTCCAAACATAACAGCCAACACTGGTCCTGCATTTGGTGCTTCAACAAGAAGTAATATTTAGCTATTAGCAAGGCATCTTTAAGTTCCATGTAGTTGTCGATAGAAAATGTAGAGGGTCTGTTTGGAGTATAAAAGGTTACTAGAGAGGCAATCTACATTTTTGATGCCCATAGAATAATGAATTTTGAAGATATATATATGTATAAAAGGTTATTAGAACGGATTCGATTTCCTAAAACTTGTAAATTTGAGACATATGCTAAATGATACCTATATTTTGTTGAGACTCTACGGTATAAAAGAACATTGATTATTAGTATGACAAATCAACTCCAAAGTTTGCCGACTAGCTAACTCAAGTTGATTATTGTAACAATTTAGGTTCTCACTCAAAAAAGCTAGCCAGAAGATATTTTTGCATTCCTTAGTCATGTATAAGTACCTAAGATCTATCCAGCGAATAACTAATGTGGGACTAAACAAACGTCTATACGGATCCTCATATACTCCCTCCATTTAAGTCCTAATGTTCTCGTCATACTAAGAGCCTAAATCCATTCAAATCTAATAACAAGCACCGTGATCGGCCCATGGTCGGCCCCAATTGATCTGTACTGTAGTGTCTCCTAGCCACAAAGGTTATGAGCTAGGTTCGCTCTGATACCATTTGTAACAATTTAGGACCCCACTCAAAAAGACTAGCCAGAAGGTATTTTTGAGTTTTTTAGTCATGTATAAATATCCAAGAACTACCCAGCGAATAACCAATGTGTGACTATACACACACCCGCGCGGATCCTCACCGTTATACTATATGTGTATAACCAAATCAAACTAAAAGAACAAAGAGTTAGTGGATGCAGAATTGAAAATAAAGAAAAATAAAAGATTAGCAGTAGTTAGGACAAAAAAGTTCCTCTGGATAACGAATTTCGCAGATTTGGTTCCAAAAATTAGAAAACTAATTAATAGGGAAGAAATCAAGAAGATATAAAATTCTTTCAAGGGAAAGGGGCTTCTAAAGAATATGAGGTGACCCAACAATCCATTGTAACAGAAGGATAGAAAAAAGAAGGTTCTTATGAAAAAAAAGATGATAACAAGAATAGACGAAAGAGAAGAGGAGAGGAAATGTAGCGTAATTATAAATGCATCATATCCATGCAAGCGCACCAACAATCACATGTATGTAATAAAGGATAAAGGCATTGACTGGCTTCACTAACAATCATACTTATCAAGGCTGTAAAAGAAAGGCACAAAAAATTCGAATTCAAAGAGACAGGGTTTCGTGGTTGGGTAAGGGGCGGGGGGTCGGCGGTCATAGACAATCCCATGAACTCAAGGGGCATGCCAAGTTCCCCACAAAACCGGAAGATAAGTCACTACTACTCAGCCAACAAATCATCCTTGGCTCTTAATTTTCCTTTGAAGAACCACCTTTTCCAGTCTGAATCTCTTACTGTAATGTGTCTTGCCATAATAAATCTTTGTTCAAGTATGTATCTTGAGTAGCAGGGTGGTGCAACCAATGATGGTAAATGATAGCCTTTTTTAAATCCTTTTAAGAAGGTAGATGAGTGCATCAAGTAAGAGATCATCCTGTATTTTATCACAAAATCTTGAACATGATATCCATATTAAATCCTCTTCTGCGAGCTTTTTGCATGTAAGGATCTCTCTAGGTGGAGAGACCAAGCTAAGACTTGGCTGTTAAACCCAGACAGAAGGCCGCAAAGCCCTCTTTGGACTTTCTAATTGAGTTCCCTAATCCATGAGAACTGTACAAAAGGTTGAACATCCCTTTTAGATGCCTGCACGTCAAGCCATCTCCCTTGGAAACAAAGATTAAACATCATAGGTTATCAAACAATGAGGTAAGCTCTTTAGTTTTCTTCTTTTCTTGGGTTCCTCGGCAAAAAGGCAGCATAACATTTCATCATCCGTGCCTTCATTGCTCGACTCCCTTAGAATTTATTGACATTAGACAATAGGACAAATAATGAAATGAAAGATGTGTTCCCTATAAATCTTCAATTTAAATGATGTTCTATCAAGTATGACTAAATTCTGATGATGAAGTGGATTTCCAATCTCAATTTCAAGGAGGGAAAACGATCGTCACCTTGTTACCTTTTACGTGTATGAGGTTACATATAAATTTGAAGGAAGAAAAACACAACTTGATGCAATTTTCTGGACCTACTTTCTGTGATCTGAAACATTGCAAGACTCGAGCCCATAATCAAACAATCCTGACATCCTTGGACACTTGAATAATATACTAATATTCGATAGTAAACTATGAATTAGAAAAAACCCTTGGATGTGTGTGTGTACATATGTATGGGTGTGTGTGTATACATATGTATGTGTGTATATATATACATATGTATATGTGTATGTATACATATGCATGCATGTATGTATAAGATGAATGAATGTATGTATGTATGTATGTATGTATGTATGTATGTATGTATGTATGTATGTATGTATGTATGCATGTATGTATGTATGTATGTATGTATGTATACAGGTGGGTCTGAACTGGCGTCCTTTCTTGTTTTTATCTCTGGTGAAAGGTGATAAGGCTCTAGCAGGCCGGATTTTCTTTCAAAATTGGTACAATATAAGAAGAGGCCTATTCTCAATAATGAACAAGATGATGCAGAGAACGGGGGTGCGACAGGAATAGATTCAGGAGGAGGACACGGATATAAAAGAGTTCAGCTACGAGGATCAGAAGAATATAGATATAGATATATCATAAGAAGGCTTCAAATGAAATTCTTTATTCTCTCTATATCCATAGCCATTGTTACCCTACCCCGAGCACTTCAACGTTTAATCTTCTGAAATGCTAACAATCTAAATATTTAAATGCTCAAGTGATGACACTTGAGCTAAAAAATTGTCGTTGATATACGAACGAATTAAAAAGATCAAAGAAACGCGAAGCGCTTTCCAGCAAATTATGTCACCAATCAGTCGCGCAATTCAAAGTGCCACAGTAAACAAAGGAAATTGCTAACCGACGCTTAAACTCATAGTAAAATTATTTCCAAGACATCATATATAGAAAAAACACTGATGAAAGATTACAAAATAAGAAAAAATTCTGAGGAAACTGACCATACCTGAATTCGGGGCGTTCCAAACATGAGAGGAGGCAAAAGGAAAGCACACAAACAGATCCATTTCACCAATCCAAGCAGAATCTAAAGAAAGAAAGAAGGAGAAAGAAGAGGTGAGGGAGGAGGAGGGAAGGCAATACCTGCGAGATGGTGACGGTGTCGTGGTTCAGGGAATCAGATGCTGGTGAAATGGAGGGGTGCAAGGGGCTCCAAAAGGGCCCTTGGCGTGGCTGGTCGTATTGAGAAAAGACAAACGCAACTCCATCTTAATGACTACCACTAATACCGGATCCGAATATTATCACTAATAATTGTGACGAGTCTTTATTAGACAATATATATATATATATATTATATGGTCTTAGGGTTGGAAAGATGGCACCGTTTCAATATAAAGGAAGGTTTAAAAATTGTGGAGATGGAGTTTGGAAAATTTTGCCTTATAAATAAGAAAGTTTTTAAGCTGCGCATGCAAATCTGACTACCCTAGGCAGCATGGGTGGTAAATGACCATAATGGATCGAGTAATGATGTGTTTAGATTACTACATGCAATAAAAAGCTAACGGGCATGCAAATCAATCAAAATTAACTAGAAGAGCGATAAAATTTTAATAGAATTTTTGTATATATTCTTGTAAATATGGTTAAGTGTATATTTAATTCTAGAAAATTACGACTTCCATATATATATATATATATATGTGTGTGTGTGTGGACACACACATGTATCTCAAATCATCATGTTTTTGCACAAATTCTTCCCCTATTCAATTTTTGGCTGACAGGATTAATAAATAGATATTTAAGTATTAGATGACTATATTGCCCTTTCATATTAGTAATACAAAAAATTTTAATATTTATTTTATTTTTTAAGAAGATCACTGGATCTAATATGGATTGAGACCATCAAACAAGCAAGCTATTCATGAGCCAGCTCATGTTCAGTTTGATATTCAGCTTGGGATTGACTTTTTTGTTTAGTGAATGTGCCAAGTTTGTGTCGGAATAATTACCTCAAAAGAATTCCAATAATTCACAAATAATTTAATTTTACTGAAACAACCAGTTCCAATGCATACCTCTTCGACGTCATTTTCTTTCGATTCACAATACAATAAATAGTACCTCTAGGTCGGTCCGAGATGTGTAGTCACTATCTTTGAAAGAGATTCGCCTCCTTACGTGCATCGGATTCTGGCAATCTCTTTCCAAGATACAACGGACTGTTAGATTTGCAGACGTGCACAATATTACAAATTCTCTTAAACTCAACAGGTTTTTTTCTGCATGCTCGTACACAATAGTCTGGTGTGCGATGAAGAAAAATAGAGAAAAGGAAGAAAACAGGGCTTGAAAGGCTCTTTTTTTCGCATGAAACCATGAAGAAACAAAGAAGATATGAAGGATAGAAAATGAGAATGAGAGGACTCTCCTATCTCTCCCTCTCGGTTAGGCCTTTTTTAGGCTTCACCTCGAGAAATGTTGGAGCCCAATGTCTTCCTATTCAAGACGGTTTTGAAACCGTCGTCCGTTGATTTTTTTAACGAGCAAAGCATTCAAGTTGATAACTGTTGAGTTCTTCAATGGGCAAGTCATTCAAAGATCGGTTTAAATTTCAAAAGTCTCTTACAGTTTGAGCTAGGCTTATCTTGCTTGATTTTGGCTTGCTCACCAACTACAAAGTATATACATATATTAATGATGTATTAAAACCAGTTGTTAGATAAAAGTCCAATTGCTATCTATCATTTTATAAGACATTGAGATGCCCTAGCCCTAAGAGAGGCACCAGCTTTATCGCCTCTATTCTCTTCTCTTGAACTCTGATCTCTCTCTCTCCCCCTCTCTCCCATTCCCTCTTCTCCCTTCATCTAACTCTACATTGCAAATAATTCTAGCTGGTTGACTCATTGGTGGCATAATTTATTAGAAAAGGCCTCATATTTCTTTGGACTTTTTATTTCGTTCGGATACAATGACAACTTTTTAACACCAGTGTCATCACATGAGCATTCAAACTCGAATCTAATGATACCTCACATCAATATGCTTCGACTTTGAATGAAAGCTAGAATTCTTGCTAAGATGAATAACACTCTGATTATCACAAAAGAGAGTATACCTTTCTTGTTTCAAGCCCAATTCTTGGAGAAATCTTTTCATCCATAACATTTCCTTATATGCTTCTGTCACCACAATATATTCGGCCTCTGTAATGAACAAAGCAACATATTTCTGTAATTTCGACTGCCATAAAATGGCTCCCCCTGCAAAAATCATCATGTATCCTGATGTAGACTTTCTAGTATCAATATCACCAGCCATATTTGCATATGTGAATTCCTCTAGCATAGTTTTTCTATTTCTAAAGCATAAGCAAGCTTTGGAAATACCTCTAAGGTATCTAAGTATCCATTCGACTGCAGCCCAATATTTTTTGCCAGGATTCGAGAAAAATCTGCTCACAATATTAACTGCATAGGCTATGTCTGATTTTGTACACACCATAGCATACATCAAATTGCCTACTGCTGAAGCATAGGGAACCTTTTGCATCTCCTCTTCTCCTTTTCACTTGTAGGACATTGCTTGTTTGTGAGTTTGAAATGACTTGTAAGTGGAGAGGAAACCGGTTTAGCCTTTTCCATATTAAACTGCTCAAGCATCCTTTCAATATATCTTTCTTGTGATAGCCAAAGCCTCTTGTTCTTTCTTTCACGAGAAATTCTCATGCTAAGCATTTGCTTTACGGGCCCCATATCTTTCATGGCAAAAGACTTGCTTAAGTCTTTCTTCAACCTATCAATTTTGTTAGTATCACGATCAATAATTAACATATCATCTACATAAAGCAATAGAATTATAAAATCACCATCTCTAAACCTTTACACATAGACGTAATGATCGAATTTTGTCCTCTTGTAGCCGTGACCCATCATGAAAGAATCCAACTTTTTACCATTGTCTTGATGCTTGTTTAAGCCCATATAAGCTTTTTTTCAACTTGCAAACAACATGTTCTTTCCCCTTAGTTTTAAACCCCTCATGTTGCTCCATATAAATTTCTTCCTCGAGATCTCTATGCAAGAAGGTTGTCTTCACATCAAGCTGCTCAATCTCAAGGTCACTACTAGCTGCCAAACCCAATATAATTTAAAGAGATGACATTTTTACAACCGGAGCAAAAATTTCATCAAAATCTATACCTTTCTTCTGACCAAAGCCCTTGACAACTAATCTTTCCTTGTACTTGGGTTTTAAGCCGCTCTCATTCTCCTTTAATCTGTATACCCATTTATTCTTGAGTGCTCTCTTGCCCTTAGGAAGCTTCACCAAATCAAAAGTATGGTTTTCATATAAAGATTTCATTTCCTCTTGCAAAGCTTCAAACCATTTATCCTTGTCCTTATGATTTTGCACTTCTTGGATACATTCTGACTCCCCCTCATCTGTGAGAAGAACATACTTTGAAGCAAGATATCTAGATGGTGCTCTGTGCTGTCTAGTAGACCTTCTGACCTGTGATTCTGTCATTTCAGACTGACTTGATTGCTCACCATGTTCTGAAGCTTCACTGTGACCATTATCACTTGTAAAATCCTCACTAGCACCTGTATCACTATGCTCACTGTCATCCTGCACATCTCCCCTATCATCATCATGTACCATAGGTGAAGGAACTGGATCAAGATTAATTAAGAAACTGTTCAAATACTTTTGCTTCTCTTGCTTTACAAAGTCTTCAATAAACTAATCTTCAAAAAAAACATCATCTATACTTTTGATCACTTTTTTGTCTTTTGGATCCCACAACCTGTATCCAAATTCTTCATGGCCATAACCTAAGAAAATACATTCTTTATACTTTCCATCAAGCTTAGACCTTTCATCTCTTGGAATGTGAACAAGTGTCTTACATCCAAACACCTTCGAATGACTGTAGGATACATCTTTTCCTGTCCAAGCTTTTTCAGGCACATCACTATCCAATAGAGCTAACGGAGAAAGATTGATCAGATCCACTGCAATCGTCATAGCTTCACCCCAAAATGGTTTTGGCAGCTTTGCATAAGAGAGCATACATCTGATTCTCTTTACAATTGTTCTATTCATTCTCTCTGGCAACTCCATTTTTTTGCGGTGTTTTAGAAACTGTCTTTTGGAGCTTGATGTCATAGTCTTTGCAATATTTTTTAAATGACCCTCTGTACTCAACTCCATTATCTACCTTGATGCACTTTAGCTTCTTGTATGTCTCTCTTTCAACCATGATATGAAAGTGTTTAAATACATCCAAGACTTGATCCTTGGATTTTAAAGCAAAAGCCCATACTTTGCTAGAATGATCATCAATAAAGGTAACAAAATAAAGTGTACCACCAAGAGTTCTACTATCCATCATGCATACATCACTATGTATCAAATCTAGAGTGTTAATTTTTCTAGATATAGGTGTTCTATGAAATGTAACTCTATATTATTTTTTGATTAAATAATCAACACAAGTTTTCAAGGACATACCTTTGGTATTTGGTAGCAACTCCTTCTTGGCTAGAATTTGAAGTCTTTTCTCACTCATATGTCCAAGCCTTTTGTGCCAAAGCTTTGTAAAGAAATCATCATCAATTGCATTCACCTCTCCTTTCTTTAGCTTTGTTTGCATCATGTAAAGAGTATTATTTTTCTTTTCTCTTACTATCAACAAAGAGCCTTTGGTGAGCTTCCATTTTTCTTCACCAAAATGATTGCTATAACCTTCATCATCAAGCTTGTCGGTAGAGATTAAATTGAGACAGATGTCCGAAACATGTCTAACATCTTTGATGAGGACATCAGAGCCATTCATTCAGATGATCGCGTCATCAGAGCCACTCGCTCGCGTTTACACTAGGGATTGACATCATTGTGGCTAGAAGATGATCTTGAGCCACCATCCTGAGTCGGGCCTTGGATTGGATGCAATCGAATCTGCGTTATTTCTATTTTATTATATTATTAGTTGTTTTTGTTATTGCTTGAGTCGTTGTTGAGTCAAGTGATTAGATCAATTGATTGATGTAAGACCTAATTATAAAAGTCTAATTTTGGGTCTAAACAATTAGTTTAATTGTCTAATGTTAGTAAGTGATTAATTGATGTAATGTAAAGCCCAAGTTGTAAGGGCCCAAATTTGGTATGTAGTTAATTGATTGACCTGCTGTAAGGCCTCTATAAAAACTTCCCCTCTCAAGAATTAGGGCATTGAAGAATTGAATAAAATTGGCCTCTCTTTCTCCTCTTTCCTCCTCTTCTCTTCTTCTTCCTTCTCCTCTTTTCTTCTTCCTCTTCCTTCCCTATTCTCCCTGCAGTGGCCATCCATTAATCTTTGAGTAGCAACTTGCAACCTGTATTGGCCTTTAAACATACACTACCCATGCCAATAATTTTGGATAAACCATCATTTCTCATCCTAACACAACCAAAATCACCGGAAGTATAGGATGTGAAGAAACCACCATGTGGTGTGACATTAAAAGAAGCATCGGAATCGATCACCCATTTACTATCTTCATATGCAAGGTTGACACAACCATCACTAACAACAATGACATCTGCATCAGCTGCAACTATTGTAACATCCTTTTTCTCTATCTTTGCTTCACATTTTTCTATGCTCTGCTCTCTTTTCAATGCTCTACACTCTTTTCAATGCTCTGCACTTTCTTTTGGCCTAGCCTCATCTTCATGGAAAGGTTCATACAAATTCTTACAATAAAAGATATCCTCCATCCTAGGTTTCTAAATGGCATAATTAGAAGATGTCAATTTGATCATGCCTCCTATAGAATTCTCTATTCTAGTCACACAAGAATTTTATCAAACACTTTGTGGGCACAAAACCTTACTTTGATACCACTTGTTAGACAAAACCCTTTTACTAAACAAACTTTTCTATCTTTGTGTGAGTAGAATGAGAATACCACAACAACTAATTAATGCAAGAACTACCAAAATCAAGCCACAAGAAACACAAGCAAGAGACAATAATTTTTAGGTAAAAAATCCTTCAATATGAGGAAAAAACTACCGGACGTAAGCCCACCTCAAACCTCCACTATCAATAATAATGGACTTACAAAGTATCTTCTCTAGACTAAGCTAGAGGATCACATACATCAAGAAACTTTTTCTTAGATCACAAACAAAAAGTTGACATAAAAAAAAGTGTAGACTCCAATAATAAAATAAAAAAAATCTCACCGAGTGTAGGTTTGCACAAGGTTCTTCTTCCTCTTGAGATGCCTTGAATAAGATCTTCACCTCTTCCTTCCACAAGCACTTCACCAAGGGGGTAACTCTCCTTTTCTTCTCATCCACCCTCTAATAGAATAAAAAACCCTAACCCATCTTTTCTTCTTTTGTTTCTTTTTTTTTCTTTTTTTTCACTTAAGTTGCTGGGTCCCACCTCACATAAGGTGGGACTCAATCAACAGATCTTACGTGAAAAGAAAACTTTTAGTTTGACTGGTTCATTTCAGATCCTAATGATAGAATTGGAGCTCAATTGCTAAGGGTGTGGCCTCCTAAAGAGTGTGGCATCACATCGTAAATCTCAAAAATCGTTCGATTAAAAAAAATAATCATCTCAATCAAACGCCGTATGACCAAATTATCACCTTCGGAAGTTTGGCCTAATGAATTTTGCTCATAGTCTCGTAGTGGCTAAAATAGTACATATTAATTTGAAAAGCTTTCTGATTCAATTTGAGGTGATAAATTTTTTTAACTTATTTTGTATCCAACCTGGTTACGACTCCCACAGCAGGGTTGAAATGGGAGGACCACGCCGCCCAATTTCAAAGGTCAAGAAGTAGTGGTATCCAAAACTTAGGCACCATCCATGCCTCAACCCCCACTAAAATATTAGAAAGGAAAATAATAAGAATAAAAATAAATCATAAAATGGTTACTATCACACGTAAGCCTTCACTGCAGCATATAAATTTACATCTGCCACTCAGTCACCTCCTCGCTCGGTTCCGCGACGGCGGCGGTGTCCTTCCCAACTCATCCTTCGTCTTCTTCGCCGGAGGTGGAGGAGGGGGGGCCGCCGCCCTCTTGGGCGGCCTCCCCACGCTCCTCTTCACCGGGGCGTTATTCTCCACCGCACGCTTCGACGCCGCAGCACCAGGAGACTGACGGGAATGACGGTCCTTCCTGCCATCCCCACGCCCTCTCTTCTTCTGCAGCTCGGTCCCCTTCCCGCCGCCGCCGCCGGAGGAAGCGCTGCTCCTCAGCGTACTCCGTAGTGTCCCGCTTGACGTCGGCGAGCTCCGCTTCATCCGAATCAAGAACTCCGCCGCTCCTTTTTTCTTCGAGGCAGACACAGTTTCGCCACCTCCGTTCTTCTTCTCTGATTTCGCCGTCGCTTCCATCGAGTTCTCGACAGCGGTGGATTTCATGGTCGGAGATAAGATAGAATTGGGACTCTTTGATACTCCATTGCCCTTGCTTCCGGCGTTAACAGGAGTTTTGTTGCTCCTCAAACCTCTTAGCCTGGACACCGAAGATCTCTCATTCGTCCCCTTCTTGGCCGGGGTTTCGTCCTCCACCTCCCACTCCTTCCGATCAATTCGTTGCTTCTCCTTTTCCTCCTTCCCCTCCTTCCACCCTCCCGCCGCCGCAGCCTTGCCAGAGAGGGAGCTCCGTTTCCGGCAAGCAGTTAAGGGGACCAAGGAGGTCTGCTTCTCCAGCGCCTTGCTCGCACGATCCGGATCCGATTTAAGATTAGAAACAGCCGGTGGCGAAAAAGGTTGCGCTGGTGGGATGGGTTCCTCCGCGTTCGGTCGTCGGGCCGGCTTCCGGATGGTTCCGGCCATCTCCTTCGTGACGAGCCCGCGAAGATGGACGGCTGCGATTGACTCGGGAGAGCTCTTCGGGTAGAAAACGATGGCGTTGTAACAGAGGAGAAGCAGATCCCGGAAGAACTCCGCGCTCCTGTACGCCTCCCTCCTCCCTCTCCCTTCGAGCTTCCCCCGCACCATCTCCAGATCCACGTGTCGCCGTATCATGCTCCGGTATCTGACGCTCTTCTGAAATAAATTGATAACTTATTACAACGACATAGATGGTATTTGCCGACCAAATAGAAATAGAATCATGGAGATGGTCTTAGATTTATCCAAAAATAAACTATTTTTTTATCAAATTTGATATGCTATATTTTAATAATTAATTTTTTTTAGATATTTATAGGTAATCTATTTGCTATTTCATTAAAAATTCAAAATCATGGACCATATAATTAAAAAACTACCTGTAATATATCTTATAGAAATATATTTATTAATCATGTCAAATATATTATAATTAAATATGAATATATTTCATAAAAAACATCTATTTATCCTATAAATTGTTAATTCGATAAAAAATTGTTAATTATTATTATAAAATTAATATTTTTATTTATACTTATAATATATTATTTCTAATTAAAAAATTTATTTTCACTAGGAAAACCAGAATAATATGTAAATAATTTGATTATAAATATAAAATACAATAATATATTTTATTATAATTTAAAATTATAATCGAATAATATGACAATAATATAATTAATAACATATTATAAATATAATATATATAATATCAATATAATCTAACATAATATATGATATTGATATAACATATTAATAATATATGTATATACTAATTTTTTTAGTGGATAGGAGATATTTTTGTCTTTAAGATCACAATTTTGGAATGATCTTGAACATCCAACCTCAAGAATGAATATTTCGTTACTAGATTGGGTTGGATGGTGATTTGAAGTATATAATGATCTTATAATCTCAACTTACATTATTTTTGATCTTGAAATGACCAACCAATATCAAACTCCCTAGATAGAGAATATTACTCCTGACAATCTATCACTCGCAGGATGTGTTTAGGGAGAGGCAGGCACAAACGGGTGCATGTCTTTAAACAGCGATTTGCCCATAAAACCGATATTGGGTATTGAAATATTTGGGGGAATTACGTTATGAGAGTCGGGGGAAATGTTTATACACGTCAGCAGACGGAGTTAGGCAATCGGCTTCCGGTTTTCTATATTTTAATATGTGTTTGTGGGTGTAAGTTATTTTTAGCTGTACCACATCATTACTTTTTGCGCAACGGCGATATGTGACCACCCAGGAGAGACGGATGGGCCCGGGCTAGCGTAAACTCCTATTGGCTGATAGGTTAATGGCTACACCTTCACACAACCCGCACCGTCCGCGTAAGAAATCAGAACATACGCGGAGTGTAATGTCAAATATTCCGTCAAGATTCGTGCAATCTTATATATAATAGGGGGTACCCGGCGGTCATCCGTTGCTTAAAGAAAATACGGAATACTCGATAAAATATCGCGATATGTTAGAATTATTTACGATATTTAATTTCCTCGGGAAAGCTGAAACATTTCCTACAGAGGGGATTCTAAAAAGGCTTTTCGGTCTTTCTACCGTAGTCCCGCGCGAACTACGTGAAATATGATGGGGTTTCGTTTTTTTTCCCCGTTTCCAGAGGGATATGCGATTAATCGCGAAACGAAACGCGAGGAATTGGAGTTACCTGGCTCTGCAGCCGGCGCTCGAAAACGGATCCGAACTTATGCGCCCGGATGAACTCGACGAAGGTGATCAACGGCTGGGATTCAGCGGGGACCCGCTTGGCGCCAGGGGATACGGCGTCGGTCTCCGGCTCCTCTCCGCCGCTGCTACAGCCAGAGAACACCTTCCTCCGTCCACTGCGCCGCCGCTGCCGACTCGACAGGCTCGCGGAGCTCTGCACGTCGCTGGTCTCCTTCGTCCCATCCCTTTCCGCCTCCGCCTCGCCGCCCTTCGACTCGGCCAGGGATGCGCCGGAGTCGGCCAGAGCCGGCGGTCGCGCCGTGTTGGCCATGGCCGCGGCCTTCGCTATCGTGTCGGAGCTCCCGTTGTAGGACGCCTCTCCGGCGGACTTCACGTCCCCGCTGGTGGCCCGATTGGTTCTCCTGTCTTCGGTCCCGGGCGCCGCTTCCGTCTCCCCTGCTCGGGGTTTCTCTTCCTCATCTTTCGGATCGGTGGAGTTGGACTCTTTGCACGAGCGGCCGGAGCGGCGGGAATCTCCATCGGAGATCCGGTCTCCCGGGATGTTCCTGCGCGTAGATCCTGGTGATTCGCCGTTCTTTCTTTCCTCCTCGTCGCGATCCGGCCCGTTCTTGTCGTCCTCGTCTTCTTCTTCCAAGAAACTCCGCTCGCGTTCTTCCTGTAGCGTTTTTACCTTTAATTGTAAGGACCTACACAATATTAAATAAATAAAAAAGTTATTATTTCCAAAACATCCAATCGTCGGAAGACCAAAACCGTCAGATCTTCATCTACCGCTACTAAAATATGACTAAAAAAAATAAAAAAAAATGAAACAAACGAGACATAGATTTCTTTACAAAATCGAAACGTCGTAGCGCTGGACCTCGCGACGGAGCTCGGCGACGCGGAGCTTCCGCAACTCCTCGAGCCAGGGGATCTCCACCCCCGGCCCGCTACCCCCGCCGCCGATCTCCCCGTCGGCGGCGGAGAAGCGGCGCTCGAGATCTCGGTACCGTTCCCTGCAACACTCCGGCGTGAGGAGGAGGTGATAAGCGGAGGGGCTCCGGCTCCGGACCTCCATGGCCACCGAGTCCCAGCTCCGTGTCCCGTGCCGGCTCACGGCGCACCCGAGGAGGAGCTCCTCCAGCGTTCCCCAGATCTCCGACGTCGCCTCCGGATCGCCCGATCTCCCCATGGTTCATCTCATCCCACACCCCAAACCCTAGGGTTTTCCACCCGCTCTCCTCCGTTCCTCGCTTTAGGGTCCGTTTCTCGTTACCCTGAGGGGCTGCGGAGGTATGTATACGAATAAGGGGGTCGAGAATGGGCACGCGAGCGAAAGACATTTCTACTGCCCTTCGGGCAAGGGAATAGGGGTTTCACCCAAATTACCAAATAGCCCATGCTCCGTCGCAGTTTTACACGGCCTACCTTATCTTTTTTGAACGATAAGTAAAGCTGTTATCTTTTGAAATGACGGTATTACCCCTTCGTGAGTTATTTGTCGCTTTGTTTCGGTAGGTAAAGATGGGCATATCCATGAGCAGAGGCGAAAACCTAATGTACCCGCTTTAGGATTTGGGCGGCCTTGTCGTCGGATTACTTGGCTTTTGTTTTGGACCGTTGATATGTTGGGTATATATTTGGAGATCGGATAGGCTTGATGGTCTGAGCGAAGAGCTTCCAGCGCGGCAATTGCGTGTTTTTTTTTTTCTTTTCTTTTCCCGGCGTTTGGTTGGAAGCGGACCAAGTGGTGCATGGGATTTAACCCGAAAGGAAGTCGCGATCGCGAATGGTGTAGTTCATATACATGGATAGGCAAGTTGATATAAAGAGGAAGAAAGGTTGAATCTCCTGGTTTTATATATATAAACATTTAAATGTTATATGATTATCGAAAAATATATCACTAGTACAGTGAATTCTTGGAATTGTTTCTCCTTTTTTCCCGAACAAAAAAAATTGCAGTATTACGAAATTATATAAAACTGGAACCATGCAATTAAATGCATTGAGCTTAAGAGGTGAATTCGAAATATATTTTTTAACAGCATCACTAAAAAGGGATTTGCATAAATACAGCGACAGAGAACAATTTGTTATTTAAGTGCCAGGAAGAAATTTTCTACATGATTAGTTATGATGGAAAAAATCAGCATATGTACTAGCATTATTATGGCAAAATTACTTATACTATGACACTTGTCTGATACTTCTAGACTGTGCTATGTGTGATTTTGAAACGATTATATCGTGCGAAGATACGAGGACAAGATGCTAATTTGTCGGCTTGTATTCAAAAATTGATGCATATCTATTGTAAATGCAAAAGAGTGATGAAGTAAGATGCAACCTGATGCAGGATGGAGGTAGGGAAGGAGAGACAGAGAGGAAGAGGAGAAGAAGAGGAAAAAGGAGAAAAGAAGGAAGGATGGGAAAAAAGAAAGGAGGCTAATTTTCATTCATCGTTCATTGACCCTAAACAAATGCATGGCTCCATATATATAGGGTTACAAAATAACAAATAAATTTCTACAAAGAAAATAATTCGAAAAGGATCCTCAAATGACAATATGCAAATAAGTCCAACCAACATAAAATAAAATAATATAAATCAATCTAGCCACAACGAAAGTAGCTGGACCGTTCTCCTGCGACGACCGTGATCCCACAAAACAATCAGTCCGGTACTAGTGTCCGCACCGTAACCTTTTGTCGTTATAACAAAATCCAAAACAAGCCGAAATAGGTGGTTAAGTCAAAAATTAACCATTTGCCCTATGTTTCTTGATGGGTCAAAACTAAAGAAGCTTGGGTGTTTCTTGTGTAATAACACAACTGGCAAATGTAGCCGGTATTGATTGGACTGTGTCCTATCTTTTTCTCAAAAATAACTCACAATGCAGACCTTTTGATGTGCACCTTATGAAGAATTGCATCTTATGGTATATTGCACCTAATTGCAATATTTATTCAGCAAATCAAGTTGACATCCGGTCCTAACTATGTTTGAAAAAATATGAAATGGATCGAAATTTGATGCATGAATACTTGGTGAGTGAGGATTCATTAAAGCCAATTCTAAATAATTGAGAAAAAAGACAAGATAGGTATACTTATGTTTGTAGCAAAATAGAATATAAATTGTGAATGATACTTATGTTTGCACTTCTTTGTATACATATACATATAACGCGCGCTCGCACACACACAACACATAGATGCATGAACATGGGCACGTGCAAATACATTAACTATCCAAGCATTACATGCTAGTAAACAAAGGATGCACCATGTTGCAGAAATATAATGCAACTTTTTTTTGTTGAAGTTCCTGACAATAAAAACTTAGATATCCCGAGATGAAAAAGGATATTAGATTTACAAGCATATAGTGGATTAAATATGAAATCTTGTTCCGAAAAATAGACACGCAAATTGTGTGATTTTAGAGTTAGTGATATATATTAACAAAAAGTAGTAACATGGTTTGGTCATGTAGAACAGATGTGCATTGCTACATTAAATTACCATATCAACATGAAGTGATTTTGTCACTATAAGCCAATCAATGAACCTCGAATTTGTGAGTTCTTTGACGATAATAGGTGTCAAATTTGGACTAAATTGCATCGACAAATTCTCAGTGGAATCGATGTTGGCTTAGCTTGGTGCAGCACTATCTCATGGTCAAGGTTAAGAGGCTCATATGAGCAAATTAATAGTCCGTGTGTCAGTTTTTTTTTTTCCGTTAAAACGGAGATATCATACATAACGTGTACGGATACATCCTAGAAAATCAAAAAGTAAAACATTATGAAAAGCACTAGATAACTCCGCCTCGCCCACCCATAGATGGTCCTCAAAGTGGTCGGCAACAAAGGAAGCCATCCAAAACGCGGTCCCATTGGCTTTCCTGAACACATGCCTCGCCTGGATCACCAACCCGTCACAAACCATAGTCCGGATATCTCTCAGCAGCGGGTGGTAATCGCCAACCATACTCGATGCCTGTAGGATCCACCTAATGACCGTCGCAGAGTCGCCCTCCAGGAGGACCTCTCATCCCAATAAAGCACGCCGAGCGTAGCTCAATCTCGACCAAGCCGCTCTCAACTCCGCTGTTGCCACCGAGGTATTAATCAAGTGACAGCCCCCGACCGCGATCATCCTAGAATCCAGGCCTCTAACAACAAAGCCTGCACCTCCACACATGTCGTCATGCCAGACGGATCCATTGAAATTGACCTTGAAGAAACTCAGAGGTGGGAGCTCCCAGGTGAAAAACACCATACAGGGCGCTCCATGAGCAAATGTAGAGCCCTAAATGTCCTAAGCTGTCAAAGGTTTATCCGAGCAGATCGCCTGAGAGGCCTCCATTGCCAGCATCTGTTCCCTCTCCACCGCCACCTCGGGTGTGGGGCTCCTCGCCAAAGGTCCATGCATTCCTCGCTAGCCATATCTGATAGGCAGTATAGGTCGCCTGCATTGTCTCCGGTCTGGACTGCGAGGCCGCGGCTAAGCGTCGGAGAACTTGAAGATAGGCCGCCGCGTGGCGCCATAAATCCATGGGGAAACCTGCCATCATCCAGATCCTCCTGGCCCAGGGGCACTGGAAGATAGCATGGTCCAGCGACTCATCAATCTTACACTCCGGGCACTGAGGGTGGATACCCATCCCCCTCTCGCACAACAGTAATCTCGTCAGTAGCCTGCCCCAGGCGACCTTCCATAGGAATAAGACCACTCTGGGGTACAGCCTAAATCGCCAAATCCAGCCAAAGATCTACCCCCAACTGCCCTCCACCCCGGACAGCACAGCAAGCGTCAGCCACCCTAACTCTAACCCTGTAGGACGAGCTCCACATCCTGACGTCGGGGCAAGGGTGCCTTGAAACTGGGAGCAACCGAATCCGCTCCGCAAGTGGCTTCCGAAACAACTGATCGATCTGGTGGGTATCCCAAGCTAGTTTGTTTTGGATTTATAATTAAGAGAAGGTTGGAACACGAACATCTCAAGCTTTGCTTGATGGCCGTCGTTACAAATAGACTGTTAGTGATTAAAGTCTAGATCTCCCCACATTACCAAAAAAGTCCAAATCTCCCTAATTCAATACCATGTTAGCTTTTTGACTGAAGAGTACCTACAGGATCACCTGCTAATGACCACCAGCCAATTCACCTAGTATGTGGTAGTCAGTGATTGGTGCCAAGTACGATAGAATCCGTGGTGTCAACCGGATAATATGTAATTAAGTTGCACTCGTCTGCAACACAGTTGAATTCAATAAGTTCTAGTTAAGGAGGTTCGTGCCACATCATAATGCTAAGTACCAGTTTATAATTATGCATTTTATTAGGATAGAAATCATGTATCTATCTTAAAAGCAAACTCCAAATGGGGAGTGATAGGAGGACTGTCTTAGTTTCGCAGTTAATGAGACTTTCGATCTTTCAACAAATTCACAAGAAAATTTCTTCCCCATATTCTTGTCGTCACGGTCAAACGCCCGATATACTCTATTCCTCAAAGAAATGTAATTATAAATTTGATCATTATTCTCAAAAAAAATAGGTAACTACAAATTCGACCGTCAGCTACTTCTTTCCATTTCCAAATAGGTAACTACAAATAGGTAATCAAAATCTTTCCATTTCCAACCTATTGATCGTAAATTCTGTCATAAAGATTGAATCATGCATGGTCATTCAACCAAGAGAGGATGAGAATGTTTGACCAACATTTATAGGCTATCCTTTTTCCATGGGAGCAACCCACACGTTTTCCACTAGTCTAACACCAGCCACAGACGTTTTACACCGTCAAACCATTTGGTCACCTCTTCTCAATCTAATCCGGTTAGTATAAAAATTCTATTTTCTTAAATTACTTCAGAAGTCCAGAGATTCTAAAGCTGGTAATTTACAAGTCAAAATCTAGTAATTTACAAATAAAAAAAGTAATTAAATATAGAACAAAGTGAGGTTTAAAAAAAGAAAAGAAATAAGAGTGAACCCATTAGTTTCCAGATCCGGCGGCGACCACTCAAAGGGCTTCCTTAGCTACTCATTCACGTTGCCTGGCTTTGCCTTGACCGAATTCTCCGACAACTTCCCGTCGCTCCCGAGAACTCCGCAAGCCACTGCCGGCTTCAATTCACCCTTTGTACCTTCATTCCTGCAGTTCCCTTCTTTGCCGTTACCTTTGTTGGAGCTCTAACTCCCAATAGATGGGCGGTGCCAAAATTCTTGTCTTAGATTGGGGAATCTTTTAATTTAATATTACTATCTTCTGTTAATTATTTAATAAATATATTTCTGCACTATAAAACAAATAGAATAGATTAAATTATAGATTTTATTCCATTCAAGACATGCTATGGAAAGCGGTTCCTTTAGAGCGGCCTATCTAGGTTACTCCCAAGATATAACGAGCCAATTCGTGATCTCTTTGAAGTATACTAAAACAAAGAAGAATTAGGATCGGACACAAACAATCATATTCAGATGCAGTGAAAATTACTAAAAAAAATTGAAAAAAATCTCTCTAGATCGTCTTTTATATGGACTCAATTCTCTCTTCTTAAATGCTCAAAGAGTTCACTTGAGTGATTTCATTTGGTGCTCAATTTACTTTACCGATTCTCTTCTCTATTCTCCCATGTGTTATGCTATTGAGTTCCCCTTCTCTATTTATAGATATAAAAGGATACGAGTGAATGAGCATGTATATAGTTTTCTGTGGAATGCATCTCTTCACCATTTAATTCATCCGATCATCAAAGGTTGCATCTTCATGAGACCCGAGATGCGCCCATATGATTTTAAGAGAGGAGACAGTAATAAACATTAAAAATTAATACTCGACCACTCAAAAAATCAAGTGACTTGAATGTGTAAGAATTTATATTTTACGTAAGTTATTATTTAGTTTTATATCCAGCATATAACTATTTTTAAAACATCAAAATTTTGAATGAAATATTATTATTAAACAACGGCTCCTCCATAACCTTCCTCAACAACAAAAAAAACTTCTTCATCCTCCTTCTTCATCATTTTCAGCCGGAGTAGTTACTAGTGGGATCAAGCTCATAACTCAACTAATAGACCAATTCAACCGTTGGACAGCATATACGGGTGGATAAAATGAATATATATATATAATACACATGCTTTCGTGCGTGTCGCTCGGCTGCTGGACCAGGTCCAAGCGAAAATAATGCCTTCGGTTGCCGCCTCACCGATGCGCACGCCTCCGCCACGTCGGCATCGGCCGTCCCATTCGCATTACGATCTTCTGCCACGTCTTTCATCAAGACATTGCTAATCACGAGCTGTCAAAATCTCCGGAGAGAGATCTTAGCCATCGGATGCTCGCACGAGGCTGTGCGGATCTCCACGGGTATCCTCGACGCCCACCTGGGTCATGCTGCTCGATGGCGTTCGCGTCGGCGTGGAAGCGATTCTCGATTCCGTCGACCAAGCCATCAGCATTCGAATTGGGACAGGCGGCGTTATTTGGACCAAAAGCCCCCGGCGGAGCACGGGAGCCCGACATGGAGGTCTTCAAGAAGTCGCCAGCCGGGGCTTGAAGACGATAGAGCGGTGCTCAGATCCTGCCGGACTCCGGGGGACGAATGGGTGGGAGGGAAGGACCTTAACCCCCCGCCAAAGGCTTCTGATCCTCCCGGAGTTCGAGAGAGGCTTTCATGGCGTCCAACGGTTTTGCCCTCTCCTTCAAATGGAATGGAATCATTTCTCAGTCCGAATCTATAAAATGCAAATTTTGATCAAATCACACATCGCAGTCATGAGCCTGATGAGTCGACCACTTCCTCTACCAAGTCTGTTCGTTTCGTCCGTCAAAATGAAATGGCAATAACTCATCTCGGACAAGAACCAACTAGAGATTCGAGGTTGAGGCAGGATAGTCTACGTGACGATCGAATCGAACCGAACCCTTGGGCTGAGATGGCGCACTCGCGCGACTCTTCCCATCACGGGCCTGCGTGGCGCCTGGCCTTCGGTGACCGATCCAATTCGAACGGTTGTGATCTATTTCTTCGCTGAATTGTCTTGCTCGTTGGTCGTTATGGGCCTGGTGAGACAAGACGGTATCTTAATCTATTAAAATGAAAAAAAAAATGTTTTGTGCAACGTGGCAAAAGAGTCGCCATCTGAGCTAAAACGGTTGAATTCGTGGCGGCTGATTAGGAGAGAGGGTTTTGCCTTTGCTGCCGCTGGCTTACGTTGGATGATTAATCACGGATCCAAGAGTTAGGACGAGAGTGTTTCAATGTCTTCAGGCACGAGAATTTATTAGTTGGATCGGATCTACTAGCTTGTCTGTTAGATTAGCCTGATTAGAAAGTTGATGGAGAAAAAAAAAAAAAAAAGCTAGACGTTTGTTTGTCCTTGTTGCTTTTTAGTTGAACCAGTCCATCAGCTTAGTGCTGGATCTAATTTAACTAATTTTTTTTTTTTTTTTTTATGATTTACATGTTTTGACTAGGCCATAGCCCTTGTATTATGCAGTGCGTAGTGCCAAACGCTTCTAAGATTTCCCTTTTTTTAAGGGAAAAATATTTCCAAACCTAACAGGATCTAAGACTCCACAAAAACTTTATGCTGCGCTAGCAACGAATGTTACATTTTCCGTTGCCTTATTCTGGTCTGATATCTGGTCTGATATCTAGCACATAAGCTGGGGTAGCGGGTAAATGATCAAATGAGTTTTGCATTGAAGCAAAATTACATTTAATTAAGTTTGAAGAAAAGCATAAATTTGTATTACAAAATAATCATTTGATTATCTATTTTATAAGAATCTGTTATTTTGCATAATACTACGTAATCAATGGCTGGTTCATGAATTTTCCCCCTATATCCAAGTACAATATGGATAATAGGTAAACATCCGTCTATCGAGTATTCAAAAAATATATTGGGTACTCAGCAAACATATATTATGTTTTAAACTCATATATTGCTTGTCTTATGCATTTATATTTGGACTTAGGGGTAACATCATACGAAACTCAATGTGTATCTTTGTAGAAAATCTTTTCTTACAGAACTAATAATTAAGTAGAATTTGTTTATGCAAGATTCAAGGTCATCAAATGCAATTAACTCAACCAGAGAAGGAGATAAAGCTGTGCAAGCTGAGCAAAACATCAGATAAGTTTGAGTAAATTACAAAAATAGTTTTGAGATTAGGCGTAAATTACATTTTCATCCAATAGTATGAAAAATCTACGCTTACCCTTTAAAAATTTATTTTTATTCAATACTTTAATCTATAACTTAACAAAATATTAATCAAATTGTTAACTTTTAATACGACCCAAGTGCCACGTTAGCAAAATTTTTAAAATAACCAAAATAACATTACAAAAATTCTCCTAAGGTTTACGTTTATTACACTTACACCACCAATATTTTGTAAAACTTAAAGTTATACCCAGTTAAATTCCCAACATTAGTAAAACCATTTATCTATTGTAAAAATTTAAAATTACCTATACAAGAAAATAAGACTCCTTTTTTACTTTCTTGACTCCTCTGTCTCTTCGAAGTCTTTCGTTTTTAAGAATCTTCTTCTTTTCGAAATTGAGTGGCTAGAGTTTCTTTTTAACTTTGCTACCCCACCATGAGCATCCCTTTCTAATGAGCAACCAATGACAAGCTTCCTTCCCAATCGGCGTATGGTGATGAACATCCTTAATTTCTGACCAGCATTTAGCAATGAGCATCCTTTCTAATTAGGTTTTGTTTTTGCTTCCTCACCTATCACGTCACAAAGACTGGGGATGTCAGTGTATCATTTGTTGATTCTGAGTTTTACTTGTCCAATACCATAGACATAATTTCTTAACATTATCATTGTGGATAAGGATTCCTATGTTTACATTTAGAATTATGATAGCTTTCACAACCTATCATCAAAATGATCCAAATTAGTATGTGTGTGAGAGCTCTTCTCTTTTTGAGGGTGCATCAGTTGCTTTTCAATAGTCTGGCGTGGATAATAAACAACTTAGCTCAAGCGACAAAATTTTTGATCCTAGTTTTCTACAGTAGACAGTTTTAGAGGCATCCACATACCCGAGAGATCCAGATTGCTTTTTTTTTTCAGCACATAGCTTTTTTCTGATGATTCATCAAGATTAAGCTCAGACCCATGATGCCTCATGATCGCTCTCCATATTGGGGGGATGTTATATCATTTAAGGCTACTTTGGTCATTTTTTAATTTTTTTCTAAAGTGACATTTAGGTCCCATTTAAGTTAACAATTTGGTTAACATTTTGTTAATTTATGGTTAAAGTGTTGGATAAAAATAAACCTCAAGGGGATAAGCATGGGTATTTCAAACTATTGGATGTAAGTATATTTTATCTCTAATCTCAGAAGTTTTTTTTTTGTAATTTACTCATCAAGCAGGGGTAATTTTGACTTTTCACATGAGGTAAGTAGATTCGCTAACACGGTTAATTTAACTAAGTGTAAATATAAGTTTTACAAACTATTGGGTGCAAGTGTAATAAATGTATATCTCAAGGAGATTTGTGTAATTTACTCTATAAGTTTTCATGAAAAAATACTCATCCTTGGGTGAAATTTTATATTTTCTAAAGACCATTACTTCTATCAACTCATTACATCTTAATATGCTTTTTTTGGATAAATTGGATGACTTAAATTAATCGAGAAAAGATGCATCCATAAGAATCGAAAAATAAAATATTCGAAAACTGGATAGAAAGATCAGTCGAGTACACCCAAAGAGTAGATCTTGTATAATTCACCATTTATGATGCCATCCTATTAGCAACACTGGTTTTCTCTATAAATATGAGAAACCTCAACAGATGGTAGTGATCACAATAGTTTCCAACAATCCTGTAGAACGAAAACATCTCAATATGCTTCAAATCACATTTTTGGATGATGCGGCAATAAGCAAGGCCCAACCTCATCACCAGAACTTCTTTTGCATAACTAGCAAACTCACACGGCACCAGGGGATAGATACTGTAGACAACCAATCGGCGTAGCCTCCATGAAAGCAATTCGTTCTAATACCAAAGTTAGCCGCATTAGTCTTTCTACAAGCTTCCTTGGTTGTGGCCTCACAAATGTTCCTGCTTAACACCGACAATCTTCCCATTCCCCCAAAAAAATACAATAACGAGAGAGCAACAGTTTGCAATCTTTGTCTTATTATTGTATTCAAGACAAAGAAGCTGTCACACTTGATTCAATAGAGATTGATTTGAGGTCCATTGTTAAATGACAAAATGCTAATCCCGGCATGAAATTTTCTGCATGAACAACCAGAAGATCGCACTCTTATGCCACCAGTAATGTGCATGTGCCATGCGCGTGGAAAACTTTTGGTTTACTACGCTAGTGAGTGCGAACGTGGGTTTCATTCATCGTGTGCTCATCTCAATAATGGCCTACCGCAATACACGGTAGCGATTGTTAATGTGCACCAGCATAGCTGTGCATACAGTGCACATAATAATTTTTGCATGCTTTGGGTCTGTAACAACCCAGGACCTCACCCAAAATGGCTAGCCGGAAGATATTATTTGGGTTCCTTGATCCTATATAAATACCCAAGATCTACCCAACAAATAACCGATGTGGAACTAAACACACGCCCGCACGAGTCCTCACATACTCCCCCCGTTCAAGCCCTGGCGTCCTCATCAGGCTAAGGGTTCAAATCCATTCAAATCTAATCATAAATACCACGATCGATCCGTGGTCAACCTCAATAGATCCATGCTGCAGTGTCATTATGGGCCGGATCCGCTCTGATACCATTTGTAACAACCCAGGACCTTACCCAAAATGGTTAGCCGGAAGATATTATTTGGATTCCTTGATCCTGTATAAATACCCAAGATCTACCCAGCAAATAATCAATGTGGGACTAAACACACGCCCGCACGGGTCCTCATAGGGTCTCTCATGACAAAGACTTTATCCATTATGAAGCAATCTATTTCTTCTTCTATCTTACACCTTCCAGTGCACTAATGAAGTTTCCATCTTTAAATATTAAAAACATATGATACAAAGTTTCGGGTTGTATCTTTCATGCGATAGAAGGATTTGCCTTCCTTCACGCGTCTCTACCATTTGGATTATGCAATGGCCACTTCAAGAGTAGTGCAGGTGGAGAATGACGGTGTTTGGAGTACTTTGAGATTTGTGCAATGTGTGGTTCACCTGCTGACTTGTTGAAAGAAGATCAATCATTCTTTCATGTGAAAGATACAATCCGAACTCATCATATAAATTAGAAGACAGATAGCCTGAACGTAATAGATAGTCCAGTGATTATTGTGGATATATGTTTGATGCCTCCACAAGGGGAGTTCGTAACCATTCCACAAAATGTTGACAATACAAAGGTTTTCATACAAGTCTTTCAATCACATATTAGTCCTGGATGATGATTTGCGGTCAATCACCAAAAAAGAAATAGCCATGTAAGTGTAAACATAAAGCTCAATATTAGTTACCATAATAAGACCAACAAAAACCTGTATAAGTTGGCAACTAAAATTGATTAGATAAGCAACAATAGTACAAATTTTAGAAGCTCTAAAATGTTTTGGTGTAGCATGCATCTACATGACAAAATCTGCTCACTTCCACTAAAAACAAGGGACATTTTTTTAAAAAAAAATAATAGGGAAATACTAAAACAAAATCAATAAAGCAGCTTTTTTGAAGAACAAAACTACATATAATTTTATTAATAATATCAAAAAAGAAATGATAAATAATTTGGTGTTTATCAAATTATAGCATTGATGAATCATCGACACCAAAAAAATCTAGGAACTTATTCTAACAAGAAAGAAATGATCCATATTCTATCCTTTTCCCATCAATATGTATTACAAGGTGGATGTAGAAAATAACAATTACGTACGTTATTTTATATCTAATTTGAATTCAATGTCAAATTCGATGGAGAGCTTAGAATTTCTCATGTATTGTCAAATTTGATGGGGCTTCAACAAATAAGGCTTCGCAAGTAAGCACTGTAAGCAAGGATTTCAATTCGTTTTGGAGATTGGCTGTGGCGCCTAGAGTGCAACTTTTTTGGTGGAAAGTGATCTGGGGTAAGCCGCCTTGCAAAGATATCTTACAAGCCAAAGTTGTTCTTCATCAGACCACTTCAGATTGTGATATTTATTCAATCGCCCTGCTGCTGTTCGGACTTGGATTGAATTAAGGAAACTAAACTCTGCAATTCCTGATTTCCATTCCTTGGATGAAATAATCGACAGACTTTCAGACTATCATATAAACCAACATGACAAAGCCATCATCTGCTACACTGCTTGGGCAATACGGAACGCCAGAAATGACCGAGTATTCCAAGGGAATCAGAGCAGTCCAGCTCAAACTTCTCAACTTGCTCAGCACCTTGCCAAAGAGCCCTATGAATCAGTGGTGGTCGGCACTGGATCGATACATTTGCAGCGCTGGGATATAGCGGAGCTCTCTAACTCAACTATCTAGCTGTGTTTTTGGGTACCCTCGCCTTGTGGTATTGTTGTGACGTATGTTTAGTTCCACATTGGTTATTCGCTGGAAAGATACTTATATAGAATTAAAAAATTCAAATAATATTTTCTGACCGGCTATTTTAGCTAAATAATGCCTAAATTATGAATTGGTCGCAATGTGCCTTGGCTGTCCACCAGAGCTCTAATGCACTTAACGATAGGTGCAAAATTGCTAATTTACCCTTTTGTTTTAAAATATGGGAGAAAAACTGCCAGGCAACCCAGTAATCCGTAGTCCCTGCCACCTTTTCTTTCCCTTCTCCAGCCAGGTACCAGAGCTATTCCTCGCCTTTCCTCCTCCATTCCAAACGGGTATCCAATGCACAACCCTCTCAGCCCGACTAAGCCTTCTCCTCTATCTCCGTGCTCTATCATTTCCTCCATTTTTTTCTGAGGGGAAGGATTTTGAGGTTGTCTTTGTGTCAGGTGACAAGGATGAGGATTCATTTAATGGCTACTTCTCAAAGACGCCATGGCTTGCCACTCCATTCTCTCTGACTCTTAAGGCCTGTGATCGCCTTGTTGAGCTGCTCAAGGTGCGGGGCATACACTCCCTTGTCTTCCTTGATGCAAGCGGGAAGGTTCTTAATGAAGGCGGTTGATCGTGGCTCTCTGCGTGCATGGTATCCCTTCACTCTTGAAAATATCAACAAGCTGAAGGAGGACCAAGAGGCTGCTAAAGGGAGCAAAATCTTCAGACCGTGTTGGTTTTGTGGTCGCTTGACTATTTAATTTTGAACAATGGAGATAAGGTTACCTTCGTCTCCTTAATAATTGTTGTTTAATGCCTTCAAATAGTTATCCAATGCATCCTCTTAATATCAGTTTATTGCATCTGTGTCTAAACGGAGTATCTTCATATTCAAGTTATTAAGTAACCGTTAGTGCACAGTATTTTAAAATTTTGTTTCTCTTAATTATATCAATTTACCGATAGGTGTCTTTGTGCCATAGTTTGAAGGGAAAAACAGTATGCCCGTACTTCTCAGTTCATGGTTACAAACCATTCGACGAGTCCACTCTGGTGCTTGCAAAAATATATCGAAATCTGAAGGAAAGGGGAGAGAGCTTTGAAGTTGCAATGGTGTCCTTGGATGATAAAGAATCCATCCTTCAAAGAAGGCTCTGCGAGCATGCCGTGGCTTGATATCCCTTTGGAGGATAAAAGCCGCGAGAGGCTTGTTCGCTGCTTCGAACTCGAGACTCTGCATGCCAATATAGGTGAGCTTGTGGAAGAGCGCGGGGAGGAAGCATGGAAGGGATTCCCATTTTCTCAAGACAAAATGGATCTGCTTGCAGAGAAGGCGAAAGCAAACTTGGAAGCATGGTTCTATCTAGATAGGTTAGGTTCTACTAAGCTAGAAAATGGATGGAGAAGTAAGAAGCTTAGGAAAGCCGGATAGGACTCAAACGTTTGAGTCCCTTCTGGTTTCTGGGGAGCTAGATCATGCCATTGGCATAGGTGATGTCAAGGTAAAGATTTTATTCGATGATCAGTTAGTAGCTTAGGCTACTTGTACGATGAATGTGCTCACACCGATGGAGGAGTTGACGGAAACTTCTGCCCAAATTTTGGATAGAGTTCATACTCTAAGCGGATGATTTTCAGGTTCCTCTTTTCTCTCTCTGCCCTTTTTTTTGCTCCACCCGGAGTTCTTGCTAGGCGTTTGGCACAAGGCGAAAACTTTGCCTAGGCCGTTCCGACCTAGAGAGGTCGGTTAGCTCCTCAAACCTTCGGCTCAAGGGCTAGAACTCCGCTTGGGCCATTCCAACCTAAAGAGGTCGGTTAGGCTATCAAACCTTTGGCACGAAGGTTAGAACTCTGCCTGGCTTTCGACTTGAGGGATGGAACTCCGATTGGGCCGTTCCGACCTAGAGAGGTTGGTTAGTTTTTCAAGCCTTCGGTTTGAAGGTGACAAGTCAGCCTGTGCCATCCCAATACAGAGAGGTCGGTTACCTCACTAAGCCTTCAGCTCGAGGGCCGAAATTCCGCTTGGGTCGTTCCAACCTAGAGAGATTAGTTAACTCGTCAAGCATTTGACACGAAGATCGAAAATCCTAGATTCAACTAAATTGGAAAAGAAGAAGAAACGGAATGGACTACATGATTGCCACGTGATCTCCTTCCGTTCCCGCTAAAACATCTCTTCTTCTTGTCCAGCTATCAAAAATATTAATATTTTGTGAAAATTTAGAATTTTTGAGATGTAAGTGTAATTCACAAAAAGTTGAGAGATGTCATTGTAATTTATCCTAAATTTTATTCATATGAGCTCAAAAATTATTTTTTACATGTGAAAAGAAGGAAATCAGTTGCTCATCAAATTATGAAGGGTGTTTTAGATATTTTGCTAGGTACCACCAAAACCCAATTTATTTATTTTTAGGACCGCTAATGACTGTTTGATGTTTATTTTGTCGCCAATTTGGGCCAGCAATGGGCCTAAACCATTTCGTGGCCTACAAGAACTCACGTACGCGCTTTTACAAAGTCCCTGTCACCGCCTCCACCCGTGAACCTTTTTATTTTTTATTATTTTTTTTAATGAAAACCCGCGAACGCTTTCGTCACCGCTTAGATTAGAAAAGCTTGTGCGCATGGAGGGCACTCCCGTTATTTCCGAATCTCCCGTGTGCTTTTCAAAACCCGGCGAGATCTTTGTCGCTTTGCCTCATCTTTTGCCGCGCGGACCTGAAGCCCCCCGATAAACCCAATTTAAATCGGGCCCTTTGACGGTCTCCATATAAATATCTCTGCTCCCAGTATTTGCCCTTCCCCGAGGCCCGGCAGTTTCTTCTGCCGCAAACGGTAGCTAGGGTTTTTCTCCAGCCCTCTTCGGCCCGATCTCCTCGCTGGGGTTTTGCTGATCTCTCTCCGCTTTCTTCAGCGCGCGCTTAGGAGATCCAGATCACTCGGTCGCCATGGAAACAGCTCGCAAGAGGGGGAGGCCGGAGGCCTCAAATGGAGGTGCCGCTGGACCAAAGCGGCTGAGGGGTAAGTAGAACTTAGGGTTTTAGTTAATCTCTTCTCCATTGATCGTTTCTTGGATCGTGAGGCATCTCTTGGAGCTGTGATGGATCTAGCTATAGCCTGTTCGAGCGGTCGGAGTTTCCAGGGTTCAAGATTTTGGATCTAGGAGCGCAAGATCGTGAAGAGATCTCTTTTTTTCGTGCTTGGTGGTGATCTGGTTGCTTGATCTTGGGAAGATTTTAGGGTTTCTTGATTTGCTAGAACGGTCACGTGGCAAGCTTATCGAGAGAGCGAATATTCTAGGGTTGTTGGTCGCGTTTGGTCTGATATCGAGTGCATTATATTGTATCTGAGAGTATAAAATCTCGTTATAGTTTAGTTGTGTGATCTAGAACCAAGATCATAGTGTTGGTCTAACAGACGATTATATGTGTTACATAATGGTGATTTATTTTCGTCGAACACTATATTGACTTTTAGATTTTTTTTTTTTTCTGTTTCTTTCCTTTAACTTCATAACAAGAATACAAAACTTTTATGTAATAATTATGGTTTGGGATCTTTACTACATCAAAAAGACCTTATCATTGATTGTTGATGGAAGAAAGTCTTTGGGAGTTTTAAAGTGTCTTTTTGGGGAAGATATTATATTTACCAATAATTTTTCTGCTTTAGCTGTATCTACTGCGCCTTCTTTGCTGACGACAATTGTCTGAGGCCTGACAAAAAAAGTTGGATGAAATTGTGAAATGGTTTAAAACGAAATCATATCACGAGTTTCTAATTTTTCCTCAGGCCTTTGAGAAAAAAAATCCACGTAAAGGGCATTTTAATCTGCATCTTTTCCATTTGAAGCCACTCAGGATAACAATCTTTATTTTTTTATCAATTTAATAAGTGGTAAATCGAATTTTTCAAACCTCTAGGGTTTTCATAATGTCCTGTGATGTTTAATTAGCTTTCTGTGCCAGTGCAATTTTCTACAAAGCACGCTGCTTTCGGGATGCCTTCTTAATATATTGTAAATAAACTTATGTATTCTGTGGAAAATTATATGCAACAGAATGGGTTGAGTTGTGTTTTTTGTTCTTAAGGATGATGCTGGAGGCCTCATGAAGTGTTGCTTCTAAATTGCACCCCCCCTCCTTTTTTGTAAAGATTTCCTGGTGTTTTGTTAATCTTCACTTTATTGAAATGGTTTTAATATGCTTAATATGTACTTGAACAATGAAGGTTAGTAAATTAACAGGATTGTAACTGAGAACACAAAATTAATGTCATGTAACAGAAACGGAGTCGTTCCAACATGGTCTAGGAAGCAAATCGAAGCCTTGCACCAAGTTTTTCAGGTTCTAATCCTAACTTATCTAAAATCAACATCATAATAGCAACATTATTTTTTCTGCAATTTCATATCTAATTGGAAAAAAGTGTTTTCCCTAAAGTAGTATTTTTAATGCTAATGAATCAGGCGTTTAAGATTGTGATACAGGTTCTTGTGCTCTAATCAAGTTAACAACATTGAACAGAGTAAATTGGGAAGCTACAAGAGTGCTTTTGGCTATCAAAATTGCACAAGCTATTTGCAACTTCATGGAAATTATGATATGAAATGAATATGTTAAATATAGGTTATATTTATAGCGCTGTTGTCACATCCAATTTTCATATTGGTTATAGTTGTTTTTTTTCTAATATACATATGTATACTTTATAATTCTCTATTTGCCTATCTGTTTTTGCTTGTCATGTTGACTTTTACTAGATAACTGATATTTGGGTTAAATGATATCTTGTCTTTGTTGAAAATTAGTATTGCTTTGTAACATGAACATCGAGCTGTTTTGTATGTCTTTCCTGAACTGAGTTGATATTGATATATTTTATGTTTAGACATAAAAAATATTATGACAAGGAACTTGTCTAAAATGAAAAAAGGTAAACCAAAGTTATGCTTGTTTGAAAGTGTAGAAATATAGAAATGCAATAGGGGCAATTTATTTTGGACCTATTGAGTTCCAGAACTGGAAATTCTATTGGCTTGAACTGTTGATCATGCAAAAGGAAATTTTTTTCTGACAATTTTAGTGTTGAATTATGAAAGTTGGGCTTAATGTTCATATGTTAAATGTATGGGTTACGATAAATTGAGGCATGGTTCTTGTGGGACATGTTGGTAGAATTTATGACAACGTAGATCCCTAAAATTGCTTGGTGCTGAGGACTTCACGAGCTTGTTTCAACGGAAAGGATCCTTTTATACTATCAGAGTAAAATGGGTGATGCCTTCAAAAAATGTGGTAAAATTTAAGTAGAAGTGTTTTCCATAAAACTGGTGGGATAATTATCACATGGTTTGTTGATATGATGAATTTGATCCAACTAAAAATGGTCAAGTGTTGTTGAAATATGATGCCATGTTGTTTCTTCTGTGCTTGGTTGTTGATGGGAAGTGTGGATTTATGGGCTTGGATTCAGGTCCCACCTTTAGACTTGTCTTGCGGTTAGGCTGGGTTTGGTCTTGTCAGAGCGGCACCCAAAGACTTCCTGTATTAAATATATAGAAAAGAATTCTTGTTTTGGCCTGTAGAATACTGGCTTTTCTCAATAGTTTTCACAATGTGGTGGAAGACATCTGTTTACTTTGTATGATCATAAATTGTTCTTTTCTCCCCTTACTTCCATGCAATCTTTTTGCTCTCATCCTCGTTTCTGACTCTCTTGGTGTTCATGCTGTTCAAGGCTGCTACAATATGTGCAACTGACGTATTAAACTAGTATGCTGGGATTGGTTTGGGATGTCTGTATTTATTGCATGTGGACTACCTCTAAATTGTTCTTTGGTAAATAGCCATGTCTTGATTACCAAAATTTCTAAACATCTGAGCAGTGGAATTCTGATTTATAGCTTATACTCATGTTCTATGCATATGTAATGTTCTTTGCTAAGTAATGGAATCAACCCACTAGTATGAACAACATTTTAATGATGTAGCCAAATGAGGGCAAACATAACGAACTTAAAGGTTGGGAAGGGAAATTGAAGGATTGGGAAGGTTGGGGAGTCGAACGTTATAATTTAATCTGACTGAATCTGGTCCACATGCTTAGATGATACAGAACTAGCATGCTGTGATTGGTCTGGTAGATTTATACTTTCTGCATTTAGCTACTACACGTTGATCTTAGTGGTAAATGACTATGTTTTGAGTATTGAATGTTGTCTTTTGGCTCATCCTAGCAAGTATGGCATTCTTTTCGCTTTCTAAAGGAATGTTATCTGCCAACTAGTATGAACTAGCATTTTGTTGGATCGAGCATATAAAGACAGATAATAAACTTAGAGATTGGGCAAGTTTGGGAGTGGACAATCTCTTGAACAAAATAAGGAGCCCTATGTATGTTCAACCAACTTTTTGTGTGGTTCAATTGTTTATATATGCGCTGTAGAATTTATACTACCATGCCTTCCAAAAGGAATAGTAATTCTGACAATAAGATACAATGTATGTTCTAAGTAATGAAATTGTCTCTATCTATACGTGTAAATCTTTCACCCTTGGTGTTTTTATTTAAAAGAGCATTATAGGAAAAATTCACCCAGGTTCTTGTGTGTGGCCAAATGTTCTACGTCAAGGTCTGCAGTATTGGAATCAACACATGTTGGTAGGCTGGCGATATCGTACGGTATGCCCCCGTGTTGTGCCATTCTGGTGTGAACCAACAGAAAACCGGCAAGGGAGGGGGAGAGGAAGGAGACAGGAAGAGGGAGGGAGGGAGAGGGAGTGGGAGAGTAAGGGAGGGAGAGAGTGGGGAGGGCGGGAGAGAGAGAGAGAGAGTGGGGGAGGGCGGAGGGAAGAAAAGGGAGGGGGCGGTGAACAAGAGCTGAGGGAAGGGAGGTAGAGGGCTTTCAAAGCCCTATCTTCTCCATGTGTTGGAACAGTGGCGAAGCCTCTTTTTTGTCGGCCTTTTTTTTATTTTTTTAGTGAAATCGGCAGCCACTACCGACTTCATTTATCTTTTTTTTTTGAAATTTTTAAGTCAAGCCCCAGCTGCCGACTTCATTTAAAAGATTTCAAAAAAAAAGAACATAATAAGTGAAGTCATCATTGGCTGCCTATTTCACTAAAAAAAACAAGAAAAAGGGGGAGGGTGTTTGCCCCTATTTTGACGTGTGAAAGAGAGAGGGCTTCGAGCCCTCTGTCCCCTCCCTCGGTCCTTTTCGGCCTTACTGCTTTCTCCCGTTTCTTCTCTTTCCTTCTCCCTTCCCCCTCCTTTGTCGGTTTTTCAATTTGAAGGTTGGAACTATCCCGGTCCACCGCTATAGCTTGGTACGCTCCGAACTGGGTGGTTCCGGACGGTTCTGCCGTTCTTGCTCTATGTTGTTCCTTTGTTGGTTTGCTATGCAAACACATTTGCAGATGCTTCTGCACGAATGCTTAATCTGATGAGCATCCGTGCTTAATTTGAAAGAAAAAATCATCTTCCTTCAGAAATTCAGGTGATGATATTGATTTTATTTGTTAGCTAATCCATGAATAAAAGGTCGTATTTGGCAAATAGAAATATGAGTTCTGATTGTGTCATGGGACTTAAGTAAAAAACAGGTGCGTGAATGATGTGCTTAGAATCTTGGTGGAACAGAAGCATCGCTGTCAATTTAGAAAGTCATTGTGATGAAATGGCTGATGTCATGGGATATCTGAAAGACTGAAGTTATGGGATATCTTACAAAGTGCTTTAGTGATGTTTAATCTGGTGAACTCCCTTCCCTAATATTTGATTTCATAATGGAAGTGAAGTTTCTCTATAATGAGTCATGGAAAATTTGTGTTATAAAATTTTCATTGTTTAGTGCTTTGCCTTAGACCTGAGGTGTCGAGGACTATTACTTCTTGTATTAGAAATAGTGTGTTCAATGTGCTGCATAGCGCAAACAAGGTGTGCATTAACTTGCATTGCTGAGTGTGAGAGGATAACCTGTTTTGGGGACTCTTTAGTGTATTTCACTTCAGTTCCATCTTTCCGATCTTTGTGAAAGTGTCATGATCTGGAAGTATTGATACTTAGATGTACTGTTTAGACCCAATCGATTATGATTATCCATCTGATTATCTTAGGGCTAGTTGACGTGATCATGGCAGTAGGCACAAGTGTAAGTATTTCTCTTATTTTATTTTTAAAAAGTAAATCTTTTTTAATTGAGTATTATATTGGGCAATGATGTGTTATGGAATAGTTAGATATGGGGTCCTTTCATTTTAGGCTGTGCCAGTAACGGTTTTGCGCATTTTGGATCATGTGCCCCCTCTATTTTTTTAATTATTTTCTGTGCTAAACTATCATGTAATGATGTTTTTTTATGAATTTTGTTATTTGATGTTTTTTTCCCCTGCACTTGCATTATAAACAGCAATGCTTTTTATGCAAATCTTTTACTGAATCATTGAGGGTTGTCTTCATTTCTTTCAAAAATATAGTTTTGCCTTATTCATGGATGATTTTGTGTTTGTAAGTGTGCTTTATTTTCTCTTTTGTTCCTCATGCTAGTGTGAATTCAAGCTCCCTCCTAGGAGGGGCTGACATTGTTTCTTGTATCAGGCATAGTATGAGCATGCTTTGATGTATGGATCTGTTGATGGATACCATATTAGATCATCACATCATTTTTTTCTTGGCCGTATCCATCTCCACAGGCTTAACACTGATATTTGAGCTACTTTTTATGATGCAGCACTTCTGGTTGCCCTTTTGGTGAGGGTTGTCATTTCCTGCACTATGTTCCTGGTGGTATCCAGGCGGTTGCACAGATGACCAATCTAGGCAACCCTGCAGTCCCTCCTCCGGCAAGAAACCCCATGGTGCCTCCCGCCTTTTCTGATGGCCCTCCTGGACCTGCTGTCAAGACCCGGCTATGCAACAAATACAACACTGCAGAGGGATGCAAATTTGGGGAGAAATGCCACTTTGCCCATGGGGAAAGGGAACTTGGCAAGCCCATTGTACCATCCCAGGATGGTCCTATTGCACCTCCAACTGGGGGAAGACTTGCAAGCCGCCTTGAACCACCTCCGCCTGTTGGTTTGCCAGCTGCTGCAAGCTTTGGTGCCTCAGCCACTGCCAAGATCAGCGTTGATGCATCTCTTGCAGGTGCCATCATTGGGAAGGGTGGTGTGAATACCAAGCAGATTTGCCGAATCACAGGGGTCAGGCTGGCCATTCGAGATCACGAGACGGACCCCAACTTGAGGAACATTGAACTGGAGGGTACTTTTGACCAGATCAAAAATGCTAGTGCCATGGTTAGAGAATTGATCGTCAATATTAGCTCCACCACCTCTCTGCCGGTGAAGAACCCAGCTGTGGTGGCAATTGGTGGCTCTGGTAACAACTACAAGACCAAGTTGTGCGAGAACTTTGCGAAGGGTTCTTGCACTTTTGGGGAGCGGTGCCACTTTGCTCATGGGGCAAGTGAGCTGCGCAAAGCTGCTGCCTGAGATTGCTTCTGTGCCAACTGTTTCCTGATAGGTTCACTTTTCTTTTTCTTCGTGGGAACTGGATTTCAAGGCTTTTGTAATGGATGAAATTTATGTGGAACGACTATTTCAGAGATTTTAAAGTCTTTCGTTTGGTGTGGATGTGCTAAGATGTTTAAGTGTTCCATAAGTCAAAAGTGCTTGGACCGTGGATCTTTTTAATTCTGGTATTCTTTGCCATTATAAAGTGACGGTTCGGCGGTGTTTGACGTTTTTATTGGTTTGTATATTTATCGTTTTGTTTGTTGAGAGCCCTGCTCTCTAGTTGGCTGTATGGTCCCTGTTGTACTCTTGCGTTTCTCTGGATGAGCTGTATCTCATCCTCGTTGGTTGCAGAAAGGTCAAGTCTTCTGGGTCCCCATGCTTGGCCCTCCTTAAGGAATTTTCTTGGATTATTTTGCTGTTGTCTGAGCTTCCTGTGCTACTTAATGGTGGACGGTATGTTTTGGATGTTTTAGTGACCTCACTCAGATGCAACAATGCCGTTGTACTTGTTCCCTATTTGTTTTATAGGCAGGGTATGGTTCTGTATATTCTCTCTGTTTTTTTCTCAATGCTGCTGGATGTTTTCTATTTGTTTTCTTGCTGAATTTTGGTTTTTATAATACAATAAATTATAGAGTTGCTTTCTTGCTTTCCTATGAACATTTCGAAGCCTTTAAGAAGCAACCATTTTAACATCTGATAAACATAGGATCTATTTATGGCTGCTGATCTCATGAGGCTCAGTTCTTTGGTTTTGGAAGGGTGGTAGATTTTTGAGCTCACTTCTTTGGATCCTGAATGGTGGTAGTTCTTCGAGCTCGGTTCAGGATTTTGTGGTTAACAAGTTTTTCTGGTACAACGAGCGTAAAATTTCAAGCAGTTTCATGAGATGTTTGTACACAGAAGAGGAAAAAAAAGAAAAGGAAAATCATAAATCAGGATGCCTCTCATTCGTCTTGTCTCACATATTTTTTTATTTTATATGTTAGTGTTCATCTTTTGGGTTGGAATACGTTCTCCATTTTCATGCTTTGGGGGCAGAGTGGAACCGTATGAACGTCAACGTCCAATAGATATCAAAGCAGTATACGAAAGAGTAAGAAAGATTCTCAGCTTCTCTGGATTAAATATTTTTTATAGGCTAACAAAAGGCTGTGTTGATGCAGTGCGTGATTCACGCATAGAGGGGCTAGTTGTTGATAGTCCTTTCTCGTCCTCCATCAGCAATGATGCTACAGTGTATACCCCTGTAAGGAAACTGAGAAGCCTTGGCGAACCACCAGTGCAACAATATGGTTTCTAAAATGCTCATAGTTAATCAGATCATAGGACTGAAAGTGACCAGTATTATAACATGGCATGTGCAACAATATCTTAAAACTCCAGTAATCTAGAAATGACCGATTAACAATTATGGACTTGTCTCCAGAGCCCCTGGACCTGAAATTTGCACCTGTATTTGTTCTTTTAGTTCTGCAAATGCCAGTATGAAGACCAGTTGAATTTGTCTTCTAAACATTCCCAGAATACCTTTCTTTGTTAAACCGCTTGAGTTTCTCGTTACCATTGCAGCAACGAATATTAGCTCATCCTACTTGTCCCATGAACATTATTTTTCCAGCACTAATAGGTAAAGCTTCCCTCAGGCTTCAATTCCTGCTTCAGGCAACCAGATTTTAATATTCAAATCATAATCTTGGCAACAGATCTACTTAAGGAGAGAATGTTAATAAGTTATTAAAGAAGTGATAGATGGCATCGAATGACTAATTAAAATGCCACTCTTGAGCAAGTTTTTGATGTGAAACTGTTAGATTGACGGAACAAATATTCTTTTGGCAATCATTGGGACAAAGGGCTCAAAAAAATTCTTTTAGTTGACAAGATGTGTTACTCACACCTTTGCCATCCTCCATTGCTGGTCCTCTTGAATACCCGTGGTTTCCCTCCTACAAATGTTTGTCTCCAATCTGGATACTGGATCAAGTAGCTCCATATACTGCATTCAAATGGATAGGACTGTCAGCTTATGCAACAGCAGAAAAAGACACTAAAGCTGGAACTATGTCTCCTCGCTAATTTTAAAAAGGATATAGAAAAAAGAAGACCAAAATAACTAAAATAGGCAGATAACATGAGTCTCTAAACATCTGTCCTTAATTATACACTTGAACATAAAGAGCAAATCTTAAAAATCTCTCTCTCTCTCTCTCTCTCTTCTTTTTCCTTTTTTGGCATTCATGCATGCATGGGTGCGCGGGGGTGGGCAGGTAGGCATGGTTGGGTGGGTGAGTGGAAGTGGCTGACCGTGGGGGGAGGGGTGATTCAGGTTGTCAAATCAATTTATTATTGGTGATTGTTCAGGTCCAAGTATATTCTAGATGGGAAAACATTGCCGACCATTCATCCTTTTCAGTTACAAAGTGGTGCAATGTTAACTATCATACAAGGCAAAATCCTAATGATCTCTACAGGAGAGACTACGAAACGGTTTTATTATGATCTTCAGTGGTATATGTTTGTGTTATATACATTATATGTTGTATATGCATTTGCCTGTACCTCAATGTGTCAAAATACAAACTTACCCAAATCTTATCTGGGTAATGCTGGTACCCAAACATGTCAGATATATAGGAATATACAGACCAGCTTGCTATTTCATTTATTTTCTACAAAGATCAAGTGATGCTAAAGCAGTGTGACAAATGGAAGAACTAAAGGAAACATTCAGGACAATGTTAAAGGAGTTACTAAAACAGGGTTTCAAAGAGTGTTATTAGAAAGCCAACTGTTTTGCCAGCATGGTTCCTTAAACTTGGGAGTGTAAGCCTAGCAATACATCACACTGCAAATGCTGCTGTTATTTGTGATTCTATTGGCTTAATATTCTACCTTGGCATTGTAGCCTTTTCAAAATCTCCTTTTCTGGAGCATGCTTTTATTGCTCCTGACACCCTCCTTAATCAGGTATTTTCCATGTTTATGGTCACATTTGAAGACTAAACTTTGTTTGACTTTAGTTATACTCTTAAGCATATACCATGTATTTTTCTTAAGAAAGTGAATCTCAAACAAAAAATGCAATCTTTTGCAATTCACAGAATACAAAATTAGTTACATGCTTCCTAGGCACCTTTTAAAATTTTCAGATAGCCTTTTTTTCCTTGTTTTCTTTTCTAAATCTGCAATGGAATCCCATATAGAAGACTACAAAATAGATAATTGGGGCTCTTTCAAAACAACCAGTAAACAGATAGTATAGTGTCCTTCTTGTGCAACACCACATCGATATGAGTAAATCAATTGGATGGAGGAGATTGATGAAGAGTAACATGCAACCGATTTCATATGGGTGTCAAGCTGCAGCTAGTTTAGTTTGTATTTTCCTTCCAAGTGTATCATAAATTAACATTACCATCCTTCTCAATTTCTTTAAAAGGGACGATGATAAAAAAAGAATGAACGAGAAAATTTTCATTTTTTAGATATTCACATGTTTTTGACATGTGCATATGAGATGCTGACATTGCAAGGAACACATTAACAGTTTATATAGTCCATAGACTCACTAAAATACAGCAATCACCATGAGTGCACAATAAAAACAAACAATAATCACTTTTTTGTGACGAAATAATCTTTTTAAGGGTACGTCACTGGTCTAAGCTAATATATCTAAGTTGTCAAACATGGAAATGTGGAGCATCATTACTGCCAGTTGCTAATTTGGATCCCAACTAATGCAAGAAAAAAAGATACTCAAAAAAGAAAAGTTAACTAGCCTACAATCAAGCACAAACCTTCTTTCATTCTCAACAAAATCAGGACTCTCTGCAGAAGGTGAGGTAGAGCATCTCAAGAGGATTTCAGAATCAGAAAGTTGCTGCAGTGAAAAAGCAATTTGGCCCCAGTCCGACAACCTATATCAGCAGAGAGATAAAATATCATATTTTTGAATGAAGAGAGGTAAAATATTGTAATGACGGATGAACCAAAAGGTTCAGAATTACGTATGGCATGATTTTTTTTTTTTTTTTTTGATTAAAGACAATTATCCTTATTGTGATCCTTCAATTCCTCAGAAAATATATAGACATAATTTATTTGTTGTTATGCATCACAAACAACTTCAACTGGACCATGAATGAACTTCGATTTATGGCATCTATTAAAACATGATATCACTGTGAAGACCTTATAGCACTCATTTATGCAATAAAAGGCTTCATTCCTCAAAAATTAAAACTAGCTTGAAACAAGCCAGACATTTGGCAGAAACTATCAAGTAATAACAAACAATCAAAATGACCTCTTGAAATGACTCAAATATTGAGAGATCTTTACTATCATGTTTTATATTGCACACGACATTAATGTTAGGTGTTGAAGTCACAGGTGGTCACTCATTATTAACTTATATGGATCTTATTGTGCAACAAATACATAAATGTTATGCAATTGTAACAATTACCAATAAAACAAGATGATTGCATAAGGAAATATCAGAACTTGAATGGGATTCTTCGTCCCTTTCTCAAAATAAAAACCAAGGAAGGAAATCATATACCAATAGCAAGGGGCAATGTGAAATTTATCATCAAAGGTATCATATGTCTTCAGTAACCTTCCTTTCCAACTAGAATCTTCGGAAGATACAGTCACTCGAATCCTCCTGACAATTTCGTCCGGGCATCTTGAACTTCTAGCGAAGCTGGCAGGCATGATTGACCCAGACAAAGTGTTTACCTAAAATAATCAGTAGTGATTGCGTTCGAACGTCAATTCCTTTTTCCAAAAAAGAAAAAAAGAAATGAAAAAAGAACAAAGAAGGTGCTTGTTCAGTGAAAATGTTTTGTGGAGGAGAATCTAGAATCATATCCATGTGACATATAGTGCACGACAGCAGAAGGAATCTGAACTTTCAATTGACACCAAAATTTGAACACAAAATTTAGGATAGGTCTTGTAGAGCTGATTTAGTTCTTAGGGGTATGAATTAGGTGGGTATGGATAGCTTATCAGATTAATCTAGGCTGCAAACGAGGGTCAAGGCTGCAAATGAGGGTCACGACTCACCTGTTCTGGCATTATATCCTAAAGATGCTAGGGTAGCAAAGCAATGCAAAATCGACATGTTTAGAGTTTCTGATTCATAAAATTTTAAAAGAACAGAACCTCCCAGAAGTTATGTCAAAGTTTATATGAGTTGATGTGCAGAGATGGGCATGAACTCACCACAATGCCACTGATAATTGGGCAAGCATTTCCATTTGAATCACGTTTCGTGTTATGCTCAAGAACACACAGAGTCTGGAGATGAAAGTTTTCATGACTATTATGCAAAGCATCAATTATTTTGGAACATAAGCACATCGAGTAACCGTCTTGTTCCTGAAGTCCTTCTGATCCAGGAATATCATTGTCATGCTGCCATCAAAAGTTACAATTTTCTGATTTTAGGAGATCATCCTCTTAAAACAATTTGTAAAAAAAATGAGATAGTCAGGTGAACTGGAGTCAAACTTCATTTGACGCGTCATTGAAGGCACCGACCAGGTGAACCTGTAATTCAAATGCCCATTGAGTTGTTCAGCTCTAGTAATAGTAAAACTTCCCAAGTACATATAAAAACAGCAACATAGATGGCCAAACAAGAAAAAGGAAAGAAACAAACATCCAAGATAGCTTCATGATCAGCAACTAATGATAACATTTCGATGAGGCCCTTATCGACAACCTTTGGAAAGTCCATATGGCTAATGGAGGTCCTGCGCATAATATACAAAAACCCAACAACATCAGAATCAACAATCGTCATACATACTATGTAATGTGAAGGAGGACACCCATTCTTACATTCCATTATTCCGGTTGCGAATCACAAGGCCCACGCATGTAGTGGCCTCATCCATGCCGACCAACTGTCAAAGTAGAAAAGACTCGAAGATTGTCAGAACCACAGAAATTGCACTCATGAATAATCGGAAAAGGCCAATTTACACCATTTTACAGTGAGATAATGAAAAAAGAAATGAAATTAGATCGATATAAATTGGCTTCCATAAAGAAACCTCAGAATCACAAGTATCCGTGTCAATCAAGTGCTTCGCTTAGGACAAACGCCAAGCCAAAAAGAACAATCTAAGAGTTGATTCAGAAAAATAAGCTATACAAAATGTTAATATCAATACTATCACAAGTGAAACTGAAGCAATTCAGTAAGATTCGTTAGGCATACTTCAATCCAAAAAACTTAAATCGACGTGCGACCCAGTCAACCAAGCAAGCCGAAACCGAGCCCAAAACCATAGAAATCAAACACTCTGACAAGCCGCAGAGAGAGAGAACATGTACAAGATACCAATTTTCATAACACAGGAAGTACTCGCGAGAAACTCAGCAACGGACCCTTGCAATTAAGGAGGCAATGGACCGCAACCCAACTTGAAACCAGTAAATAAAACTTTTTTGATAGGTGATACTAGGAGAAGTGGTCCAAGATTCCGACTTTGATACATCAGGAGGTAAACTAACGAGCGAGTGAGCAAGAACCAACAGAATACCTCGACGAGGGCGGGATCGACAGTCGCGTACTCCCTCTGGAACACGTAGACGTGCTTGACGGGAGGCGACTGATCGGAGACGGAGACCTTCCTATCCGGCGTCGCTTTGAGGCGATTCGAGGAGGAGATCAAAGCCGGGTGATCCAGCAAGGAGGCCAAGAGTTCTCTCCCCTGTAGAAGAGAGCGTGAGAGAGATGCCAAGTTCCCAAAAAAAAAACGAGGGAGAAGAACTCTCTCTTCCATGGAGCGATGGATAGGAGAGGAGAGGGATGGAAGATGGAATACTGTACCTGTCCCCGAGATTGGGACCCGGAGGCGGGGTAGGGGAGGCCGTCGACAAAGATCATGGCTTCTCCCTTTCGAGGGGCCTTTCTCCCTCTCCTCCGGCGCTTGAGCAATGAGGCCAGATGCGACGGCGTTTACTAAGAGGACCGAGGTCGCCGAGGGAGCCATGAGGTCTCGAGATGCAAAAGGAGTCCCGTCACCGGGAATGGGTGAAGTAACCGCGAGGAGACTGGGAATCGTGACCTTGGGTTTCGTGATCGGAGACGGGATAGTAGGACACCGTTCCGAACCCCCATCATCCGCATGAACAAGATTTCAAGATGGGCGATCACCATCCATGCCCCAAAAATGTTCACTTATTCAGGCCATGATTTATGGTGGAACAGTGAGGCGAAGCACATGTTTAAAAAAAGTCAATGAAGCTGGATGGAAGATTATTTTTAAATAAAAATATTATACATAACATATACAAATATAGCTAAAAAAATCAAAAAATAAAATATTATAAAAAGCTAAGTGTTTATAAAAAATTTGAAGATTATTTTCTTTCTACAAAGATAAAGATAATTGTTTACTTTTGCTAGTTTTAAATGATTTTTGCATGAAAATTTTAAAAATTATATAACAATCAATTTTTTTTTCTTGAAGCGGATGTATCATACATGTCGGATATAAATATATCCAAAAAAAATCAAAAGATAGCAAGTCCCAGAGTGCACCGGGTATTCTTCCTTAGCCACGTACAAGACTATCCAATCTGCTGCTCCTTTGACCTCATGATACACATGCTTTGTCTGCAAGGCTATTCTATCACTGATCACAACCCGGATATCTCTTAGCAACAGATGGCACATGCCCATCCTGCAGAATCCAACCAATAACTATAGCCGAATCATCTCCATCTTTCTCGAGCAAACCTTATTATTATTATTATTATTATTATTATTATTATTTCTTGCCACAAAATAAACCAAGTATCTTCCGTTCAGCTTTCTTTCACTTGCACATATCATTGAACTTGCTTATTTAAATAGCATTATCTTATCAATAGTGGCAAAACCATCTTGTACTCTTGCATGAAATCACTCAATTTTTTTTTGCATTTATCTTTTTCTTAAAAAAATATAATTCTGTCATATTTCTTGATTTTATTTGTCATATAAATGTGCATGTTAAGGTATTAACAAGTGCATACAAAAAGCAATCATGGGTCATTCATGAATCTAAAAACTTTTCCCCTGTCTCACACTCATTGCTCCAAGTAAATAAAATTTAAATATGGTATCTGTCACATACTCGCTTGTGGCTGGAGGCAAGCTCCTCGCACGACTCCTACGTGCCCCGCACTGAGTCCTATGTCGGCACGTGCAACAGGTCTTTCATCGGTGGTGACCGTACCCGATTCCATCAGCACTTCTTTCCTGTAAGGATACCTTCCACCTATCCAAAGAACGTCTAAGATCTCACCGGGAGGTAATCGTGCACCAGCGCGGATCCAAGCCGGCCGGCCGGCCGACCGACCGACAGGGAGGAGGGAAGAAGAAGAAACGATTCTCAGAAGACTCAAGAAGGAGCAGTTATTAGAGCGCAAGAAGCCAACGGTAACCTAACCGCATCTCTTTGATTTCTTTTCGTTCTCGCCCTCCTCTCCTCTTTCGCCGCTCGATTCCTCCCCCATCGCTCCTCTCCTCAGATCTTAGGGCAATTCCTCGAGCCAATCGATTTCTTGATTCTCTAACCTCTTCGATCCCCTGGAGCTCGATCTCCTTCCATCTTGACCTGCAATCTAATCGCTGTTCGAGTTCTTGGAATTCTTAGAACTGGAATTATCCGCATTGGCTCGCACCAATCGTCGTTCTTGCATGATATCCCCGGTTTCTGAGGTAATTATCAAGTGTTTGTCAAACCCTAGATCTAAGCGCCATTCTCGCGAACTAATCTGGGCTAGATTTGTAACGAGTATTTATGGCGTATGAATTCGTTTTTTTTCGATGTTTCTTGGAACATTTCGACGTCCAACCCTGCTCGTCAAGTGCTCCACCGCTTCAGCATTACTAGAAATCTTATCTCGATTCTCCTTTTGTAGTCTTTTGGATTGTATTGCGGAAATGATTAGATAGTTATATTTGATTTCTGATTCAGTTGGTAGTTCTTCGTTATAACGAAAGAAAATCTGATCTTTTTAGGTTTTCTTTCTGTATATTTGCATCAGAATATATTCCCTTGTTAATCCAATGGCCATATGGCTATCTGTTAACGGTAAGTTATATATGTGCAGGATATCTTCTAAGTGGAAGGCAGAACTTTTTCTTCATGCTAATTCACAAATCTTTTAGATGCAATAATGTAATACTGACAATGATGGATCAAGTACCAAGCTGTGGACGACTTAATAATTCTCTGTGGTGAAGAGAAAGTGTCCCACCTGTATGGGCGTTCAGTGTTGAGGAGATGTCACGGAAATTGCCTCAAGGGTTCTCCTTCTTTGGAAGCGTTGGTTGGTTTGATGGCAGGAAGGGTGACTCGGCTGTCAAGAACAAATTTACTCCTTCCTTCAAACTTCAAACAGATAAAGAGATATACAGGCCTGGTGACTCAGTTACTGCAACCATAGAAATTTGTAGTCTGAAAATTTCAAAGGGGCTTACTGAGGCAGAGCATTCAAGTGATAGTATCCCTTCGCTCTTGGTCGATAATCTTACATTTGAAATTAAAGGTATTGAGAAATTGGACACTCAGTGGTTTGCCACACAGAAGCCATTACCTGGATCAAAGCAAAGGAGAGGTAGTTTTCTACTTCCTTTAAATTTATCTAACACTGGCATAATTCAAAAGAAAGATTGGTTAAATTGGTTGATTCTTGATAGTATTGGTGATTATGAGGATTGCACATCCTTGCTTTCTTGTCCACAGATTAAACATAAGACTTAAACTGAACACTCGTGATCTTATAATATGCAAAACTTGCGCTCATTGCATTTCCTTATACGTGTTTGTGCTTGGAAGAGATTGATAAGTTCACTACTATGTATAAGTTGTGGTTGTGTGTAAAAGATTGCAATGCCTACATGACATAATTTAGCTTATATAGGAATATGGTCATTTGTCGCAGAATATAGATAAATGTTGGAAAAGACAAAAACCTTCAATAGATGTTCAACTTGATGGTCCAAACGATATTCAAAATCATTATTTTTGCCACATGGAATGATAAAGACGTGGATGAAGACATTTCTGATATATAACTAAATCAAGGTGGATGAGTTTAAGTATGTGCTTGCAGAGTGTTGTGCACCTAGCAAGTAGGGGAGGCACACGGAAATATCATAAGAGATTAGTATGGCAAGTATAATATTCTCATAGAAAAATATAAGAATTTTGAGGTGCCTATTTGGTAAAATTGGTAGGGCAAAGTTTAATTAAAGTAACTTTGAAGAAGTTTTAGGAGTTGAACATCGAAAAAAAAGTGTGGAGAAACGATTGAGATGGCTTATTCATGTGAATGCATAAGAACTTCAATATGCATGGAAGGGTGGCAGGGGAAGGGGGAGCTAAGTACACTGAAGGAAGCAACATTAGATGTTTTTTCCTGTTTATCAGAAACACTCAGAAGTCAAGTCATTCTTGGATTTTAATCAATTGATTTTCCAATTATATAATTCCTCATTTAAATTATTATTACTTACCTTGGTTTTCAAGATTAAAATAATATGTGAACTATATTAAATAGATTTATGAAAACCTTTTTTTCTAAATTCTGTTATATTCTGCCTTCTCATTGACATGCTTCACATAAATTTCTAAATTTTTAAATTTTGATAATTTATTTAATATTTGCACATTTCCTGTTCTGTTACATTTTTTTTTTTGTTTTTTAAATCAGTCGCACTAATTTCTTCCCTTTCTGAACTGATCTGGATAAGAATTGTGAGGAAGAATTTGAAAATGCATGCAGTGAGATATAGGAATAGATATTAAGATTAGGTTTAATGGGACAAATTCCTAAATGGTAATATGAGAGTAGTTGGTGGAGGCTTTTTAGTTTACTTCTGTGACACTTGAATTCTATGTTTTCTGCATTATTTTTTTTAGCTGCTTAACTAGCAATATAATTAGTCAAATATTCTAATTCCTTTGATTTGATACCACTTGGTTGGTCCAATATACTGAAATGTGTTTCTTGGTTCACCATCTGTCGTTGTTGAATTGCAGGTGAGCAATTGTTCGTGGACTCTCTGGTACCATCGATAGTATCAAAAGTGATTGTTTCTTATGGGTTTACCAAGACATGTAAGTTGACTCTCTAGTCTAGGTCAATGTCTATTCATATACTAAAGATTTGACAGAAAAGGGATCTAGATTGTTTAGCACAGTTTAGAGCCAAAGCAGTTTGTTCATATTCTTCTGTCTTTTATAACTGAAACTATTTACTATATTAAGTGCTCAGAGAAAAAAAATGTTTTGATTCAACCTGGCATTCTTATGATATTTAGTAACAATAAATTTTCATGCAAGTTCTAAGCCATGATATCAGAAAACCATTGCTGGTGCAATAAGCCTATTCCTCTTTTGCTTAAAAATATTAAAAGCTCTGTACATCGAAATGGTGCTACACTTTGTTTGTTTTGAGTTGCTATGAAACTAATCCATGTAATTGAGCCTAATGGTTGAGAGGCTGTGTTGTTGGCAGAAATGTCAATGAAGAGTGTAACTATGACAGATTAATAATTAATGTCTCTTACAAGACTCTAAGAAGAAAGGTCTGGGGATGATGGCTTGGAGTTGTTTGACACGTAATTCATCGATAAACAGTTTTAGTCCTTTTTTATCTATTCAGTGACTTATTTTTGATTGTCAAGTTGATTGAAAAAATATTATGGAAGTCAGACATGAAATTCATTTTGCATGTATCTGTGTATTTGATTCATTTCCACCTCATTAGTTGGGAGCCACTGAAAGTTGGTTAGATGTCTATAGGAAAGGGAGATGGGCTTTCCAAACAGTATTGAAGAGTGTTTTAGATTCAAGATCCATGCGAGAATAGAAAGCAGCAATAAACCAAAAGCAAATGAACTCAAGGGGCACCCTCCCTTTTGGAATTGGATCCCACTCGAAATGGTTACTGGTAAAGAGTGTGTTGGGTCAGGACACCTAAAGGCGACACACTTCTTCAGCTAAAATCAACAGGCTAGGTTTGGAACCCTTGTTGCAGCCCTCGAGAAGCTGGAAAGTACTCATGTGGCACACCATCCACGGTAAAGAAGTGAGAATTAGGTATGTGCGCTCTGCTGACGATATAGCTTTTGCTATTAAGCTGCTGGCATGTGGGAAGTGGGACCAGCAAGATATGTGAAATAGCTTACTTATCCTTAGATAATGGAAGGGAGGATGAGATCTATTATGTTCTTGTCATTTTTCTTTTTTAAATAAACACCTAGTTGTCACAAAAGTTGACTGTTGCATGGCATTTTTTAGGTTCCTGATTAGACATTGTGGTGTGTCTGATTCTGACTAACGAGTATAAGACAGTTTGTTTTGAGTTAGCAATTAGGAGGCTTTTTTTGGATGTTCAATAATTTATAGGCATTATGAAAATTATGTTTATTACATTTTTCAGCATTCTATGGCTTAAGGCACAATTTTATTCAATATAACACTGGTTTCTGTATCTTTCTCGTGCTAAATGTGTTCTTTTATAAAATATAGTTTCAAACTTTGAGAGTGAACAATTTTTGCAGATTTAGTACGAGTTGAGCTGCCAAAGATTTTACCACCATCTTATAGGGGTACCAGCATTCGCTATATATATTATGTTAGAAGTACATTACGTGGACGCTGGCTTGTATTGGAGAACGGCGATCATAATAGGTCCACAAATGATTTAATTCAATTGGTTAGTTTGTCTGTTGCTTAAATATTTCAACAAGGTTTTTAGTAGATAATTTTTACTTTAAATTATCTACTGTCGTATATAGCATTCATGGTTTACTTTCTGAAGATGGCATGCTCATATATCAAATATTCATTTTTCTTTATTTTCTCTATTCTCTATGCATATGCAATTATTCTTTTTGGGAAGAGTTTGGGAATCCCTAGCCCATTCTCAATACATATATAATTATTTATGGAGTTGCTGGTCTTTCTATCATTTTGTGTATATGTACACGTTGTTGTGCTTCAGTTTCATGTACCTGTCTTATATGTTTTGTTTTGTTACAAAACCAATGGATAATAAACTTTCTCCATTGGGGTTCACTGTATGAATCTCTTTTATGTTTTGCCCCTGTAAACAGAAATGTCCTTTAATAAGTAGGCCATCTGAAAGTCTTCATCGCAAGTTCCATCAATGCCCCTTCTGGACCTTCCCATATGACCAATTATAGGAACCTTCTACCTTGGATTTCCACCCATTGGTATCTCTCCCCTCCTCCCTCCCTCTCTCTCCCTCTCCCTTCCTCCCTCCATCCTTCTATTTGGTTCTTCTGATCTGTCCAATGCAAACAATGCTAACTGTTGCTAAACATATATTCTAATCTTAATATCCCTAGTTTACCTCTGGGATATTCAAAAACAGTAAATAGGTAACCACTTTTGACCTCAGTTTGTTGTGACACTTGACACTGTACCAACTATGCTAGACATCTTATATAAAGTTAAGTTCAGTAGTATCGTTCTAATAAGCTTTGATTGTGAAGTCTGAGTAATCAACCCATATCGGACTTATTTAGTAGCATGGCCATTAAGGTACATTCAGTTCACATGATCTATTTTTCAGTTGAAAACTTGAAGAGGGTTTAGTGAAGAACTGATCTATTATGGAATCCATACACCCTAAATAAAATAAATTATCAATTAGGATATAATCACCTTGAGGTTGAATTTCTTCTTGCCGAGGGGCAATAGTGCAGAAGGAGGTTGCATTGCTACTAGAGCATCACCTCATTATGGTTGAAAAGCAAGGATTTTGAAATCATATGTATCTGGATATGTTAGTGCATGGAGCACTCACACTTGCAGGGCTAAATGATATGCCTTGTGAAAGAATAGTCTATAGATATGCTAGCCATGATAAGATAGGTATATTTCTTCCTACCATTGTGATTAAGATAGCTTTGTGAAGATCAATTATCTTTTGAGCTCTAAAAGCACATGTATAGTTGTTAGAAAACATAATGTACTATGAATTCTATCAGATGTCTGGTTGCTACTAAAATAAACTTTGATACAGAGTGAATACCCCCACCCGGCCACCCCCAAACCAGTCTTATTTCTTATTAGGAGTTTGAGATTGCTTTATAAGTACCCATAGACATATTTTGAACTTAGCAATAAAGTATAGTTATTGGAAAACATGATGTAGTATTGCTTCTCTCATATATGCATTATTGCTACTAAAAGAAACTTTAAAACACAAAACAACAAGATGGAGCTCTGAAGATAGACTAATGTGAAATAACATTATTAAGTAAACTGATTTTACAGTATTATTAGTATGGGTATCGTGTGTTTCTCGAAACACAAAAATAGCCTCTCCAAACACGGGGTTAAGCCTACATCCATTTGACCCTCTGCAGACCCCATAGTGGCGGGAGCCTCGTGCATTAGGATGCCATTTTTGTTTTTTTGATTGCCTTTTATCATATCTTATGTTGGTATTTGACACTATGATATGGAGAATAAGCTAATGTTACTAGATGGATGTGTGCTCCTGTATATGTGGACAATAATATTTTGCTAGTGAGTCCCCTCACTGTACATCTCTTATTCTACTTCATGATGCACATGCCATGTAGACAGGATGATCGCCATATCTTGGGTCAGTACAAGAAGAGTCAACACCTTTTCCACCTGAATTGTTATATGTCTCACTAGATATATCTAGTTGATCCCATCTTCATATCTTTAGGTAATGATTAAATAAGCCTTTTAAAAATGCTCAACCCCTCGACCAGTATAGTACGCTAATTTACTCCAAAGTATTATTTAAGTGTAAAGACCTATCAGTAAGTGATAAATTGATAATCCTTTTCCCAAGTGTCGATCTTTGTTCGGTGTCATATGCAACTGCATTTCTGCTAATCTCAACTAAAAGTAAGCCCTCTTCTCTAAGCTTTAAATGGTATCAGGTCTCTAAATGGTTGTACCAAGGGGGCAAAAATATCTGGAGGAATTGTTTGCGGCAGGTGAAGTTATTATTAATTTTAGACTGGTGGGAGAACTCCAGCAATTGATCTTTGAGTATTAAATTGTTGCAACTCAACATATTTTATAAATCTTGGTAGCAGGCGATGTTTTTTAAATGTTTTTGTCGTTAAGTGTGCATCCGTGTTTCTTCTCCTGAAAATGGTGCCACCTTAAATTATATGGTGTTCTTTTTCTTGCTTCATTATGGTGTAATTATGCTTAACTTCATTTCTGCAGGAAGCTCGAGCTCCTTTGCAAATATGGGTCTCACAAAAGAGCAACAACTTGCTGAATGAAGGTCAGGGTAGTTATATATTGATTTTGGATGCATGTACTTGAAGTGCTTTTGTTATGCATTATTTGTTTTATGTGGAGTGTTGTTCGCAAGTAAGCATGAAACAGATGCTAGTTAGTACAAATTCATTTTATCTATCATTATTGACCAACAAACCTGCCGGACAATTGGGTTTTGGCTTTTTGAATCTAGTACCTCGTATGTTATCTCATATTGATGAAGAGTGGAATAGGACACAAAATCCCTTCTCATCTTTGGAGTTTTCTATACTTGCTGCGAGAACCAAAAGCCTTTCCTCGACTTGCAAATTAGCTATACAAGGCCTTTTTCACCCTTATTCTAGTATCATACGTTCTACTTCTTCCAGTATTTTTTTGTAAATTCAATACCACATCATTGCAAAAGAGCCATTTTACTGTGAGTCGTTACTTCTCCTATTAGTTGGTACATCAGTAAGAGAGCTCTTTTATTATGGAAGGTGGTGCTCAAAGCCTCAAATATTGGGCAAGTGTGTTTCCTTTTCCATTCTTTGTTATTGTTTATTGTTGTTGTTGTTTGCATAGAATTTTATTTGCATAGAATAAGAATTCTATTTTTCCTACTTTGTGGTATAAGGTCTTTTATTAGATCGAAATTTTGGGTTCAGTACGCCTAATCCTGCAGTATGCGTATATTTGCTAGTTTACATTTAATTAGTGATGTTTCTTTATTGTGTTGTGGGATGCTAATACTCTGGCATGCATTGAAATGGAAAGCTGCTTAAAAGATTTACAAAGGTAGGGAGAGCTTTTTACCCTCACTTTTAACATATTTGATTCTTTTGAAGTTATGTTGTTGGGTTTTATAACAACACTTTAAATATGGTTTATTGTTTCTTATAAGCATCAGCTCAAACATAAATACTACAGCATGATAATAACTTTGAAACACTAGACGACAAAGATTGTATTAAAAGTGTTTTATCAGAAGTGAATTTTTTGACATATTAGGATCAAATATATGTTAAGTGTGTTGCTACCTATCCCTTTGTATCTTTGGATGCTGTATAACTTATAGATTAATATGCTATGTTATAGAGTTGTACTAAGCCTACTAGGTTGATAAATACACCTAGAAAGATATGGTTGATTTGTGTCATTTGGTGAGGCCATGGCAGACTCCATGTATGGGGAATGCCCATTATAGTTCTGAAGGTACATTAAACATTCAAATTGTTACATTTGATTGTGACATAAGAATACAATTTCTAGTGCTATTACCATGTCCTTGCTTGCCAAAATGTCAATACAATGACAACAAAAAATAATGAATTAAGTTTGATAATTTTTCAGGAAGTTTACCTATTGCAGCTGATCAATTGGATATTTACTGGAGAGAAAAAGATGCAGAGTCTGAATGGGTAGGTTCGAGAAGGTTTCATGTTATAGTCCATTATTTTTTTCCTCTTTTATGGTTTACTTTCCCTGTTCTTAAATTAACTTCTAAGTCTGAAAGTGTTGTAATTTTATATATTCTGTAAAAGAAAATATTGATTTTGTGTGGTCAAGTTATTGAAAACATCATTTAATTTTAGTATCTTGAAAATTCGCTTTGCAACCAAGCCTCCCAAAAAGTTCAACTTTGAAATCTCATAGTTTCCTTCTTAAAAAATATAAAATGATTTTGAAAATAAAGATTTTGAAACATGCTGTTGTACGGATGTTTTATTTCTTTGTTGCCTAGTTTCACTTGTATAGATGGCTTGGACAAGGTTTTAGAATTTCTTACCACCTGGTCATTGGTGTGGTACTTTAAAGTTTCAAGGACGCCAATGGGGTCCTTTTTTTTTCGCTTTTTTGGGAACAGTTGGTGAAGTTTTTGGAACTAACAGCTGCTACCTACACAGATATGCATGGATGCAACCACAAACACAGAAACACAAACACATAAAGAAATAGAGGTGCTCTGAGATCTTGATACCTTCTTGCTCAGCATGAAAGTCAATTTACTGATACAAGCTGTATATTTTGAAGAATTTGGAGATTGAAACATAAGCTTTGGTTTAGTAGATTCTTCACTGAACCTATACCATAACTGTATCAGAGAGAATACCCTTTATTCCTGTCTGTCTCAGAATCATTTGTTTGTAAATTAGTTAACATGTTCAGATCCATGCTATGTAGTTCACGCACACAAAATCAGTCATATAAAACATCATTCTACTGTTACTTGAAGACTCAATTTCAGATCTGTATTTGTATTAATGCACGTAAATCTCTTGGTAGGTTCGAGCAAACGAGAATTTAGATGGATTCGAAGAAGGATATGACAGTTCAAGAGATGAAGTATCATCTGTTTCTTCCTATGATCCTACCAAAGGAAATGCTGACCTAACCCTTAGAAACTCTCTATCCTTGCAGTCAATTGCATCAAGATTTTCTAACAATGAATTCCAGTATTCTCATGGAGCGCGCTCTGGTTTCCCTTCATATAATCTACTTCCTCAACTGTCTGTGGCAGAGGTCATAGATGATCCTGGTGGAGGTAAGCGTTTTCATAAAGAAGAGAGGAAACATACATGTCGGTGTAAAAGAGACCCATTAAACAATGTGTGCTTCACAAGGTCACAAGTACCTCTAATGTGTGGACCCGCTAGCATTTGATGTGGGGCTTACACCAAGGAGTTATGTGGTTCACATGGCATGTGGATGGTTTTTGTCTAGACTTGCTTGTTTGCCACTTTTTCATCATTTTGGTATATTTGCTATACATTGTCATACTAGTTGTGCTACTTTTTGCCAATTATTTTTGTGCAACAATATCTCATTCTAACAATGCATTATCTCAGGATTTGTGTCACCACAAAAGAAGCTTAATAATTCATCAGCTGCTCCCTCTCCAAGTCAGCAAAGAAACTCTCAAGATTCTTATTTCTCTAAAGATGATATTGGATCACCTCATGCATCTAAAGCTGTTGATTTTGCAGCATGTAAGTCACCACACTATCTTTGTGTAATTTTACCTGTGTTAACACCTTTGTGTCGTAGTATAGTAAAGCTAATCTGCCGCAAACATTTTCTGCAGCAGAGGGCTTCATTCGAGGAAGATCTTACAATATCAGGATAGATGACCAAATTTTGCTTCGGTTCTCCCCAAGGAACTCTGACTCAACTTATTATTTTGGAGATATGGTACAAGTTTGTTATCCACACTTCCATTAAATTTCACACTTTTAAGAGCTGAATGGTGAATAAATTATATATTCTGAAAACAGATAGGGGGCACTCTTACCTTTTTTCATGGAGAAGGAGCTAGAAGATGCCTTGAGGTTCAAGCATTTTGTCTTTATTGATTCCATACCTTTCATGAAAGTTCCATGTCCAAATCTTGTTGATGTTTCCAGGTCTCAATAACCTTGGAGACTTCAGAAACAATTGACCTGCATTTTGTCCATCCTTCAAGAAGGAGCTCTCCTACAATCAGAAAGGTAATTGGAATGTTAATCAAATATTGTGCGTTCTCATCAGCAATTTCTTAAATCTTTTCTGCAGGATTTTAATTGGATTCATCTTATTTTGTGGAGAAATAATTAGCTAAGAACTTTTAAGCTTTTCTTTTGTTATACGGAAATATCTTAATCATTTTTTCCTTGCGCATTTGTATTACAGATACAGAGCGAGCATCATGAGGTAGTTGCGGATTTGGTCCAGACAAGCTTTCTTTTATCAATTCCTATTGATGGGCCCATGTCCTTCTCCACCCCAAAAATTTCAGTGCAATGGTCACTACGCTTCGAATTTTTCACCACTCCGAAGGATGTGGACTTGACTAGGTACTGCTATAGTCGTAGAACATTCTATGGACATTATTGCTCACAAGTGCTCACTAGATGTCTTTATCTTTAAAATTTTTTTGATTGCTATCTGTTGTATATAGTAATAGTTTCCTTCCATGGATGCCGGTATGACTCTGCCACTGCAGGTAGTTCTTTTTTCCTGGCCAATTGGTCACCTAGTGGTATAGGTTTCACTGCAGGCCTCTCTTTTGCTAAAATTTGCCTTGCCAGGAATTTAGCACCAGGTTCGGGTGGTTGACATCGGGCTGACAGCTCGTCATAATATCCCCTCAACTCTTTCATGGAACCATCTCCACTTAGAGTGGTGCTCTGTAGCTGACTCTATGTTTGATTGCTAAAGGACTGGAAGATGATAATGAATAAGTTAAAACCACTCTTACAACCAGCTACTAAAGTTTATATCTTCTATATCTTTTCATTCATAGGTAAGCAGGGTGTGAATCAGTGTTCAATAGGTCAAACAAAATTTATCTCCTACCTTATATTTATTTCTTTTTTTGTTTCTAAGTATTCTCGAGGCATACATTAAATCACAGTAGCATAAGATATCTTATTACCAAATTCTTTTTGGCCAATATATTTCCTGTGACATTTTTTGCCTTTTGACTGCCCATGCACCTCTCCATGATACTTCCCAGTGTCTGCTTGTGTGTTCTAGTAGTTGTATACGTCAACATTTCATATAACAGTTACTTTTGCAATTTCTTTTATAGAATGTTAGTCTAATTTGTTTACGTGGCAGGTTTGAACATCCTCTTCTTGTTGAGCAAAGAGAAAAGGGGGATTGGGTACTTCCTTTATCTGTATGTGCACCTCCTCTACGGGCACAATCTGTGCTAATGAGAAATGAGAAGCCCTGGTCGCTTGGAAATTTTTTTCGCACTTGAAGGTTAGCAAAAAGTTAAACCTACAAACCATTTTCTGGACTCCTTTTTTTTTAAAAAAAAGGGCTTTTTCATGCTTGTTTTGCATCTGTACTTGCCACTTGGGGTTTCATGTGATATTGATGTTATATAGGCTGTAAACTGGTAGCAAAACATATCAGGTAGTAAAAGAATGTCCTAATGCAAGCTACTATAATACTTTATGAAAATTAATGTGGGGGATCGCATCTGAGATGCACATGAAACTATGTGCTAAAGTTCGTTCTCTTCCTCATCCTTCTAATAATGTCTTTTTAGTCTTCCAGGCAGTGAAATATTCTTCTTCAACTGGGTTTTTCCTGGGAAACACTATGGTTTCATCAGAAATGTCCACCTAGCATTTGCAGTATATGATTTAGAAAGGTACATAAGATCTAGAAGAATGTGTACCAAAGCTTGAATTTTGTATCATTTTGTGACTACACAATGAATATTTATTTACATCCAAAGAAGAAACGGAATATATTACTCTACATTATTTGAGTGAGAAAAAGAAAAATAGAGAGAAATGGTCTTTGGATAAGACTTACCAACTGTCTGTGGAGATTGCTTTGTTGCATAGGACATTACTCTATCCACTCGGGCATTGATTCAATGTTATGGCTGCTCCAGTGTTCACTTGTGCAGCTTTAAGAATTTCTTCCAGTTTAATTTGATTCGTTTGAGATACTCATTTGACATGATTCTTTGAAAATTGGCTCTGATCATTATATCATTATTTAATTTGTTTACATATTGCTGTATACATTTGATGAATGACATATTAACAAGAAAAATAAATATGAATAGGAAGAAGTCACATGATCTTGGCCAATGTATCTAGAAATGATGCCACAATCCATGACGTCGAACTTGTAGGTTTCTGCAACAAGCTGAATTCCTCTCATTACGCTTTCTTTCACTGTTGGACGCTGATCCCTTAAGATCTTGGCCCTTCGCACCTTGATCCATTTTAATCAAATGAGTCTGGAAACCATTTTTCATCAGACTTAACAACCTTAATACATTTGATGTGATAAGGGGAAGAAGAGGGGTAAAACTACTATTGGCTACTTCGATTTTTCATATAACCAAGTCGTTAGTATCACAACCTAACAAATGATACTGGAAAAATACTTCTAGGCCACTGTATTTCTTTTAAACAAACACTGCAAAATGTTGATCAGCCATCATCATGCCAAATCAAGCTATATATGTTTGTTTTTAGCTATCTTCTTTTATGCAGTGTTGTTTTCCTTGATCTTACGCAGCATATGACCTGTGAAGTTGTGTTTTCATTTTCATCTTCAGCTTATTTTAGCGAAATATTGTGGATTGCCGACGAGAGGCTTGTACGCCGAAACCAGGGAGGTGATGTAGGCTTTCGCATGTTCTGCATTTGTCATAGCGCCATCCAGCGCTGCAGAGCTTCCCCTGAGGGATTGTGAGCCACCATATTGTACGACCGGCAGCGTCGAGCAAAACAAAACTTGTTGAAAATGAGAGTCAACCGATAACGAAACATGATGAATTTGTTGCTGTCGGATCACTTCTGTTAGCCTTCATTTGTCAAAATAAAATCGTTCCATGTGATATCCCAGATTGTGCATATTAAGCAGCGACGTTATTTTTATTTTTCTCAGAGCATAATGTGGGAACATTGACTGGTTTCCTGTAGTGTCAGAAAGCTGAGCATCAACTAATCTCTTGCAGAACGGTACGGCCAAGGGAAATCAACTGATGATCTCCGCCATTTTTGTGTCTCTATTTTTCTAGACCGTGCATCGACATGTCCATAGGTTGACTGACTGATGTGGCTGTTAGCTACGATTGGCCTTGATGTCAGACACGACACGCTCATAGGAAGTTTTCAGAGAACCTTGAATCTTAACAGAACCAATGGCCGGGGTTCCTTGCGCTAATTGGTACAACCGAGAGCGCAGGAGATAGCTTCAGGGTGCGACGGACCATCCAGATGACAGCCAGAGTTGGCCGAGATACAGAAGTCGCCACATCGGTGACCAAAGATAATTCTAGCTCTTCATCAGCTTCCTACGGGACACAAACCTGTGCATTGGATTGCATCTTTCTCTGGGTGTTGCGGTGCAGGCCTCCATTTCTTTGATTCAAAGATTGCTATTTTTCCTTGCCAAAACCTTTTCAAAAGATCATTTTGTCGAAATATTTTGACCATGAATGTGTTTAGAAATGTTGATAGCTAGTATTCCGTACCTGTCAGATTGACCTCGCGTATCTCATCCGACACAACTAGCAAAAGTCGTTTCTCATCTCAGAGAAGCATCTGCTGAATAAGGTTCGCAATGCCGAAGCACTTCCTTGGGCGCAAATTTTCTGAACTTAAAACTTACACTCGTAACGTAATGTAAGACGCAAAGCAGCACACGAGCTAACAAACAACGGAAACACGGAGTCGTAAATATACCAGCCGGAAGCCCATACTGCTAAAGCCGCTACTACTACTACCAGCAAAGTCCAAGCACTTCTTAGGTGTAACCACCACCAGTCCCATGGCCGGCCGGCCGGCCTGGAAGTCACTGTCTGGGTGCCGATGGGGTGGGACTCCACTGTACCACTGGTCACATGACCCCCGGTAGGGTCACCGGAGACCTGGCCGGGCGCCGCCGTGGTATGATGGCCGGGGACGGCCGCGTAGGGGTGGGCAGTCGTGACTGGGCCGCCGGTTTAGCCAGCGCGGGCCTGCTCCCGGGCGGCGGTATCCTGCTCCCTGGCCTCCCGCTTAGCAATCTCCGCCTCCCGGATCTTGTCCTCCTCCTTCTGCTCCGCCATCTGCTTCTCCGCCGGGTTCTGGGCCGTCATCTTCTCCACCTGTCCGTCAGTATTAATTGTCGGAAACATATCAAGCGAACGTTGTCCATAAGAAGAGAGAGAAAGAGTAGCTCAGGAATTGCTGGAGTTTTAACTTTGCTTCTAGCTCAGGAAGTCAAGGATACTGAAGATGCAGTGAAGTTGCAGTTTGAG
>JAOXJJ010000001.1:9841717-9865090 GCA_025769935.1 Phoenix roebelenii
TTTTTTCTGAGAAAGGCATTGATGTTCTTCTCATCAAACCCGAACTTGATCATCTTCCAATTGTTGACCGTGAAGTAGTGTTCAAGCTCAAAGATGAGCCATCACCTTAGATGAATTCTCTTTCATCTGTGTGCTCAATACTTTAGAGCAGAGATCAGCTGTGTAGCATTAAAATCCTGTCAAGCCTGGGATACCTTATGTTGTTTGTACACATATATGTTCATAGCTGTATAAAGATGTTACTTAACCTAGACATTCTTGTGTTTCCCTTCGTAAAGGTCAAAAATTATTGCATCTATTTCGCCATTACTTACTCTTACTTTAAGGAAATGGATTTGATTTGATATCAAATATATAAGAAAAATGAAATCTTGCACTCTATATAGAAAAGTCTCCCTATTTTGCAGGCTTATCCTTGACATATCTTGGCTTATACCTAATGAATGGACATGGACAGCCTGCCCTGCTCTACTTGGTTTCCTGCACCTTAGATAATGAACGGAATCTACTTGTTCTGGTTGTGAATATTTAAAACCTCCATTGATCTGTTATGATGTCGTTCATGAATGATATCCATTTCTAGGGTTAAATTATCAAGTGTTGTTGTTATTTTCTACAATAGATAAATAAAATTCGTTGAAAATAAATGAAAAATCAGATAAAAAGAACAGTACAAGAGCATAATGCATTACCTCATTGCTTCAAGCCGATTGGTCGACATCGTTCTTCGGACTGGAAGGATACCGCTCGATCGAGGCTTGAGGGCTGCTCGAACGGCGTTGGAGAGGAGGAAGGAGGATGAGATCCTCGGGCGGAGGGGGTTCTAGAGAATCAATAAAAAAAGGAAAAAACACCTACGAACACACGAATAAGAGGAGGCGGAGAAGGAGGAGAACAAGCGAGGAGGGAGCGGGGGGAGGAGAAGAAAAATACCTTGGGCGGAGGGGGTTGGGGTCGGTCGGTTGGCGCCGGAGAGGAGGGAGGAGGAGAGGGGGTTGGAGTCGGACAGCCGGCATCGGAGAAGAGGAAGACGGGGGGCTAGGGCAGCGCCGGAGAGGAGTAAGACAGAAGCTAGGGCAGCGCCGGAGAGGAGCAAGATGGAAGCAAGGGCAGCGCCGGAGAGGAGAAATAAGGGCAGAATGAGGGCTCGATCGGGGTCGGGCGCTAGGTTAGGAGGTGTCCTCTCCTTGCCTTCGACGACGCTTATAAGTGTTGTCTAAGCTCGACGCTTATACGCGTCGTGTTAGCCCGACGCTTATAACCGTCATTGTAGGTCGGGGAGAACAATGATGCGTAAAAACGTCGTCCTAGGTCCAGTTCCCACGCTTCCCAGCGTCGTTTTCAATTGAGGACTATGACGACGCTTTTAAGCGTCGTTGATCTTTTAAATTGCCGACGCTCATTAGAAGCGTCGGCAAAATTTGGTATTCAAGAGACGGCTTTGCTTCGTTTTTTTGTAGTGTATTGTTCAACCCATCTTGGACGTTAGGATTGCATAGGCCATGTCAACTCAAATTCCGGAAAAAATGAATCAAACTCAACCTGGTTTCATATCTTCTGAACTCAGTGCATCAATGGGTTCAAGTATTGGGCGAGATCACAATATACAACCAGATCGGGTTGGTGCTGGCTAGAAAATTATAGACTAATTTTCTTAATTATTTTAACTAGGGCAAACGACATATCTACCACAATTAGCTTTAATATCGCTATCAGTTCAAATGAAGAGTCTTCTAGCAGTTTAGTCTCATGAGCTTGCAAACATCTATATATCCAAATAGTTTTAAATATAGTCATGGCTGTCCATCTTACATCCATTACATTCTTTTTATGAAGATTGCAAGCTTTTTTCAAGGAGACGCTAGAAAAAGAGCATGACATGGATTCTATTCCTTTCTTTCCTACCAAAGAATATCTCCTTTCACATAGATGGAGAAAATGATCGTGGAACAACCTATCTAATGTCCGCTTCTGAAAAGTGGTCGGTTTCTTCCATGATTGCTCAACTAGCTGCAACCATCTATTAAATAACTTAGTTTTCTTTATATTTATTTTTCTTTTCAAATTTCGGTAATCTTGAGTGGGAACTGGCGCATATATGAAGCAAACTTTAAGGAGATGCCTCTCATCAAATGTTTAATGCATCTTATGTGATCACAAATAAGATGACAAATGAAGAATTTCACATTCAACTTCCAAATCTCGCTCCCAAAAAAATCCAAAAAAAAATCTTGAATTTTCTCCGTTCTTCCTCTCCTTGATCAATTGGAGGGACCGGAGCCACTTATAATTTGTAAATATGTAATGTATGTGTCAAAATTTCGTAATCAGAAAATCTTGCAAAATGACGTCGGACAATTAAGAGGGGGAGGTGAAAAAATAATCCAAGAGAAAGGATGTGCTCATCAAAAATCTAAAACTTGAAACTTTACCCTATATATGTGTTTATGAACCATGCAATTAATTACATTCACTTGCATAACCTACATTTTGAAAAATATTGAATAGGGACAGCATACTCTTTTGTATAACTAAGAGCCATCTAAGGTCAACTATGCTGTGTTTGGTCAAAACTATGATCAAGTATATCAATAAAAAATAGAAACATTACTCTTATAAAACGAGCAATTCAAGTAAGCTCGACCATTTACTCCAGCCTCTATCACTGGTGCGAGGGGTGTATGTCGTGTCATTCACTCGCATAACCTGCATTTGAAAAGATTGTATAAGGATAGCTTACTCTTTTGTGCAATTAGGAGCCATTTAAGGTTAACTGTGCTGTGTTTAGTCAACAGTATGATCAAGTATATTACTGAAGAAAAAAAATGAGCAATTCAAGTATTATGTATTCATTTAGTCTAAACACCAAGATAAAATATTAGGAGAATTATATATTTGGATGAGGTACACATGAAGCCCATGCAAGAGACTCATCAATACAACTCAAATGTGAATCACCAATATTCTACTAAATAACTGAATCTCTTAAGGGAAGTTTGTTAATTTATGAGGTTCCTTGCCTCCATATAAAACATATAATTACTTCAGGTTAATGGAACCTCAATGGCACACGATGCGTGCGACAAATAATTGCAATTTCTTATGTAAATCTGTGTGCTTAAGATGTATGCAATGACGCTCCAATCCACAATTTAATATCACTGGACTTTTATAATTCTCATTGCATGCGTTCATGCTCATCGGACAGCTGGGCAATTTATAATTCCCAAATCCTTTGTTGCAGTATTTCAACTTTTCCAGCAATACGTGACCCAAATATAAAAAATCCGAGACCAGTTCTGTTTGATACGAAGTATGTATTGGAGGAAGGATGGATTGAAGAAAAATAATAGATGGATTTTCCATCCATCTTTTTGTGTATTTGGTAAAATATGAAGGATGGATGGACATAGTTATCTCATCAATTTGACATAAAAAGAATTTAAAAAAATAGATGATATTTGTATAATATTTTTATTAAACTATCTTTTGATAAAAAAAATGTTACTATTATCAATTTATAACACTTGTTTTTATACTAAAAAGATAGGCCAATTTATATACTTATGATCTTTATAATTTATAATTTATATGAGAAATTATATAAATATTTAATTTTAATTTAATTCAATAAATAAATTTGTAAATTAATTATATATAAATTAATATATTAATTATACAATAACTGATTAATTTATAATTTAATCTAAATAATTAGTTAATTTTATATAAATAGTTAACTAAAAAATAGTGAATATAGATAAAAAAATAAAAAAGTGTTAGAATTTTATATTAAAATTAATGAGGAATAATTTTATCAACATACAAACCGTTCCTCATATGCTTTACCTATCCTTTCTTACATCTTCCCAATTAGAATGATGCAAATTGGTGGACCGGATGGATGTGCAATTGCTTTTTCTCGTCCCTTTTTTTTTCTGAACCAAACGGCAGATGGAGACTATTGATTCTTCCAACCTCACTAATCATCTCTCTCATAATCTCAACCAAACACAGATTAGTCCGACCGTATTTGACTAATATCTTTAGCAAAATTTTAAATATAGACATACTCTAACTTAAATCCAGTTCAAATTTGATTTTCAAGTTAATGCCAAGCAACACAGCCAAGCACAAGTAGCTAATCCTCTCAGCTTGTTTCTTCCCCTAATTAAATCTAGTTGTGCGGTTCTTGAGCCCAGACCCAATCTATCACAAGACATCAGTGCAGTGCATGACGTCACAAATACGTTGCGGCTGACACCAGTTTGTATTCTTATCAAAAAAAAAAAAAAGTTGTAAAGGTTAAATAACTTGCTCGCGACGGGTGACCATACGCCGTTATTGTAAAATTGGAAGAAAGAGGCGTGTGGGATCGGAGCACCTTCGTGGCCTCTTCCAGATTTGTCTTTGTTCGGGGTCCGCGGCTTCCTATATATATCCATCCGTGGGAGCTTTCGAACTCTTCTTGGTAATTCCTTGGAGCGTCGAACGAGAATTCCAGCATCGACCGAGGTAGTTCCGATTTCCCTGTTCTGTATTTTTGTGACTTGGTAGCAGGGAGTAGCGGGGAGAAAAGGCTTTGTTTTGTATTTGAATTTGGTAGCGGGGAGTAGCGGGCTGAATTGTTTCTTGCCTATGAATTGTTTGATATTTTATTTATGTGGATTGATGATGGGAATCGAGTCTGTTAGACTTTGAATTAAACTGGGTTTCTTTCGTTTCATCTCGGACTTATTTTTGTTTATATGTATTCTTTTCTCAGAATTGATGATGCCACGATGCGTTTGGTGGTTGGGTTCTCGGCGATCGAATGATTTGGTGATTTGAAACATCTATATCTTCTTCTACTACTGCTTCTTTTTTTTTTTCATGCTTAATTGATAACTGATAAGTAAAATCAAAATCGGCGTTGATTTCGTTTTGGAAAATACGTCGTTTGCTGTTTGCCTAATTCGAGTGTATCAACTTGTTCTGTCAGAATTGCCCCATTTTCATGTTTGAAATTTGTGGATACTATATATATTTCTCAAAATAGAAGTTTGTGGATAATATAATTGTGCTTTATGCTGGCACCGAACAATGGAAAAGTTTCTTACCGAACAATGAAAAACGATGGAAAAGCTGGATTCCAAGTCTTTGGGCGTTAAACCGATGAAACTTTGTCGTTTTGGTTAGGTCAGTTTGTCTGCTTCTTGGGTGCTTTCTATGATATGATCTCCATCTTTGTTGTTTTTGTTTGCTATTATCAATTAATTCATATCTTTCTTTGTTTTAAACTATATTATCAATTAAATGGGATTTTTCTCACTTTTTGTGGACCTATGAGGTGCTTGTTGTTTGTTCTAAATTTATATTGTTAGTATCTCACCGAAAACTTCTGCTGAGAGTTAGATAATGCATTGCAGATGTTAGATTGTTGCCTTGCTTTCGTAATAAGTCGCTACTCTTTTACAGACAAATGATTTACCAGTTCATTATGAATTTTATACTCATGCAGTTCTTTATCCCCTTAAAAAGATGGTCATTCACACAAACATCATGATCGTTGTTTCCTCAGTGTGATGAATGCATCCTGTGCAGACAGGATCATACACCATTTGATTTTTTTTTCTTCCAAATTGTGATATATTTTAACTTTATGTTTCTGTTAGCGGTTCTCTGGCATCCTGGTTTTTTGCATGCTTTTTATGACGCACAGAGGGGATTTTTACAGTAATGATATTGACTTGTAGAATCTTGTGATCAGGTTGGTGCATGTAGATATGGATTTGGTTGTATGACCAGTTTCTTCTCATCCAGAACCAGATATGAATGCAGTTCCAGTCGTGATATTGCAAGCTGTTACAGGACAATGGCATGTGCAACTTCATGTGCTGCTTGGTCTGAACCACCACCGAAAGATAATGCCTCCGCTAATATGCTAACTGATTCTTTTGGGAGATTCCACAACTATTTGAGGATCTCGTTGACAGAACGCTGCAACCTTAGGTGTCAATACTGTATGCCAGCTGAAGGCGTCGAGCTGACACCCAATTCTGAGCTCCTAACTCATGATGAAATCATTCGACTTGCAGACCTTTTTGTCAGTGAAGGGGTGGATAAGATCAGGTTGACAGGGGGAGAGCCGACCATTAGGAAGGACATTGAAGAGATATGTTTGCATCTTTCCAACTTGAAAGGACTAAAAACACTGGCTATGACCACTAATGGGATTGTGCTCTCAAAGAAACTTCCCAAACTGAAAGAATGTGGGCTCAGTGCAATAAACATTAGTTTGGATACATTAGTTCCGGCAAAATTTGAGTTCATGACTAGGCGTAAAGGGCATGGAAGGGTTATGGAATCAATAAATGCTGCTATTGAGCTGGGATATAATCCTGTCAAAGTATGTGCCTTTTTGCTGATATTTTTGCTGTTGTTTTATTGCTTATTTCCTGATATGCTGTGTACTAGCATCGTGCTATTCCTTCAAGTTTCTGGGTTGTTTTAGCTTCTTTAACTGATATATTTTACTTACATGGAATATCTTTTCTGTCTGCTTTCCTTGCTCTTTTTTAATGCTTTCCTACAAAATAAGATTAAGTTTTTGTTGTATTTGCTTGTACCAGGTGAATTGCGTTGTAATGCGTGGAATAAATGATGATGAGATTTGTGACTTTGTCGAGTTGACAAGAGAGAAGCCAATCAATGTCCGATTTATTGAGTTCATGCCATTTGATGGAAATGTTTGGAATATAAAAAAGCTGGTTTCGTATGCAGAGATGTTGGATAGAGTGGTAAGGTACAACTCTTGACAGATGCATTGTGGCTTTGTTTATTAGGATATTTGCTTATAAGCACATGTGTGGTGTTTCTGCATGTTTGTGCATGTGTATGTGCTCCATAATTATATAACAAGATAGAAAATTAGATCTTTTAGTTTGTGTGGAGCAGCGGCAACGATTCAAGGATGTAAAGAGGCTTCGAGATCATGCTACAGATACAGCAAAGAATTTCAAGATAGACGGACATTGTGGAACTGTCTCCTTTATTACATCAATGACCGAACATTTTTGTTCTGGTTGCAATAGATTGCGGCTCTTAGCTGATGGGAACTTTAAAGTATGTCTTTTTGGTCCGTCAGAGGTATGCTACCTTCCTGTATGTATGTTGTACCTTTTGCTTTTTCATATAACGTACAGATTGATATCAATGCATTCAATAGTTCTCTCTAGCATCTTCTATTGATTCAGCCTTTCAATTTCTTGCTGTTTTATGCTACTATTATGTTGAGAAATACTGAAAAGATGTTCTTAAAAAGAAATACCACGGAGGTAAGATCATGCAAGTTCTTAATCTCGTATGCACTTAGTAGCTGATTTGTTCCTTCATTTATAACTATCAATGTCTGATACTACGACATGCATTAGACACCCTTTTTCAAACATGCATCACTGATAGGCCTAGTTTTATCTCAGAAATGCACCATAGCTTAATATTCTGGATTAGGTTAATCATTTGATTATTTGAACGAACTCAACTTATGCAGTAAGATAACTGCCCAAAACCAAATAACTAATTCAGTAACTGTAAACAAGCACGACCAATTTGAGTACTGCTGGTCTATGCCACCATCTATTTAGTAGTAGATGAAGTCCAGTGCAAATATCCGACTAGCATAAATAGTACACAGGCTTTGGAAGCCTATAAAACCCCACATGGCTGTATCTGAAGAGCACAAAGAAAAATCGTCTTCAGGCCTCTTTCGGGGCTAGTTTTGACCAGGTTCTAAACATGTTGATCATAGTAGTGCAGTTACACAAATCATGCTTGTCTGTCCATTTTACAGACCATACAGAGCTGGTACTGTCCTTTCTGTGTTTTCTTTTAGTACTGCTTTTTTGTTGCTTCCATAGTTGCATCACCCCTGGTTTATTTTGTTTGCCAAAATATATTATAGTAAGATAACTATTAATATCTGATACTATAAACCGTGCTTTTTTAGCTCCAAGAGTAGGTCGATGAAGTGTTTAGATTTGTACACCTGCTCTACATGCTTTGCCATAACTTAATGAATGTAGGAGGTATAAACCCTCCTTGGTGAATGTTTAAACTTACTTACATTATTGGTATTTGTAACTTCTGTAGGTAAGTTTAAGAGATCCTCTACGAGCTGGTCATGATGATCTTGTATTAAAGGAAATAATCGGGGCCATGGTATGTATAAATTTTGGTTTCTCTCTGTATTTAATAATGCGCATGCCCATTTTATAATTATGAAACTTATAAAAGCCTCATTGGCTTGGTTTATTTTACAGTTTCTAGCTCGTAATATGATGCTTAAAAGTGCAGTTTCATTTAACTCAGGTAAAGAGGAAGAAAGCTGCACATGCCGGGATGTTTGACATAGCAAAGACAGCAAATAGGCCAATGATACATATTGGTGGCTGAGGTATTTTGTCCAGATCAAGCTCTTTAATTATGCATTGTTATTTCTCTAGTCTTGTTCATGTTGTATTGAAAGGAAGATGATCAGAAAATCGTGTGGTAACATTGCCTGGCTGACATCCATAATAATCATACACATTATAAGCAGATAATACATAACCACTTAAATATAATTCTGTTCAGCCGAAACATATCTCCAGATCTTGGGTAATATTGGGAGTTCCATTTTTACCTACAAAATTTGAATAACCATCTGTAAACTGTATCTGGGGGACATAAATATCCATACTTTTCCCAAAAAATAGTATATTCTTATGACTATTTTAAGAAGTGCCACATACTACTGCATATGCGCTTGCATATGCTTGTGCAGTCTCTATTTGCAGTTACTATAACCAATCATACCGCAAATGGAGTGAAGGGCGGTCCACTTAGTAGTGTGCACTGTGTAGCTGCATATACAGCATTCTTAGTATTGTACAATTAATATTTGAGTGCACTTCACATTCTGGAGTCACATATGTAGCCCAATATTATGTGGGCCCAAGCAGGGGTAGCGGGTTCTAGCTGATGGTTTGATGTAGGCTTCAAGTGGGCCTAATATTAGAATGTTAATATTAGTTATTGCTATAAAGGTAGAGGGTGATCCTTGGCACAATGGTAGAGTTGCATTGTGTCCTAGAGGTCACAGGTTTGAAACACAGAATAGCTCTTCCTTATGTAGGGGTAAGTCTGTGTACATTTGATCCTCCCTAAACCCTACAATGGTGGGAGTCTCGTGGGTTAGGCCACCCTTTTTTATTGCTATTATTAGGTACTAAGCACTAAGCACAGCTGGTAGTTAGATTATTATTGATATTGTTATTATCCATTCAAAAAATATCACTATCATTATTATACATAATATATTGTGTTTATGTTTTAATAGTTAAAAAATAACAATAGCAAATACACCTGCATATGCGGTCTGCATACTGCTATGCACTATGTGGTCCTTTGATGGCACGCATACTGCTGTTCCCTTTTAAAACACGGATTCTTACCATTGCATGGGAACTGACATAGGAATTAAATGCTTTTACCGACAGATAGAATTACTAGGCATGTAAATAACATCAGATACGATTTGAGTCTTTGTTCAAGCTGAGGCTTATCTGCTGATCTTACACCCTCATAGGTTACTCTGCAAGCTATAGTTTTACCTGGAGAATTTGAATAGTTTTATGCAAGCTGTTTCTGGCCGCATTAATTTCTGTGTTTCATTTTTCTCAAGCAAAATGGTAGCCTCATTAGTCATTAATGTGTTTGAAACCTTGCCCTCAATATTTGCTAATTTATCATGAAATGTTATAACAATACTAATTATTTTATTGTTGATATTTTTCATGATTCCTTTCCAGCTTAGTGGAACACTTTTCCTTTTTTGATCACAAATGTTCTGAAATTCTTTTAGAATCTCTTGAATACATTCTTCAAATTTACTTCGAAAAGAGTGCGTGAACATGCAGTCTATCTCCGTTGTCCATATTTTAAGCTTCTACAATATCCCGATCTTTTCATGATTTAGGAACTTTTGTGCTGGTAATTTTTTTCTGAATTTGTCAGTGTGTTGGGATCAGGATTTATATATGTGGAACAATTTCCCTCTCCATGTTTATTTCTTATCTCCACCACAAATTCAGTCAAAGCAATCTGGTCATGCATATTATGAATCAACTTTTTATGCAACTTCAACATAGACTTTGCTTGAATACTTTGTTCTCTCTCGTTCTTCCTGGTTATCACCAACAGAGATGGCATTTTTGGTCCAGGAAAAGTTAAAAAGTGGAGGCAGTTCATCTCAAAAATTTTGCAGCATCTTCTTTGTTAAATTTCCAGTACATCAGGATTTTGAAACTTTGAAATTTGGTTTTGCAGATCTATTATAATAACCCCGAGTTTGCCAATGACATCTTTTATATATCAAAGCCTTATCAAATAGCTGGACTTGTTGCTTATGTAATTAAATGCAGACTTGTTGGCTGGTGTTCGATACTGACCTAACGAATAAGTCCTTCCTAGTGTTGAATTTAATTAAATGTAGACTTGTTTGATGTCTACTCTCATATTTTTACATTGTTGAAACCATAATGAAAAAATTCTAACGAAGTGATTTCTTTCAATTGCCACAGAAAAAGAATAGTGAAGGATCATTTTGATACTTCGAATTGGTTTGTGGGGTTTCAAAAGTAGAGCATGTTTTGTCATCTCCAGGCTTAACTTTGGAAGTGAATTTCAGCATTATTGCATATGTATCTGAGTAGAAGCATAGTTGCTAATGTGATTTATTTTTGTCATGCCGATTATTTTCTTTATTACAAGGATGTAACTTTTTTATATGTTTCATAGGGAATGAACTAAGTTTCTCTACAAATATCATTTTCTGGTTTTTGTATTTGACATTGAAGATGATGATAGCACAACGCCCTGTTGTATCATCAGTTCTATACAATTGTATGATGCTTCCATATTGACTATTGGATGTGCTTCTTTTTCTGCTTATGGGAGAATTATTATATTCAGATTGCAACACCCTATGGTGAGTTATTGTGTGCCTCTCAATTGATCTGTTAGGACTACCTTTCACAATATGGTCAGCTATGAGCACTGGTAGTTTTTCTTGGCCGAATGAGATCAGTATTTATATTGCCCAGATAATTGACTTCCAATGGATCTCTTGTTGCCTGCACAGCAGCACTATAGCATCGCTTTGAGGGGTCATTAGTAACATGCTGAAGCCTGTGTTACAACATTTTACAAGAGTATTCGTACAATTTTACAGATTTAGGAGGGTTTACATGCAAAAAATTTAAATTTTATTTTTTTATTTCAATGTCTAGTTCATGCTTATCAATGTTTTTCATAAAAATATTACTTAAGAAAAAAATTGATTCGACAATTAAATAACAAAAAAAGTTATAGAAGCTCTTTCACTAATCATGGAATTATTCTACTTTATTCTTTTTTATTTATAATAACCATTATATCTTATTTCATCAAAACATAGCTTATAATATTTATTGTTATATATACATATATGAGGGCATGTATTAGAATATAGAAAATAATTAGAAACTCTTAAAGACACATGATAGATTGTAATGATTAAGCTTTCTTGCTACCGTATACTCATGGGTATAAGAACAATATCAATTATCACTAAGCAAAATCATTGAAGGATTTTGAACACTTCGGACTTATTAATAACCTTTGTGACCATGTGGTTGAAGGCCACCCCTTACGTTGTGTACCTTAAATTATTTTTCTTTGGTGCTTCAATTTTTTTTAAAAAAAAGATGTACTATATGAGATCCATTTTATCACAGTAATTTTAAATCAGTCGGCTAGTCTATACATAAGAAATTTTCTAACTCTAAAAGATAAGCATTACAAATCTCATACACTAAAAAATAAATGTTGCAAATCTCTCACAATATTTTTTTTAAAATAATTCATAAAGCTAAAGGCAGGACCTCTCCATCTTTGTGTAAAAAAGATATAATGAAGGGATGTCTATAGGGGAGAAGGGAGTCAAGAGAATAGTTTTGATTTCGAATGGAAAAGTGAAATAGAGGGTCGAGAGAGATCAAAAAATTTCGTAAAGGAGATATAGATATTAGTTTCCAATAAGACCTGTTAACCTATTACTAAGTCTACAAATGGGTCGGATTGACCCGTAACCCGACCCGACCCATTTTGGATGACCTATGAGGCCGGGTCGGGTCCTAAAATTGGATCCGTTCTATTTTTTGGATCGGATCTGGTTTACTGAATTCAGACTCAACCCGACCTATTTAAATTTTAGATAATTTTATGTTTTCAGTCCTACAACTCGACTCGACTTGTTCCGAATTTATAAAATTATTTGGACTCATAGACCGCTGGTACAAACCGCTTAAAATTTGCTGGTTATTAAATTGATATCAAACGACTGATACTACAACCAATTTAGATAGAAGACTGGAGGCAATCCTCCAAATCTAAAGTCCGCCACCAGTCCACCATTCCCTCTTCGTTCCCAAAATACTTCTCCTTCCTCTCTTATATCTCTCTCCCCAATTCCTCCCCAATCTCCCCACATAGAGAAACCCTAATCCTAACCCTAGCATGGATCTGGAGCCAAAAGGCGTCCAAGATCGTGCTCTCATGGCGACGCCTCTTCTCCCAGATCACCCTCGTCCTCCTCCTCTCCATCCTTTACCTCGCTCCCATCTACGTCTCCCATCTCCTCTTCTCCAAGATCAACCGCAATGAGGACACCCTTGACGATGCCCCCGAGGCTCCCCTTCCAAATTCGACATCCTCTTTCGCCTCTCGTCCGAATGGTCCGCCTTCCTCCTCTTCAAGGCCACCTACCTCCTTGCCCTCCTCGTCCTCTCCACCTCCACCGTCATCTACTCCGCCGCCTCCATCTACACCGCCAAGGACTTCTCCTTCCCCAAAGTCCTCTCCATCATCCCCAAGGTCTGGTGCCGCCTCATGGTCATCTTCATCATCGTCCTCGTTGTCCTCCTCCTCAGCTCGTTGCTGCCGATGTCGTTGCCGCCATCGACGATGCTCGTCGCTCCCCCGACTGCCGCTGTCCACGAATTTGCTCGGTTTGGCAAGCGCCAAAAACATTACCCATGACCCGGACCCAACTTGGACTCAAATTTTTTTGGGTCGGGTCTGGGTTATACATGGACGCGACCTAACCCGAATGACCTATTGGGTCAAAAATTGTAACCATAAATCTAACCCGACCGGACCCGATCCTCTATTGGGTCGGGTTTGGGTCCAAAATTAGGACCCGAACAAGAAATCGGGTTAGGTCGGGATCACGCATGACCCGACCAGACCTGACCCATTTATACCCATACCTGTTACCCGCTTCAGAATAAAAAATACTTTCATAATTTTAATTAATTTTTAATTTTATTAAATATGATTTTGGCTAATCACATTAGTTGAATCGCTATATCAAAGGTATTCATACAAAAATAGTATTTTGTGAGAACATGCACGTAAATATCAATTTGGAGGGCATTCACGTAAATTACAATATGCAAAAATCCAAAAAAAAAATGCATGTATATCTTTCTAAATATATAAAATTGTATAATTACCCTCGAAAATTGCTATTTACATGTATTCCCCTATCAACGTTTTTTTGTATGTTTACCCGCCAAGGGTATTTTCATCATTTTAATTTTAAATCGCTAACTTTTTAACGGCATTAGATGGCATGAGTAGATATGCAAAAAAAAGAAGGGATACATACAAAACAAGTGTTTGATGAGAATATACATACAATTGCAATGTTAGAAGGATATTCACGCAAATTCTAATATTTAGGAGGGTATGTATGCAAAAATTCTACAATAAATTACTTAAAAACTACAATAACTGAAATACCCTTATGGGTAGATATGAAAAAATGATTGTAAGGGTATGCATACGAATAGAAACTTTAGAATGGTTTTCATACAATTTTTTATATTTAGAAGGGAATACGTTCAAAAAAATTATTAAAAAAAATCAAAACTTGGCTGGAACTTGCTTAATCTGTTATGATTCAGTTGGATCAACAAGTCAAAAAAACATTGATCCACATTGTCATTTTTTTTTTAAGATCATGCCTCAGTTAAGTTGGAATATTAGGTTAGCACTATTTTCCATTTGATTTTAATATAATTATCATTATTGAATCTATAATATCTATATATCATTATTATTTTGAAAAAATTAAAGCATATCAGATTTAAATTAAATAAAGATGCTTAGATTAGTAAATTATTTTTTGTGTTTTGTAAATATTGTGTTGTTTATTTTTGAGGCGAGAATTTCGTAAAAACAACATGATTCATTCTATAAGAGTTGATATTAACATGAGATCATGTAACATGATAATTTAATCTCTTTTTTTACATTTTTTATTAAGAACAACTGAATTATCTTTACTAAATTTTGATCATTTTTTATTGGATCTTTTAAGTGTATACTCTCCTAAATATGCGTAATTGCATAAATATCCTTGCAAAGTTTCTATTTGCATGTGCATCCTTATAAAGTTTTCTTTTTGCGCGTCTACCTGTAAGGATATTTCAATCATTTTAAATTTAAATTGTTTGTTTTTTTAATGGCATAAGATGGTAGGGTATATATATAAAAGAAAGAAAAAATGTATACATACAAAATAAGTATTTTATAGGTGTATATATGCCCATAGCAATTTTATGAGGGTATTTATATAATTTCGTATATTTTGGAGGGTATATATACAAAAAAACTCTAGAAAATATACACTACTTTCTCTCAGGAGAGGGTAAACCTTGGTGAAACGATATGATTAATTGTTCTTCTTGCATGATTTGGATGTTAGGGCTTTGACATACTAAATAGCCTCTCATTTTGTTCTCTTATCTGGATATTTTTTTGCAATCATGACTATCTTGTATGCATCAGGTGACCTAGTACTTGTAATCTCATGGCTAAAGCTGGGACTTACCAATGGAAGTTAAACTTCTCATTTCTTAATTTGCTGTCAGTAATGATGCAGAAAGCCGTATTGATATAGCTAGAATACCTGTTCTTATTGCAGAAACTTTGAATAACTCGTATGAATCCAAATGCCCCATGCGCTGAGAGACGCTTCAGAGATGGTCATGCAGCATTAAGAAGTTAAATCTTTTGGAAGTTGGGTGGCTGCAATTTAAGCCGGATACAATTGCAAAGCCAGCTCGTTTAGATTTTTTTTTTTGGGTACAACAGCTCGTTTAGATTTTAGAGAATCTTGCTTGTGCATGATCACTACAATTGTTCATATGATTAAAAAATTGTTTTCATTGTTTTTTAATGCGACTTGATAGATCCAATATGGATTAAAAAATTCTGACTCAAGGAATGAAAGGCTATGACATGGTGTGGCAATATGGAGGCAGAAGCTTAATCTCTAAGCATCAAATCTTCGAGCTTAATTTCTATGGAGAGTTTTGATAGAGATATTGTTACCGACTTGTACAGTAACAGTGGCTGGCTTGCAAGGAATGCAACTCGAAGACATGGAAGCTTCGGAGGTTAAGTCGTCTCCAATGGCTCTCCTGTTTGGTTGACCTAACAATAAGTTTCCAGCCATAGCCTACTGTTTTTTAAATTAGGCGGTTGAAGTATTCGGTGGCTACGGAAGCTTCGGCTGGTAGATATTATTTTCAAGTAAGATAGGGCAAAGAATCATGTCGGCTAGTATCTAAGGTGTATCGGCATCTAGGTATTTATTATTATTTCATGAATGAATATTCTTTTAAATATCAAAGTTTATGTGAATATCCTTTCAAAATTGATATTTGCATATATACCCTCATAAAACACTTAGTTTGTTATTGTATCCTTTTTTTATTCTTATTTTTGCATATGTACCCACACCATCTAGCATCCTTAAAAAATTAACGGTTTCAAATTAAAATGACTAAAATACTTTTAATGGGTAGATGCACAAAAAGAAACATTTATAAAGCAATCGTAATGGAAGACAAAAAAAATTAATTTTTAAAATTATATTTTATTTTTAATTAAAATAAATATTGTTTTTATTAACGGTATTACAAGAACAGTTATATAAGGATTATTTGGTGCAAAAACAGTGTTTTATAAAAGTAGAGAAGTAAATATAAATTTTAAAAGGATATTCACGCAAAAAAAATCTATGAATATGTTAACGTAACATTTGACCTGATGTAATCACCAGATCCTTCTGTTTATTTCGACTAACAAATAAGATCATAAGGTCTTTCTTTTTATTTCAAAACTACGGATACTTGATGACAGTATTCGTAGGAGTTTAGCTTGCCTGAAGAGAGGAGGCAAGAGGAAGTATATAACAGGTCTTTGCCTAATGCAATTGCCAGACTTTTGGATTATCCAAGACATCGGACAGTTGATTTCCATACATGAGGCTCGGGCATGCAGTTCTGAATGAAAGCAGATGCATGAATGGGTGTCCGTGGGATTGTTATGCTCGGTCCCTCCCTGGCACCCTGAAAATTTTTTGATATACTTGGATTTATGGCTTCCTTATTCTCTAGAATCTATTCATTTTCATCTTTTCATATCTTGGTGTCGTCGTTTGAATCTTCTGGGCCAATACTCGAGCTTTTCTTTAACCTTTTAATTTTTCATTGATGGACTCCTTTCATCATAACACATACATTAATAAAATGTGCGCCGTGCCAACCAATTGAATCAAACCTTTTGAGACTGCCTACTATAGATAATTCAAATATGCTTGCAAGTTCGGCCAACTAATAAACTTTGATGTTGGGTTCTTATCCTTATTATTTTTAGCAAGATTTTAAATCTTGTAGGATAGGAGTATCCTATGGAACAGAATACTACATTTCATTCTGTCCTTGCAGCCATTCAAGTACCCCCATCTCTCTCCTCTTATTATTTCCTTTCTCTTATATATAGTTTTTCTTCTTTTTTCTCTCTTCCATTTCTTCATTCTGCCTCCCTTTTTTTCTCTCTTTTTCATTTTTCTTCTTTTTTTTTCTTTTTTTTCTTCTTTTCCCATGACGGATAGATTTTAGAGTCCCGCCTATCTTGATCTCATTTTCTCACTGAAATGGGATGTGATTTAGAGCATTGATTCCTAGATTCATTGAATGCTCAAATCCAAATTTGGTTTGGATTTGACAAGGCAGACCATTATAAGTAAAGGCAAGCTCAAAAAAATATCTAACATGTGATATTTATGCCATGAAATTAACACTTAATCTAAACCTAATCCAGATTTGGACCGCCCAGCTAACACTAACTTATTGAGTAAATGGAATGGGTCTTTCTCCAAATCCTTGACCTCAAGGCCACCAATTCGCTGTCCTATGTGAAAGGGAACCCAATTAAATAGTTTGACAAGGTGCATTCCGCTATGCGCCTTCCTCACCACACGGTTTGTAGAGCAGGACACAGACAAGGTCCACTTCCAACAGGGACAATAATCCAAGCCTGAAAGTTACAACTTCATCGACCACCAAAAGGATGCAAGTAATAAAATCGCTACCGAAACTTTCTTCTCGCCGTACTGCAACCTCGCTACTGAAACCTTCTCCTTGCCGTACTGCAACCTCGCTACTCAGAGAGAGAGAGAGAGGAAACAGTATGTATTCCAAGCAAGAGCAGCCGGTCGTGCGGGAATAAATGCAAAATTGTAGCAAGGATATGGGAAAGGAAGAGGGGGGAAAAAGAGATCATATCTAACATCCCATCAAACGGCCCATGACTTGCTTCATAGCTAACTTCTAGAGAAACAGAAGAATAGATGTGAAAGAGCGTAAGCAATTATCCAAAACCCCACTTCAAGCATGAGGAAGAAATAAATGAAACATCAGTATGCCTTTCATGTATTTACATCCATGGTTAAGGAAACGGAAATATAATATATATATATATATAAAAATTACCTCCAGTATCAAACTACGAGAATTATAACTCAAAACCCATGCATGCATCTACAGATCCCACCTTCTGAAGGATTAACAGAACAAGGAAGAAGAAGATCGAGCGAAGCAAACTTCAAGCCTCCAATCCTAGCTAGTTCCTTCTTCTTAAGAGACATGTGCCTCTCCAGTCACATCCACGCGAGAAGAGCTCGAAGGAAGCAATGGGAAATCACTAAGCCCTTGGAAGATGCCGTCCCAATCACCGAACCCCCTCAAGAACCCACCTGAACTCCCTTCCGTCCGCAACCCACCCCTCTTCCCTTCCTCCTGCTCCCCTTTAACTCTCTCTCCACCCCACGACTCCCGGTAGCTCCGTCTCGTTCCCATGGTCTCCGTTGAATCGACCACGGCAGGTGCCGCCTTCTCCTTGCCACCGTTTCTCTTCGTGGGCTTCCCGGTGAGCCGCTGCACGAGCTCGCGAAAGTTTTTGACGTCGGTCTTTATGATCTCAGGCGCGAAGATGTGCACTATTCTGATCTTTGGCTTCATCTTTGATATCATATGCGAGTCCTTCCGCAAGGCTAGCGTCGCCGGCCTCTCGCAAGCTTCTTGGCTCATTATGTCTTCCATGAGCGGTGCTCTAATTGCACTTGCCATGAACGAGTGTGTGTGTGTGTGTGTCTGTGAGAGAGAGAGAGAGATGGTGGATGGATGGAATTGAAGGGGCGGAATGGAGGAGAAAGGGTTATATAGATGGGTGGGGTAGAGGTCAATAATAATATATTGATGGAGTAGAAGGGAGGAAAACGGGAAGAAGCTGGGACGACGGTTGGTTGCAGGCAAGGTTCGGATGAGTTGGAGTGCCTGAAGAGGGAGAAAAAAAATAAAAGTCAACATGGAATAAGGAAAAAGAGGAGGCTTCATGGCATATATAGATACATGAATGCAGGTGTGACAAGGAAAGGTTCTCTTCATTTGCTAAGACATTGGCATAAAAATGTTTTTCCTTGACCTTGCATTTCCACACTACAAATGAATGGGATGTCTTTCCACATCCTAGCTTTACCACTCAAAGCAATTAGGTTTGAACTTTTTCCTTGTACTCGTGGCTAAGCTTTAGAGGTTGAAAACAGTGTTTCTAGAATTCTCTAACGAGTAAGTTGCATGGCTGATGTATAACTGACTCCTCGCTCTTTGCTTAATTGATGCACAAACTTTGTAGAGAAAAGAGTAGAAGAAAGGCTGCACATCAGGTGTGTAATTCTTTTTACCAAATTTCATGTTAATTTTGTAAGTTTTTTAGGCTAATTGGATTATCTTTCGTATAGGCCCTGAAAAGATTTCAGGAGAAGGAAGATCGAAATGCCAACTGACATCTATCGTCTATTCTCTAATTCAATCAACATGGTTGGACGGAGTAAAAGAAATTACTTAAATGTTCCCAGACTTGCACTAGCTCGATGATGCACTGAGTAACAACTAAGATACAGATTTTCTGTTAAAAGACTAGATTTATTTAACCTCTCAAATTGAGCATTATTGTTCGAGAGACCAAGCCCATCCAATTTTTGCTTAAGAAAGTGTTGAATTGCTCCAGATGATGGATGGAGCCCTAGCAGGATACATGGACTAAACACCGCATTAGACATTTAATTACCGATCACGATGGCATACATACGATAACTTTGCGAATGTATTATTTCCATATTGAGCTGCTTCTAGCCTTATAATTGAAATCCAAGTAATGAAGCTGACCTGATTTGATGACTCATTTTACTATGGTAAGTTGCGAGCATTTCCAAGCCGATCAAGATGCACGGGGTTAGAAACATGTTAGGGTTACTTCGGTTATTACATTAATTTATGGCTCTTCATTTTGAATTAACATGAAGCTCATATCAAACAATCTTCAATCCGATCGAGCAGGGGATGGAATATTTGAACCGGCAGAAGGGACAACTGCGGAGCCACATCAAGACCAACCCTATCAAACTTCAAGCAAGAGTTACGATGACAAGTGACAACATCTTGCTTACTTTATGATGTGTTGCTCTCGTTCTTTAAATTTATAATAGGACGGTTCTGTTCCACCTTAATCATCATGGAAAAGGTTGCACAAAACTATATACAACCTTGTAGATTCCATTATCTTCTTGTCATTGGATGCCCATCTCTTAGCAATCCTTTGACGCTTTCTTTTGCCCTTATATTACTCGGAGTGCCGCTCTGGTCCCTCCCATCCAACCCCAAGAACTCCGGCATACGCTATTTGCAACAAAAAAAAAAAGCACTAAGAGGAGGTATTCTAAGATCAAGTCTCTATATTTATTCATGTTTCGTATACAAATGGCTCTTCCATTCCATTCTTATATAAATTAATTATTGGAGGACAGCGAACCACCATTAATTTGATTGCTGTGTTCTTCCCGGCACCAACACATCAATGCGACCCACAAGCTAACGTATCCATCTGTAGACAGTATTTTTTGTATTAAGTTATTTCTTATTTCTTTAAAGCATTAAAAATTTTTGCATTGATGCCGTTCATGAATCACTGTAAGCTTCTTCTTTTTTTTTTGTGGTTGGAGGGAGGGGGACGGCCATAACGTGTGAGGGATTCATATGGGATGAGATAAGCAATGTGGACTTTAAATAATTCATACAAGTTCAGTACGGATACATAAAAAAAAATCAATAAATAATAAATTTCGTAGTGCTTTAGGCGGCTTATTCTTTCCAACCTACAGCACATCTTTGAAGTAGTTGGATACGTATGAAGGTACCAAATCTGCAATTTTATTGACTTTTCTATTGACATATTTGACTTAAAAAGTTACATCGCCGCTAAATATGGCTCTGATATATCAGAGGGTTAGTCGTTCTTTTCTCAATGGCAGATTATTGTTTATTTATTTATTTACGTTCCGTATAATAAAGTAAGAAGAAGAAGAAGAACCGGCTGATGCAACTACGGGAGTGGGGGCGTTGCGATTCGGATCCTCCGTGCAAAACCGTCCGTCGGATGCGCGCGTGGGCGGTGACGGGAGCACCGGGGCGCACGACACCCGCGCCGGCTGACGGAATCCCGCGGGATCGCTCAGCTTGCCACGTGGCGCAATCTAGGCCCGGTTACAGCTCGACCAATTGTTTCCGGCAACTAACCGCTATCGGCCAAGGCGTGACGCGGGGCCCACTAGCCAGCACCTCGTCAACGAGCGTGATCACCCCTCCTCTCCTTGGACGGTCTGGATCATCCAATTTGGGTCGACAAATAAACTGGGCCTCCATACGACCTACCCAAGTTACTTCTCCAGGAAGTTTGCGTTGGTACAGTTGATGTGAAATTTCCCTATTCGTCGTCTTATAGACAACTTGCAGTGTGAAAGGTAACCATTTGTATTAATTTTTGTTGCGTGCAAGATGACACTATTACATCATTCAAGGAATAAAAACCTATCTGTATTAATTGACAAGTTTTACCTTTCAAGAATCTAATACCATGCAATTGAGTTGGGGCGGCCCAATATATTTGGAGATCTAAGACGAATCCAATAAATAAGATCTTTTTTTAATAATAATTTTTTTAATAAATATAAAATATTTTTAAAAAAATAATATGGAAATAGATAGCTATCAAGTATCAATGAAGATACATGAATCTAACAAAGATAGATAAGAAGCCTTCTTAATTTAATATAATTCTTGAATGGAAGCATATAAAAATAATTACTCTAAAAGAAGGGCCATGAAACTGATTAAATAACTGAGATAATGCTTGGCGATGCTGTTTACCATGTCAAGCAAGAGCCCAATAGGAAAAGGTCATCCCATGCACTTCATGGTCAAGGTAAAGAAAAGAATTTGTCCAAGGAGAAACCTCTCTATAAAAGAAAGTAGGGGCATTATGGGAAATTCACTCCATCTAATTATGAAAGATAAGAGTGGCTTGAGGCATGTATCAAACCAACCAAATCCCTCCTCTCTCTCTCTCTCTCTCTCTCCACCCAAAACAAAACTGCTGTCCCCAACTTCCCAAATTGCCCATCTGCAGGCCAGGAAACTCTCCACCTCCCTTCCATCAAGGGGGAAGACTCCTAGCCAGCTCCTGTTCTCGTTTTATATAGGGCCTTTGCTTCCTTTTGGTCACGGTCTAACATAGAGACTTCCCTCTCTCTTCCTCTTTCAATTTCTTTGCTCCCTTCTCCTACCGAAGGCTTTCCATTGGCCCGAGGCCTTAGGCGACCGCCTCGATCGCCTAAGGCTCGGGCTGGCTCTGCAATTGAGAAAGGAACTCTCCAATATCCTTTAATGCAATCTACGCGTCTTGATTGACCGAATGCTATAATTTAGAGTTTAATTCTGGTTGTAAGCAGTCTTGGAGGAATGGACTAAGCATATGATAGAAAAAAAAACGAGAGCTAATCTTTCTTAATCCCCTCTCCCCCAAATAAGCGACGATACATATATGCACATGTTTATAGATAAATATTGCGAATATATATCAAGAGTTCTAAAGGAGCTCCTTTGTCACTGGCACTATATACATTGCACCTTGGCCTAGAATTTAAATGGTCTAAGGTATGGTTGTGATTCAATGATTATGCATGCTTCTACCTTTATTTTTGATTAATTGCTTTCATAAACTTTAAGCAAAAGAGAATCAATTAAAAATATTGTTTTTTTTTTGTTTTATTAGTTTCGAACCCTGCACCAAATCTTAGGACCCTCTTTATTGCTTATTCATATTCTTCCATTAAGACAACCACTTACCAACCAACTTGATAAGCTTCAAATGTTTGTACATTTTTGAGTGGTATAACTCATGTTAGATCTTATATAATAAAAAAAGTGGAATAGGTATCGCTTTTCCTCTTGAAATAGTTATTTCATAGGGTCATTCTATTACTACTAAAATATCTTATTCCTTGCTAAAGGATCCCAGATTGAGAGTAGCTTTGAATATTAAAAAAAAAAGTCAACAATTTAGAGCTCGTTTGGTTGGGACATATCATATTATAAAATATTCTAATATTTTTTAAAAATTATTAGTTAAAAAATGATTGTAGAAAAAATAAATTTTATTATATTTGGTTTGTGAAAAAATTATTTTATTTGGTTAAAGGTTATCTTATACAAAAATATTGCTAAATTTTTAATAATACTTTTAAATAAATAATTCAGGTAATAATTTTTTTCAGTCTATTTATTGGTCATTTATAGTCCATTTATATAAACTCTATCAATATTAGCTATTTTGAATATTGAAATATAATTACATGAATTAATAAATATTTTTGAATTACTTACATAAATGCTGCCAATATTTCTTATTATAAATCAATTATGGTATGTTTGTTAGGATTTATTAATAATTAACATATTTATTAATAAATCCTATGTTAGATTTATTATGTGACTTGATGAAAGATCATTAGTTTCATAAAGAATAAAATGATTTGATATTTCTTCAACTAGGATCTTTTCATTG
>JAOXJJ010000001.1:9881839-9920222 GCA_025769935.1 Phoenix roebelenii
TTAATTTGTCAATTCATTTACAAAATTCAATCATCAATATGCTGACGATTGACATTTAGGATACAATTCCCAACAGGTTAACTATTGAGTAACGGACATTGGAATGGACTTGTTTACCAGCCTATATTCCACTAGGCCTAGCCTTGCCAAGTTTCTTTTGGCTTGCTCTCCTCTAGCGAGCCCAATCCTTTCTGGCCATTGATCTTTAGCTTGAGCATCCGATGGTCTGGTACCGAATCCTCCTGATTGGTGCTCTCTTTCATTTGAACATCGTTAAGATGAGTGCTGAGTTGACTGCCCATAGGGGAAGCTTCTATTATCTTATTTGAGTTTGTCAGGAATCAAACGTCGATCCTGAGGTTGATTGCTTTATTGGCAGTGCATCATTGCTATCACCACTACTCTGCAATGTGGCGTAAGGATTATAGTCCTTGTCTGGTGATTGTCTCCTAGTCGATTTTGTCGACCACTGCCACCCATTCAAGTCTCGACGAGTGTTCCAGTTTCAGTTGAGTCCCTGCTTCTGCCCATATTTGCTTCTATATTGTTTGTCTGCTGATAGGGCCTTGATAGGTCATCATCTTTGATGAGATGAGCATTGCATCAGAGTCATCTAATCCCTCAACCTCTATGAAGTTATATGGCTAAAGATGCTGTTTTTCTGTCCTAGTTAATCCATTTTGCTGGGTGAGTGCACTGCTCCTCTAGTTGACCATGCATCTAAAGTAGGCGATAGAAGTATTCTCATAATTAACTACTTGATGCTTGGCTTTAATGGAGGTGTGACGGCTTTAACGATTTGAGAGATCTACTTGCACAAGAGTTAAGCATTATTGGCCTTCTTGTGTTGATTTGTAAACTTGTCATGAAGGCCGGTCTCCTTGATGTAACAACAATATTAAGAATTAGGGATCTCCTCCAGTATTCCGTGGGCAACCTTGGTAGGATCATCCAAAGGGACAATCTTACTGAGGCTATGACTTGTTGTAGGAGTAAATTTCTATCGGGGGTTCTATATTCAAATCCACTACTTAGTTTAGTGTTTTATTGCAGCATTGAACCACTGCTTCTCGAGATACCTATTGTGAGGAACCATGCAGGCATTTGTCTAGTCCCAAATCAACTATGCACTATGTAGATCTTGAATACTTATGCAAGACCAAGGAACCTGAATAACACCTTCCGGTTAGCCTTTTTGGATGATGTTCGAGGTCATTACAAAAAATATCAGAGCGAACCCAACTAATGGTCCATGTGGACTAGAGGATACTACAACATGAGCTCGTTGGGATCTACCATGGGCCATTCGTGGTGTTTGTGATTGGATTTATAGTACTTGTGATTGGATTTGTGGTATTTGTGTTTGTATTTGAATGGATTTGAGCGAACCCAACTCATGGTCCACGTGGACTAGGGGATACTACAACATGAGCCCATTGGGGTCTACCATGGGCCAATTGTGGTGTTTGTGACTGGATTTATGATACTTGTGATTGGATTTATAGTATTTGTGTTTGGATTTTCAACGAATTTGGATAATTACTTTGGTAAGGACACCAGGGCTTAAAAGGAAAAATATGTGATGACCCGTGCGGGCATGTATTTAGTCCAACATCAGCTATGCATTGGGTAGACCTTGGTATTTATTTAAGGATAATGAACCCAAATAACACCTTTTGATAGCTTTTTTGAGTAAGGCCCAGGGTTGTTACACCCATCTTGCGGGGTCTTCCTTGAATTATTAGTATCACGGTTTGGAGGTAAACAAGGTAAACCCGTTGTTGAAATTTTAAGAGTAACAACTTGTAACAAAATGATAGTTGCACGTCACTCAAGCAACATTATTATGTAGGAAACATGGTGCTCTGTACATCCTCTCTATCTGATGGGATACATTGTTTAACTTTTTGTTCTCATTTTTTTGATTAAAGCCTGGCCATTATCACAAATAAATAGATAACAGATGGTTTTCTTGAACTAGGTAAGCCAAGGACATGATTATCTAAGTCTTATTCTAATATTCTCTTGGTGAAGGATCCGATGAATGAGAAGCTCTGTTGATCTGAGTGTTCAGTTTGTCGAAGTTGAAATAATCTCTCCAGGCCTGGTTGTTGAGGCATGATGCCTTTAATTGTGGCATAGACTTAGCAGTTAAGGTCTTGACAATTATTTTTTTCTACCCAAAGGAAAAAACAGCATTAACTGGAAAATTTAGAATGATGGAAATTTCTGGATCCTTCTGGTATTCGACTAATTATACTTTTTTTTGAGTAGTTCCACTTATTGTACTCCAGTCTTTGTTTCTCATCCGGGATTTTCCAGATTAAAGAGTCCCAAGATTTGAATGATGCAAAATATCATTAACTTAGTTGTGGTCTTTCTTAACATTTGTATCCTAATGTCACTATCTCAAAAATAACAAGGATTTGGCTAATGCAATACTGATCCAAAATTTGGACATGCACGACTACATTAAAGCTCTTTGTGATATTATACTACATTTATTTCAAAATTAATAAACCTCCAATACATTAAGAAAATTTTCATCTCCTGTTTTTGTTATTTTAACAAAATTCATGAACAAAAACATGATTTTGAACATGTCTAGGATGTTATCCTGTCAAGTAGGTTTGAGTTCTAGTTTGTAATAGTTTCCACTATATTCTTAAGCAATGCATGTTCTGCGATTTGTGCAGGTCAAGAACCCATGGCCCAATGTTGATGCTCATAGTGGAGTTTTGCTGAACCATTTTGGTTTATCTGAAGCAAGGTAGGCTGTTTTTTAGCTTCAAGTCAGGGCTACAAGGTCCATACCCGCATATTCATCTTGGGAAATTCTCTTTAGTGAAAGTATCGTGCCAAAAAGTTGTTCCTGTTGGAAACTTTTGCACCGGACAGGAGATAGCCCACCCTGGAGCCATGGAATAATTAGATGGTGGTTAAAAAGGGCATTGTCTAAATTAAATATAATATTGGATTTATTTTCATATCTAAGCCTCATTTCTCTACTGTTCTCCAGCTGATGGTCGGATGCCACAGAAGGTATTCTGTGGTATATCTGGCAAGGAGAAGCTTTGCCTATTCTGATCATGGCATCATATAATTAGCACTGCACATACTCAGTTGAGTTTGCTGACTGACGTAATCAATAAAAACTTGGGTATATGCAGGTATTACACCGTTCTATTTGGTGTCTCAAGAAGCATAGGGATAGGCTCCCAGGTTCGTGCATCCCTTTCCTGCTACTTCCTCAGGCGATTGTTTAATTATCTGCGTGAGGTTTTCTAATCTTCTATTATGTTCCAGCTTATATGGGATCGTGCGCTTGGATTACCACTCGAGAGGCCAAAGAGTGTCACGATGGAATGGCTTGAAAACTACTGCAAGAAAGCTGGTTGAGCGTGTAAGCGTCAATTAATCATGGTTGGAGATTAATCACGATTTTCTTGTACTATGAGAAACAGGGACACGAGAGGCGAGACTTTTATGCGCTGTTTCATTGTGTAGAATAATCTGAGCGTCATTCTTCTCTAATGAAGCAGTCAAAAACTTTTGATGGCCATCATCTGTGATCAGAGTGAGTGATCTCATGTTTGAACGGCCTGGAGCCTGAGAGATGAGCACCATTTCAGCTCAGTTTTTTTGTTGATGTAATATCCAATGGGTCAAACTTGTTCCCCTGGGATCTGGAGGTTTCAACTGTTCAGTGAGGGATCCAATTTATATTTTTTTGCTGGGGCCGTTATTTTTGCTTCCTTCACCTTGAAAGTTGGAAACAGTCTAACTGGAAGTTGTGGATATTTGTGATCCCTGGTGAATTATTTGATACATGATATATTTATTGGTTGCTATGGGGGTTGATAAGGTTAATTCCGTAACAAAATCCTACTGAAGCTGGAACGTTTCTCATTAGATGTTAGATGAATTAAGGACTAATTTGCATCTAGGTTTGTTTAGGAGTTATTAAGATGTTTAAACAAACTCGTTGTGTGTCGCTGCCTTTGTTACGTGATAACAGAGAATTGGAGCAGGGTGTCATCGTGGAGATCCATGGATGCTTGGCTATGTTCTCTGATAAGATGAGGCCATCTCAGCCAATCATACTCCCCGTGACCGAACTTTGCCGCCCGAGAACCTCTGCGGCTTCCCAAGCTCGGCCAAACTCTCTTGCTGGCGGAACGGGTCAGCTCTTTCGTCTTTCGTACGCGCGAGGCCGTCCTATCACTCCCTGGAAGTGCCTTCAGAGGCGTGATCGTGCGTGATTGCGTATCTGCAAGCACGTAGCTGAAAGCACCAGGTCGCGCGCATTTGGAAGGCCTGACCCGGTCCCTTTGCCATCTGGTGATTCCATGGAAGCCCATAGTGAAAAAAAACCACGAGTCCGGAAATGTTTGCGGGACTCTACCAAAAATATCCAGGCTAGAGGGCCATCGGATGAGCGACCTGATTATTTCAAGCCGGAGCAGGTAGGATGAGCCATTGATTCGGGAGGTCTTTAGGGTGTAGCTGCTTGAGTTGATCATGGCTAATCCGCTACCCACGGTGGAGGTGACAGATAGATTGGTTTGGGCGGTTACAGGCAGATCCAGGGTACGCATCACGGATATCCAAGGGTGATGGGAGGGGAGTTTGTTAGGCAGATGAATGGTAGGTAGATCTGAAGATGGCGGATCCACCTTCGTATGGCCCTGTTTCTATGAAAAGTGGCTTGGGGATGTCTACCTACGAGGAGAGTGCTAGCGGGGAGAGGTGTTCGGATCACTCCGAGTTGTGCCTGGTGCTCGATGTGGAGGAATTCATCAGTCATGTGTTGCTTCGATGCGAGCGGGCAGCACAGATCTAGAGCTATGCGGGCCTTCTACAGTGCCAGGCTACCTGATTTGCAGACGACCTACTACACTAGCTAAGGGTGGTTGTGCGGAGCCCGAGGACGGTAGCGTGGAGGATCCGATTGGCCTATATGGCATACCACATATGATTGGATAGGAACGCCAGGATTTTCGACGATAGGTGGGAGTCTCCGTGGAGTATTGTGGAGAGAGCCTGTATCAGGCGACTTGATCATCAGGGTTACTACGACGACGAGTTCATCAAGGATGACCAAGGACATTTGGGACCCCCGTTCGGATGCTTTAGCGCCCATGTTCTTCCTTATCTCTTCAGAGCCCCCACCTTCCAGCTATCTAATGGTGAACTTCGATGGTAGTAGTTCTGTTGTCGGCAGCAGGGCTGGTGTGGGTTTTGTGATCAGAGGTCACGATTCACAGATGATTGTAGTGGGCGGGCAGAGTGTCGATGGGCTCTCAGTTATAGAGGCGGAGCTTAGGGCAGCTTGGAAGAGCATCTCCTACACGAGACGGAGGTTGGGAGTTGAACGCATAACTTCTTGAGAGAGACTTGGTCATAGTGATTGACTGGATACAGGAGGAGGGATGGAAGGGGGATGGGAACCCCCTGTTTTGTTACATCCGTCTAATCCTGAGAGATTGTAGTGTCTTACATGCCATCAAAAGATGCATAGCACTCTGCGGTGCAAACCGCACACTACAGAGGATCCATGCTTTTAAAAAAAAGATCTGGTTTTTGAAAAATTTATCTCGGTTTGCATAGCTCCACTCTAAAAAAACTCAAAATTATTCTCTTGAAGCTTATTCTCTTTATGATAAATGTTACAATTATTTTTTATTGATGGATAAAAAGTCTAAAGAAAATAAATAGGGTTTCCAATTCCACACTCTACGTAGAGACTAAAGAGTATGGTATTGTTGATACTAATTTCTAGGCTGCTCTTATAACTTCTGAAGTCCCTATCAAACAAGGTAGCCTTACATGCCATCAGAAGATGCATAGCACTCTGCGATGCAAACCGGACACTGCAGAGGATCCATGCTCTTACAAAAAAAGATCCGATTTTTGAAAAAATTATCTCATGTTTGCATAGCTCCATTCTAAAAAAACTCAAAATTATTCTCTTGAAGTTTATTCTCTTTATAATAAATGTTACAATTATTTTTTATTAATGGATAAAAAGTCTAAAGTAAATAAATAGGGTTTCCAATTCCACACTCTACGTGGAGACTAAAGAGTATGGTGTTGTTGATACTAATTTCCAGGCTGGTCTTATAACTTCTGAAGTCCCTTTTTCAAAATTTAAACTAAAATATCTTACTCATGTTGCCCAAACTTGCACCTGGATAAGTTAGCACCTGGAATATGGTCTAAGTGATGTTGAATTTCTCTCATGGGTGGCAACCCTGGGGGCAACTCATCTTGAAGGACATGATACTCCTCAATCACAAGCCTGAACAATGCCCGCTCCGCCATTTTACTCTACTGCTAACATAATCACTCCAATCTCCCTGATAGCCTCCAAAATATTCTTCATGGACGCCAAACTAATACCTTTTCTGAGTCTTGGGGAAAGAAAAATGCTTCTTCGTAGGGGCCAAAATAATCCTTAACAGACAAGTGTTTCTCCGCCCATCATGAACGGCATCATATTGCCGTGGTCTACCCGGTAGAAGATGATAAGCACCCATAGCAATCATATGTATTTGACACTATCAAAATATTTCTTGCCAAAGGAGAAGGAGACCAAGCACCCACTATCTATTGTTGCCTCATTTCCCATCATGAACAGCCTCCTGATTGTACCCAGCAGAAGATGACGAGTACACCATGAAACTATATCCTACACTGCATGCACCACATTACCGTGCACCATATCAATCACCTCATCTCTTTTTTTGTAAGCCTCGTTCAAGATATGCTCGCCTTGATGATTAGCCCACAGAAGGAAGACGAGCTAATTTGCCCTTGTAATGTTAGATTGTAGGTCATTAATTTTTTTTAGATTATACCTTACACCATATGGACTAGCATCGCCGTGCACCACCATGCCAACTAGCTTGTCTCCTTTCTAGAGACCAATCACCGAGACAAACGCATGATAAATGGGGTCACAAAAAAGAGCAAGTGATCAGCATGGTGTGTAGAGTATAATTTCTCGTGTGCAAGGCACTTATTAATAATTTAATTTGCTTTCTCAATTCATCCATCTCAATGTCTTGTAGCTCACGCTCTTGTTGCTATGGCTGATTGCAAACAACTAGTCAGTTTGCTAGTTCTAGCTAGTTCTGGTTTCTTCTTTGACCACCTTTTGTCATGCTCCAATGAAGCATACCATGGAGAGATTGTGCTTTGATGACAACTGATACCACCACAAAACAAGACTACAAGTTGAAAAGAAAGCAGAAGCACAAGGACAACAGAGAGGTGTAAGAAATTCTTCTCCGTAAAGTTTTTATTAATATCCAAGTTTGCAAAAACGAAATCCTAGACCACCTTATATAGATGAGTTGGACACATTCCAAATGTAAATGTAATTTTGATCTAGATACAAAAAAAAAGAGAGAGGCAAAATTATAGGTTTATATAAACATAAAATTTTGATGAAAGCTAATAATGTCTCTAATGGAAAACTAGAAGGAAATTTCCTAAAAGATCTCCGTATAAGACTAGAACAAAAGAGGCGAACCGTTATTAGCTGCATGTTGGAATCGAGGACATCAAAAAACATCAAGTTCTTCAAGCAAATTTGAGGAACATGTCCCTGAAACATTAAAACATCCTTGTAGCGGCGTAATAAGTGAAAAAACCCTTGATGGTATTTCATCTTAGAATGGTCAAAAGTAATCCAAAATTTTCATTTAGGAGAAGTATTTTAGTAATTCTAGAATCATGGTGACTTGGCTTAGAGCAGTGTTAGACGACCAATATGCTTTTCTAGCGTCAAAGTATTTGCTGATGTTTGATCATGGAACTGTGTGCTTATTATAACTATTCCAATTCAAAGAAAAATAAAAAAAATAAATTCAATATCTGAAATTATCTTATTAGTCTGGGAGTCTTCCTCTAACAGAATTCTGCCTTTTTGAAAATTTCTCATTGTTGATTTTAAGCCATACCAAGCTGCCATTAGCTTCACTTTTTTTTTTTTTTTTTTTTTTGCTACAATGGGTGACTCGCACAAGTCTAGTGTAAATACATTCAAGAAAATCAAAAAGTAACAAGTTTCGAAGTGCTCTAAGCAAGCAGCTCTCTCTCATCATTCTAGAGAACTCTCCTAAAGAACTCCTTCTCAAGCCATACCAAGCTGCCATTAACTCCACATTTTTTTTTCTTTTTTTTGTTACAAGAGATGCCTCACACAAATCTAATGTAAATACATTCAAAAAAATTGAAAAGTAATATGTCTCAGAGCACGCTCTAGGCAAATTTCTCTCACCACTCTAGAGAACTCCCTCTCAAGCCATATGAAGCTGCCATTAACCACTGCTGGAACCGACTTCATTGAGATACATGATTTGCTGCGGCCATGACTCATGAGAGCTTGGCCGGTCTCATGTCTGCGGCTATGCGGATCCCATTTATGCACCTCTTCCTAAGCACCAACTAAGCCCGGCCCATTTGGGTTATCTGAAATCCAACAGGCCCGCAAGCTGGGCCACACAGTTCTGTGGGGCCCATCCATCACGTCTACGACGTCCTCGTTTGCGGACGAAGATGTTTCGCGTTTCGCGGTTCACAGCCGATGTGGCTCCCGTTTCATAGCTATAACGATTTCGATCGCCATCGAGGTTTCGTCGGTGAGGGGGACTGGTGGGAAGCCCAGCGAGCAGTGAAGAAAGAGAAGGGAGAGCGATCAGATCACTTCACTCTCTCTCCGCGCTCGACGAGAGATGGAGTACCGCAAAATCAAAGATCAGGTGAAGGAGATCTGTCTCCGTTCTTCTCAGTTTCTCTTTATATCCTGGCGTTTCTAATTGATAACCCCTTTCTGTAAGCGATTCAAGAAAGTGACTTGAAGGGCCTTCTTTTTTTTTTTGAATCCGGTCGGGGCTTAGAGACATTTCTTGGGTAAAGAAATGACGCTTCTTAGGTTCCTTCGGTTGGGGTTTCTTGTTGGGGTTCTTGATATGAGCACTGGGGTTGCTTTGATGTGTTGATATGAGGCGTTGATTAGGCAGTTAGTGAGCTAGATTTTGTTTAGTTTTGATTTTTTTTAAAAATTTTCTTGTTTTTGATAGTTTATGTGTCTTGGGTTTGTGCTTGATTTCATCTTCTCCACTTCGAATGCACGTCTACATTCTCTGTTTGCGTGAATGTTCTTTGGTTAATTAGGGGTGAACTCGGAATTAACTGCTGTTAATTTCCTTGAATCACGCATTTGATATCTTTAGTGGATATTCCTTGGTTTATTTGTTGGGCATTATGTTTTGTTTGGTGTTAGTTGTTTATTTGAAACCTTTTTTCTGTATATAATCCGTACTGCATGGCTTATTAGAATCCTTGGTTTATTCAAATGAAATCCAAGTAATAATTGAATTTGATGATGTATTTTACTTGAATGTAGGCAATTATTTTAACAATTTTCAGTTTTTCCTGGAAAATTGCGGTCTATATAGATTTTAGGTTGAGAGTCAGTCTTTCACTTGTATGCACACGGTGTAGTTTGTTGCGTTTAGGTTCTCGAGATAGTTTTAGAGTTATGTACATGTCTTGGTTAAAGCTTCACTATCCTTTTGGAGTGATTTTCTTTCAACCAACTTTAAAATTGATGCCCATCTTCCTCGTCTTTTATGTTTTCAGATTCAAATCCCGTGTTTTGCTTCTTTTTTTTTGCTTGTTAATACTTTAATCGACTAATTTACCTGTTGGTTAAATTCAAGTCCCATGATTTTTGCTGCATGTTTTCCTCATTTCTGTGGTACTTGTAATCTAGGCATGTTTTTTGTGTAAAGGATATAGATTGAAATTATGAAGTTTTATTTTTAGAAGATAGATTTAGGAGAATCAGGCAGATGAGGGGGGAGAGATAGGTTGAAGAAAACCCTTTTTTTGGAGTGGAGGAGGAAATTGAGGGAGGCATGATGGAGAACTAACTAGGGTAAGAAGGCACCCGTTTTACTTCATAGTATGTATATTTGTGTGCGCGCGTGCACACCCATAGATATATTTATGCTTACAATGTAGGCACAAATTAATATACGTGGATATGTATCCACAAATATATGAACATAGATTCATGACCATGCTAGAAGATAGGTCCTCTTAATTTTGAATATAAACCTTTTTGAGGCAACATGGTGATTGATTACTTTTAGTAGGTTGGATTGGTTGTTTGTTCTTTTCTTGATACATGGACGTTTCTTCTTTGAGTAGTAGATAATGCATATTAGTTGATCTGTGGTATCTTTGCAACTACTAACTGATCAATTTGATTTCAGCAGTTTTCTTGTATACTTTTTTTTGGTTTGATTTCCCATTTAAATCCCGCTTAGTTGAATTGATTTTTTTTAGTCCAAGCATAAATTGTTACATACAAGCATTATAACAACCAAGGTCCGCCGTACCCGTACCGGTGGTGGCCCAGACAGGTACGGTACTTGTTCTGTACCAATCCCATTGAATGGCCGAGTTTTGGAGTTCCGCATACCAGGCCCGTACCAGGCCTATACCGGCCCGTACCGGTTTTCCAACAATAAGCTCCTGATATCGAATTTCATACTGATCCGGTACCAGTTCAGGACGGTACTGGTACGTACCGGCCGGTAAGGGCGGTACGGCAGACCTTGATCATAAGGTTGGTATCAGAAATTAGCTTGTCTCAAAGATTTGGAATTTAGAAGTAATTCTTGGAATTCTTTAAAAAAAAACCCCACAAACTCAGTCTATTAAAAAATTGAAAAAAATAAATAGTATACAATTATTGATATATTCGAGTAAAAATAAACCTGAAAGATGCAACAATGATAAATAATAGCTAATACCACCATTGAAAAAAATAACTATCATCATCAATTTGTAACTTTACTTGTTCCATGGAAAAAATCATCCATTATCCATAAAAATCATAAAGTCCATGAATAATTTAATAATTCTTGATCAATTTGATCAACCAGGAATGATCAGGTGGATCAGTCAACCAGTGGAAAGAACATGAGATAATTTGTTGGCTTTCTCAACATTTTGGAGAATATTGTTATTATGCATATAAATTGAAGGGACACAGTATTCATGCTTCAATGTCTATAACCTTAAATGTCTGCTAAGATTTTTATTTGATATTCTTTTTGTTTATCATTTTCGACACTTTTTTGAGGTCCTCTAATGGTTCTTCTTTGAATGGGGGTTGGCTTTGTCTGCAGAGTTACATGTCTTGAATGAAATATGAAAACCAGTATGATAGTAGATATGAAGTCAAAAGACTGCTAAAATGTTCCTTTGTAGTTCAAATTTTGGGTTTCTTTTAAGATTCTTTTATAAGAAAGATTATGATGATGTAATTATATACCTTATCCTCCAGTAACCACAGGCCATGACTTTTACCATCGAACTGAAGCATTTTCATCTTTTACCATATAGTTATGAGGGCTTTATTGATGATTTTTCCTTATTACTGAATATAATAAATTTTTGGTATGCAATTTATAGGAAAACTATGAGGATACATCTCAAAATGATATAGAGAGTCTACATAGGAAGCCTCTCTCTGGTGGTATGTTTTTTTCAAGTTTAAGCTATGTTCCTGAAGCCATACTTGATGGGTAACTGCCTGTTTTGGTTTCCAGCTGCATGTCCATCTTTTGAACCATGTAGTTATTTTTGTTTCTGCAGTTGTTATTAATAGCACGCCTAACTCTTTAGGTGGCTCAACCAAGTCTAGTTGGAAGCTAAAGTAAGACTGCTTCAGAATATTTAAGTTACATGATGAAAGAAATAAAGTGACTGTCTGATATGATTTTCTTGTTGTACTCATGGCTTTGGCAGATCAATTGTTACACTTGCATTAACGTTGCTGACAAGTTCACAGGCAATACTGATTGTTTGGTCCAAAAGAGCTGGAAAGTATGAATACAGTGTGACAACAGCGAACTTTTCGGTGAGGGAATAGCAGTCTCAGTCAAATGAATAAAGCTGCAAGTTCTGGTTGACTAGTTCTTTTAAATTGAAGAAATGTTGCTTGATAATTATATCTGCTTTTATGTGTGCATGCATGGGTCTGGGTTGGGGGGCCAGAGAGAGAGAGAGAGAGAGAGAGTTGTGAATTTGGAAATCTTTATAGTTTTCTTTGTGATGTTGTATCTGTTTCTGTTCTTTTTGACTAGGTGGAGGCTTTAAAATGTGCAATGTCACTTGTAGCCCTTGCTAAAATCTGGAGGAGTCAAGGTGTCACTGAAGATAATAAGTAAGCTCTTCCATTACTAAAAGTGGTTGTCCTTTTACCTGATTACAGGTCCATTTTCTTTAAAAATTTAAAATCAAAGAAAAAACCATTGCATAGGAACTACCTATATGAATGTAATTCTCTCTATTTAGCCTTTGTGCCTCAACATTTTGTAGCTATTAACAGGTAGCAATAGAAGTTTACTAAGATTGTTAAACCTTGTTTAACTTACTAAAGCATCTCATTCATTTTTTAGAAGTTTTATATGAAACTTAAAATTCTTACAATATGCTAGAAATGTTAATCAGTTTTCCATCTTAATTTTCTTATTTAGTTGAACAAAGTGATAAGAGAAACAAATTGCTAATGATGTACCATGCTGACTAACAAGGTAGCATTAGAAACACATAATTTGTATTCAAATTTTACCATAAAAGATACTTAATCTGTCCTATTAAATTGTAGTCATCTATAGAGTCATTCTCATTAAAGTCTCTATAGACAATTAATTACTTACATAAGTAGGATTTTAATGCATCTCACATGGAGAAGCATTTTGAAATGAAAGCAGTTGAGCTAGTATAGTTGGAATCATTCATTCCATTCTATCTATTTTTTATAAATATGTGGTATATAGAGCTATTTTTTTGTGAATTATAATTTTCATTATATAGGCTTATGCATTTGTGTCTACCAACCCATTTGGTATTGCTTTTGTTTTTTGTTTTTCTTTTCAAAACCCAAGAAGGAAATGAGCTGGAGCTGATCTCGACCCGAAAAATCTTTTTGGGCTTTGTCCGGGCTTTAGGCCTGAAGTTTATTTCAAAACCCTGGACTAAGATCGAGCTTGGCCAAACCAAAAGCTTGTCTAGGATGAAAGGTTGGGCTCAACCCAATTGGCCGATTGACTCAAAATTCTTGAACTAAATGGCTCAAAATGCTAAGGCCCAATCCTAAAGACTCTTGGCAAAATCTTGTTAATGAATTTGGGCCAAGATCGGGCTGGGTTCGAGGCTTGAGCTTTGGGTTAGACGTCGGGCTTGGGCTTTGGGTGGGGCCTGGGTAGGCTCAAGCCAAAGCCTGTCCCGAAATTTATTCGGGCCCTATTTTTAGGCCCAAGTGCAACCCAAACAGTCTTGGGCTTGGCCTAAAGCTCGATCCAAAGGGCCCATTTCCAGTCTTACTCATGTATGATGAAACCCTTTTTGCAAAATTATCTCTTAAATCTTTTAAAGTTTTTGGAAGAAGAGATTTGGTGCTTTCAAGAAAAATGGGAAAATGAAAGCCAAAAATAGCAGAAGTTTTGTGAAAATGGTATCTGCAGCATCAATCTCCATGTGCTATTTCACTCATTTGGAGAGAAAAAAAAACGCAAAGGCAATAACAATTACAAGCAGACCCTAAGTTTGTCCTTAGTTGATATGTTGGTCTTCTTGCTAATATTTGTTACTAGATCCTTTATACATATTAACCTTACAAAAGAAGTCCTGTCCAAGTGTCCAACTATGTGTTTGACTGGTTTAGAAGTTAGATTAAATGTTTGATCATGTATTTATTAATTAATCATGTTGCTCTTATGTGTACCATCTTGTAATTTTCAGGTTAAGTACATCTTTTGATGAAGTTAGTGTTTATCCTATTCCTGCAATACTTTACCTCATTAAAAACTTACTACAGGTAAACTATTATTCAGATGCTTTTGATGGTAAAGATTTGGATTTGCAATAATGAATACTATAACCAATTGATATTTTATTGCTACCAGTATTACATCTTTGCATATGTGGATGCCCCTGCTTACCAAATATTGAAGAACCTAAACATTATCAGCACTGGTGTGTTATATCGTATCATTCTAAAAAGGAGGTAAGAACTTTAATATCTAGCAGAATATAGTTGTTTACTTTTCTGATGAGTGACTGCAGTTGCTTATCTCCTGATGAGAACTATTAATTTAGGCTACTTAGATGATGTTAATTTTTGTATACTATGCATTGAACCGTTTGTAGAGGGTGGGCCTCTTGGCACCATGGTAAGAATGCTCCATCGTGACTTGGGTGTTACGGATCCGAAATACGAAAATAGCTTCTCTACATGCAGGGGTAAGGCTGCGTGCATTTAACCCTCCCCAGATCCTGCAGTAGCAGGAGCCTCGTGCATTGTGACACCCTTTCTTTATGCATAGGAGTGTTTATTTGTTTTATTTTTTATGGTGTTGTTTGCACTGATGGCAATTGGTTGCTCTGAAGTTCACTTACCATGGCATGGGCAGTGAAGCCCCCTCCATAAGCATTTCTATGTGACAAACAGCACCAAATCTTCATTTATTTGGTTGAACATATTGCTATGAGAGTATCTGGATTACAGGTATGACTTATGGGAGGGTTGGCATCAAGTCAGCCTTAGCATACTAATTTGTACCGGTCCATACTGGGCATACTGTATTGGTAGAGAACCGCTACTCGGCGTACCTCTCGATATCATATCATGCCTTACCAACATATGGTAGTTTGTGTCACCTTTGCTATGTCGACACCAACTTCTGTACCATGTGTCAGTACAAGTTGATACTTTTCATAACTGAGTAATTTCTACACATCAAGATGAGGAATTGAAATGATGAAAGGAAATCTCTATCATGCACTTACCTTGTACTGTTGTACAAGACTTTGATTAGCAGGGTTTGGTGATAAAACTTCTTATTTTGTCTCTCATATTTGAGGAATTTGCAGAAATGTTAAAAAATGAGCTTCATTTTTTTTTCCTTCTGATTTGGATCAAATGACTATTTTCCTTTACTTTTTCTGCTGGTCATATGCTTTCTGTTCTGCTGCTAGCTTATGTGTTTTCTGACTGATCGTTAATCCTAAATTCAAAAATTGCTAATTCTGCTCCTTGTATTTATTGTTTTATTTCAGATTAAGTGAAATCCAGTGGGCAGCTTTTATTCTTTTGTGTGCAGGGTGCACTACAGCTCAACTTAACCCTTCGTAAGCATAATATATTATTTATTCATATGCTGGGCTTTGTTATGAACCATAGGTCCGCCAGCTACTCATACACATTAATGATAATTGTAGCCAGTCGCATAAGTTCTCTCTCTCACGCAGTCTTTTTGTCAATGACGATAATATCCTTGTGGGTATTCTTTCTAGTTTTGGCTTTGTAACTCCATAAGACATTATCTTTCATGCAGTTCCGATCATGTTCTTCAGACTCCTTTTCAAGGTTGGGTGATGGCCATTGTGAGTTATAGATCATGTGGAGCACTTTTTTTTTCTACTTGAGGAATTCTCTTACCTAATTGTTTGGACTTTATACAAGTAATAATATTTAAAATTTCCTTACCAGGTTATGGCACTTCTAAGTGGCTTTGCTGGGGTATACACAGAGGTATGCTTAATATTGTGGATGTAGGATATTGCATCTTTTCTTATTTTGTCATGTTGTTGAAAAATTGTATGCAAGTCTCCATCATTTGTATATATTCAGCAATAGCTTCTAATCTTGGCGTGCTATATAATATGTTTATTTTCTGCAATGCAGGCTATTATTAAAAAACGCCCTTCAAGAAATATTAATGTGCAGAACTTCTGGTTGTACATCTTTGGAATGATTTTTAATCTAATCGCAATTATTGTTCAGGATTATGATGAAGTCATGAGCAAGTGAGCATTCAGAATCATTTATCCCTTTTTCATAATTCATCATTAAATTTTAAATTGGTTTCAATAATCTTGAATTTGATAGAGCTGACTTATGCCTTGCTGTGCAGAGGATTCTTTCATGGCTATTCATTTATTACAGTTTGCATGATTGTCAATCACGCACTCAGGTATCTTAATCGAAAGACTAGGAATGTAGTTTCCATGTTTGCACTTATCTGAGTTCTATTGATTTATGTGCAGTGGCATTGCTGTATCAATGGTTATGAAATATGCCGATAACATTGTGAAGGTAAAAACAGTGGAAGTTGCATTTTGTTATTGTATCAACTAAAGTTATTATGTTAATTATGTAGGCTTGTAGAGCTTTGCACCGCTCATACATAGTAAATGCCATCTTCTTATGGTTGATTTTCAAGCTTATAGATTGAAAGGATGGGTGGGTTTCCTTGTGCTTAACTGCATTAGAAATAGAAAAACGATGCTAACCTTCTGGTCGGTGGCTTGCTTTTGGATGTGCAGAATTAATAATGGGCTATGCTATGTGCTTAATGACAAAATTTGGACTATTTGGCTTTATGTTGCCGATAAAATCCTTCACTTATTCGCAAAATCAATGCAGTATGTAGTTTGTGGAATACCACTCACATATTCAAAGATTGCTGCACCATCACTTCCCAAAATTAAGCTAACAATTCTCTGCTAGTATTGTAAAACATTAGCTTTCAGGAACTCACGTGATGCAAAGTTTGAATTTTCATTAAGATATTACAGAATATACCTGACTTGTGGCCCATATGATTTCTGATAGGTATAAATAGGTTTGGATGCTTCTCTCTTTTTAATTCATAATAGTTTTATGGTGTCAAAGTTAGAAAATGGGATAATTGGAAAAACATGAGCTTCTTTCACAAAGATCGGAAAGGGAAAAAATCAAAAAAAAAAAAAATTGATATCCCTCAATCTCCTCTCCTCAGCAAGCTAGTCCGCCATTTTGTCACCACAATGGCGAACATGATTAAAATTTATGTTGTAAGTGCAAAAAGTGATGTACCTACAATTCAGCTAAAATAAGCCACATCTGACTTAGATTAGTATTTCGCTCCTTTAGAACTGTGGAAGAAGTCATTCAAAGCAGCAGATATGAATCCAGTTATGTCCCGCTACTTGAATTTTAGTTGTCATTTTGCCTGACTGTTTATGCTTGCATTATGTACAGGTCTATTCAACTTCAGTTGCCATGCTTCTGACAGCTGTTGTGTCAGTGTTTCTTTTTGGCTTCCATCTTTCCCTTGCATTCTTCCTCGGATCTACGTAAGCATCTGAACTCCAGCTCCACGGTTTGATTAATGATACAGTAGTTTCTCATTTTGATTGGCGAGCAATATTAAATTGGGAAACCTCAAGGTTGCCAATGTTCAGACACTATCTCCAACCTTGTTATTGGACCCAAAACCAAAATCTACTCTTGATGTTAAATGCATGTTTTCTTTCAGGGTTGTTTCGGTCTCCATATATCTACACTCTATTGGAAAGCCACAACCGCAAAAATGAGTTTTTTGCATGGCGTGGAGGTCGAAGAGAACTCTTTCCACCCCATCTTACATATCCTTATCTTGGTAGAAGGGGGATTTGTTTCACAGGGCCAAACAGCATTGTAGAATTTCTTGGTGCTAATGGTCGTGTTGTCACACCCCCATAATCATAACTGGATCTCACTTTGTATCAGTTCTTAATGCATCAAAGCGATTGGGGGACGAGCAGTCTGGAAGAAGGCCAGAATTTAAGCCCTTGCTGTTTTGCTAGTATTTGCTGCAGAAGTGCTGGTATTTTGAGGCTCTTAGTCCTTGGTATTCCCAGCTCTTTCATGGCACTTTGGAACCACTGTCATGGAAATTTAATTAAACAAAAGAAGGCAAATGCTTGAGCGGTATTGAATATGGATTCGCTGAGTTGTTTGTCATTTACTCAAATTTACTGGACTCAGAATATAATGATACACAATTCTTTTGGACTGAGTGCTAATGTATAATGTATTCACCTGATTTTATCATATAGAAGTTGTTACGATTCTCTGAAATGGAAGTGTGCGCTGCTCGGCGTGCTGGGTCTTTTCCACGATTAAACACTCGGCAAATTCTTTAGTCATTATTATGGCATTTTCTAGAACTGTATTACACAGGTATATCTGAACACAAAATGGAGTCTGATACCTCAAGGGACACAAATCGAACACAAATTTATACTGAATATTTATATGCATGAGAGTTAAATATACTATTTTACTGTTTACATGGTTGCCATCCTGTACCACTCTAGGTTGCTTGATGAACGTTTAATTTTTCATGTATGGTATAGCGTGAAGTGACAAGACTTTGTCAGAGAGAATTTTTGGAGTTTATGCAAATGACGACGTGAAAGCTAATGCAGTGTTCTTTTGTTTTCCGAATCAAATCTTCCCTCATTGGAATCAATTTTCTTGTCTACAAGAACGAATTATCTGCCTATGGTTCCGGATGCATTGTTTCAAATGCAATTTGGTTGATGATACTGCCATGCCAATGACAAGTGTATTTTTATGCGGCACTTTTGTTGCTAAACTGCCACTGAAAGCTGGAAATTGAAAGTTGAGACTGAATGCCAACATTGTGTGAACTTGAAAAGGCCATCTAGTTTTTTTATGTCAAGAAGAATGTCTATCTCGAAACTACTGCAATGTACAAGAAAGACGAGGTCTTCTGAATTGATCCGACAAGATGATCGAGAAGTAATCAAATGGCCAGCTTTTTCTTTTCTTCTCCTACGAAATGTGTTCCAGAAATACTAAATGCTGGTTATCCCTAACAGGCATATTGCAGCCTTGCCACGGCTGCACAGATTTTGCTCAGAGAGAGAGAGAGAGAGAGAGAGAGAGAGAGAGAGACTGCCTTGAGTGTACGCGTGACAGATTGATCTAATTATACTAATGATATCTGTAGTGCTGCTGCTTCTTTGGTTGATCAACCCACAGGGTTTGTTTTGAGTAGGAACCACAGGGTTTGTCTGCTCAAGGCAAAATTATGGCAACCTTGAGGCTCTGGCAAGGACCCGTACATCTTGACGGCTAGAAAATACTGTAATGGTCTTCAACACCAAGTAACCGTGCAAGGCACACCATTTTACTTGGCATGCTTGAAAGTAAAGCCCCACTCAACCAGCTTCAGTCCTTCGCATTCTTGACCCCAATTCCTCCAGAAAATTCAAGAATTCTGCTTGGGAGCAACGGAGGAGACGAAACCAATATATAGGTACCCGTATTCCTCTCCATCTCTCATACAAGAAGAACAATTCTCTCACGATTGAGGCTTCTGGCAGAGACTGACAGTTCTACAATGGGCAGAGGCTTGCCACCTTTGTTACATGCAGCTTTCCTTTCCTGGGTTCTATGAGGAGAGTTTATGGCTTTCAGGGGAACTCGATGGACCTTGTGGAAGTTGACTGGATCATGGGGTGGCAGCCATGGAGTATGGAACATCCAAGGGTTGTGAAGAACTCATGGGGGCCGAGATGAGGTGAGAACGGATGTACAAGGATGAAGAGGAATAATGGGAAGCCTGAACGGCTATGTGGAAGATGAGTGAGGGATGTCCTCATGGGATCCGGTGAAATGTCTGATTGTATATTTGTATTTGGCCTGTTTGTTTTAAATTATTTTTTCTTCCTCCTTTCCGCTTATGTTTGAGATTGGAAGCAACTTTTAATTGTTTTCGTTCATGAATAAAAAGCGCTGAGCCATCATTTAATTGAAATGACTAAAGCGTTTGCTGTGTGAGAGAGTGGATATATATTTTTGAATGATGTTTGAGAGTGGATTTTTTTGTTTTGTTTTGGTTAACCTGATGGATTCATACATCATACATGATTTGTGTAAATACATCAAAAGCATCAAAATGGTGGATATAATTTTCAATCATTTTGTTTTTACACAGTTGGAGAAATTTATCATTTTACTGCTACTTAAACGAATACCAACATCTGGCATGTATTGAGGGCCAACGCCATCTTGCTAGAGGTTGATTCGGCCATAGTAGTCAACTAGTTAGGTAGATTGAAATGCCCCATGGAGGTTGGGTGCCCCTATTCCTGCTTTGGGATATCTGAGATATGACTTATATAACGTTTTGTGAATCGGTGAAACGGTCTGCCTCAGGCTTTATATAGCGTTTTGTGTAACGGTGAGACGGTCTATCTCAGGATTTATATAGCGTTTTGTGAATCGGTGAGACGGTCTGCCTCAGGCTTTTTGAATTTTGCCGTATGTGTGGGCAGTCCTTTATATTTTTTAAAAGAACATAAATAGTGTAAACTAAGTATATTTATGTTTAAAAAGGATAAACTAACACAACGGTCCCATGGTCTAGTGGTTAGGACATTGGACTCTGAATCCAGTAACCCGAGTTCAAATCTCGGTGGGACCTTTATTTTTTCTTCTCGTTGAAAATTTAATATCAACTTACCAAAACTGAGTTCCACTTTGGTACTTTGCTCCAAATGCCAATTTTTAACAAATTTCGTTTAAATTAGCAATTCTTTGCAACAATTCATAATCCAAGTTTCAATTTGTTCTTCAATTGAAAACTGACATCTTAAATTTTCTTTTTGGATTAGTAACTCTTTGCAAGAATTCGTAATCAAATTTCCAATTTAGCAGAACCGTCGTATCTCTTCATAGAACATTTTGCTATTTTCAATGTATCAAACCTCCATTGTCATTCGATATTAATGCTCGAAAACCAAATCATTCAGCCAGCATCCATAAAAAAAAATTATAACTTTCCATTAGCATGCAAAACATGAAGGACGACCGAACCAAAAGCCGCCGCTTCTTGCAAGCCGGCATGCATAAACAAAAATAATAATTTCAGGACTCGAACAGCGTGACAATCTTCTGTATATATACGTATTAAACTTTCTATAAATAGAGTATAAAACCGAAACAAAAGCTCACCCACGTACAGAAAACCCAACATCAGACTCCGTGGGGCACCATGGCTGCACGTACAACACGCGAAGGAATACTATACTGGCCGCTGGGGCAAAAGAATGGCTTACACTTGGCCCTTGGTATATATATAAGAGCTGGTCACTGGCATGGAGGGGGGTTCTGGGTCCCGGTATACTCGGCCTTGACGTTGAGACACGTGGCGAACGTGCTGTTCTCGCCGGTGAAGTTGAGGTCGACATCATCGAGGCTCACCCTCTCGCAAGGCATCCCTTTGCTGCATCTCAGGGTCACTGCAACCGGGGTCTTCGATGTCCCTGTAATGTTCTTGAAGTGGATGTCACTTATTTTCACCTTCGATGATGCCTGCAGGAATGCACGAGAGAGTTAGCAATGTAGATTTCCCGGCCAACTCGAAGGCAAACCAATGTAGATCGATGTACAAGGTCAGCAATGGTGTTCTTTTGGTCCTAATGAAGGATTGATTCGCTCACCGAGGACTGGCAACTGGCGTAGGGGCAGTATGACTGGTCGATGATGATGGGGTTGGCTACATTGTTCATGACGATATTCTCGAATGTCATGTTGGTGCAGATGCTGTTCGTGGGAGAGTTGGCCCATGTCTTGATCCGTATGCCATTATCCGTCTCAGTAAGTGTGCAATTCTGAACGATTAGCCCCTGAACGTCTTTTTCGTCCTTATATTTCCCTAGGCTTCCAACACTATCATTACCGTCGCCGCCGCCGGCGAAGATGACGACGACTATGGTTAGCTCATGCAAGAAAGGATGACTACGGAGGGATCGAACTGAGTAGGGTTTGGTACCTGATGCCGTGACCCGGTCCGCATTTGATGCCATTAAGCGTGATATAAGAGTTGCCTTGTCCGACCGAGACGCAGTCATCGCCGGTGGCTATCTCCGAGTTGGAAATGTTCACCCCGGAGTTTCGCTCGAGGTGAATGCCGTCGGTGTTGGGACTTTCCGCCGGCGCAGTGATCTTGATACCGCTTCCTTGGAAGTTCTGGCAGCCCAAAACGCCAATGTGGAAGAACTTGCTATTCACGGATTTTATGCCATTCACAATGGTGTTGTTCGTGTTTACAAACATCAGCGACTGCAAACAGAAGAGGTATCTTTAAGAAAGCTTATGGTTTTTGAGCTGCGTCTATTTATAATGCAAGGAAACAAATGGTTTCCATCTCCATCTCTAAGTGTGATGTAGCTGTTGGCACAAGAGAAACTTAAAAATTATTGCATGATGACTGCTTACGGTCGGTGGGATTTTGCAATTTTTTTGCTTGGGGCATGTGTTGAGTGGCCAAGTGACTTCCCCTTGACCATTGAAGGTCCCTCCTCCAGTCAGAGTTAAGCCATCTACCCATCCGAATTCCACCCACACACCACTTGTTTTATATTGTTTCAAGTCAGTCGAGGCTTTCAAAGTCCCCTGCATGCACCCTCAGGTATAAGGTTTAAGCCAAGACCAGCATCCAAGAAGAAAAATCATTAAGGAAGCCGAAGATGTGATTTTGGAGTATTATATTCAATCATTCATCCCATGCCTCTAAAATATTATTAAAGATTGAGCATGGTTTTACTGAAAGGAAATTTCGGGAAAACCAATTAAAGAAAGAAAAGAAAAGAAAAGAAAATTTTACAGAAGTAGAACTCCAACTAATTCTTCATATAAACTTACCTTCATTTGGACCGTCAAGGACTGGACATTTTTGCAAGGTCCTCGGAATTTAATGGGGTTGAGGAAGTATGTACCGCTTGGAATCACAAGATTAACTGCACCCGTGGAAGCGCATGCAGCCTTCCATGCTGCAAGGAATGCCTGCATTGCAGAATCAAGGAAGAAATAAGAAAGGTGGTGAGACAGAGAGGAAGGAGGAGAGAGAGAGAGAGAGAGAGAGAGAGAGGCAAGATTAATTAGGATTCCACCACCTCCAATAAGTGAAGGCAGAATGAGCTCATAGCCCCCATTAAGCTACAACATAATTACAATTAGCTTGCTCCAAAATGGAAGAATCAATAATTAATCTTTTTGCTTAGGTGTTGCACTTTTAAATTTATTAAGCTTCCAGATCTGTGAGAGCCCATTCATAGATTGACCTTTAGACTGTAAACTTGTTACGAGCCTTGAGAGAAAAGGCCTGAATTCTTCACCCCCCCCCCCCAAAAAAAAAGGCCTGAATTCAACTCAAGTAGACCTCCTAAGAGGCAGAATAGAAGCTTAAGAGTTTTGAAAATACTTTCGAAGGAATAAAAAACACAAAAATAAATTCTCACCAATTATCTGATAAATTATATTGCTGGTGACAATAACAGTATATATATTCAGCAATAAGAGGGAAAAAAAAATACCCACTAGTTCAAAACATAAAAGGTTTTAACTAGAGAAAGCAAAGCAAATAAATAAAAATTGCAGCAGCAGCAGAGCTCATAGGTAACGAAGAACAAGCCCTTTAAAATCCAATACAAAACTTCAGAAAAATCAAGCCCTTTAAATCCAATACAAAACTTCAGAAAAATCAAGTATAAAGGAAGGTGGAGGAGGAGGTGGTGCCGAACCTGGCTGTCATCGGTCACGCCATTACCCCGGGCTCCAAAATTCATCACATTAAACGTTCCTAGGCCTACTACCCTCCCACCATCGGTAATGCTAAAGCCATGGCATAACAATGCAAGCAAGAACAAGAGCTTCATCTTCTTTTCCATCTCCATCTCTTTTTTATTTTGGCCTTTTTTTAATAAAAAAATTATCGTTTTATTTAATCGAATAGCTCAATATATGTACGTGTTGATGCTTAAGTTTAGAGATAGGGGCGTGTGGAGTTCCTTAACTTCCGTAAACTACCTGCCCACTCACACGCCTGTTTCTAACCGTAACCACCTTCCCCTACTCCTATCACCGTTAAAATATCTTTCTTTTAATAGGACTCATGCACGTTGACCCGGTGGAAATTTTGTTTTCCGCACGACGACCTTATCCCGTATTTAGTACTTGAGTTTTAGTTTGAATAGGATAACAATTTTGGTCCAATATATGTTAACTGTAATTAGTTAGATGTCAACCCGACTTTGATCGGATTCATTAATTGGATAATCAAATAAAATACTGTTGATATATTCAAATATCCGACTCTGCGCAACTACAGCTTGCATGCATATCTAAATCTTCATTATACACATGTGATGCAAGTGGGAGAGGCCAGCTGGGTTGAGAATTTGTTGGCAACTTTGAAGGTCAAGAATCCGTGTGGGTTTCTTGATCCTATGCATTCAAGATCTATCCGGTACTTAATCGATGTGAGACTAAATAACACTCATACGGGTCCTCACATATTCCTCTCATTTAAGCCCTAATATTCTCGGCTAAGGGCATAGATCCATTTAAGTCCCATGGTCAACTAAAATGGACCCATACTGTAGTATATCTTTATCCACATAGGCCATGGACTGGATCCATTCTGATATATTTGCAATAATTTAGGTTCTCATCTAAAAAAGTTAGCTATAAGTTATTATTTGGGTTATTTGGCTCTGTATATCTAAGATCTACACAATGTATAATCGATAGAAGATTAAATACATACTCACATAGATCCTAACAACCGGTAGATTTTTTTTTCTCAAGCTTCTCATGGAGCAAATGAACAGAAATTAGAATGTTGGTTAAAGCATCCGGATGGTACAATTTCTCAATTTCTTTGAGGTACATAGCTTCTTGAGTTTTCAGAAGATGGTTTTGAGAAGTTAGTGTAGTAAATACCTGTTGTCTTGGAATTGTGTGTGCGAGCCACTCAAAACAGGTGGTCTGCAGATTTCTTCTTTGGTGGAACAGAGTGAAGCTCTGATAACCAAACATGCAGTACAATTTATGTTGTCATAAGAGGGATTGTGGGTTTCTCTTCTGACAGCAAAATATGGTGTTTGGTCATTTAGTTCTCCTCTAGTGTGTTCATGGATTAGTTCATCCATCTAGAGGAAGTTATGTTCTCATGCTCCAATGGTTTTATCTAATATTAGATGGATGGTGGGTAATGGGACTTCTATTGATGTGACTCAGGATCCATGGATTTCAGAAACTCTCATTGCTTGTTGGCCTGCTCCTGTTGATACTCAATCTTTGCAGAATCTAAGAGTTAGAAATCTTATGGTGGCAAGTGAGAATAGGTGGAATCTTACTTTGATTTAGCAATTCTTTCTAGAGGAATTGGTTGATAGAATTCGGTCTATTCCTATATTAGATGGAGATACTGCAGATAAGTTAGGATGGGGACCTTCCTTTGGATTGATGGTTTAACGTTGTGGATTTGTCTAAATTACTTACGAAAGAGGCTCCTTTATCCAAATGCATTGGTTGGATATGGAATTAGGGGTGCATTCCTAGGGTGTCACTGTTCGTATGGAAGATAGCTTGGAATCGATTCCAGTGTCATGGTATTTTGAAATACCATGGTTTTCATATTCCAACATTTTGTGATCTATGTCCAGAGATAGAGAATTCTACATCTTATATTCTATTACAATGCAAAGTGGTGACCCAGGTATAGTGACAAGCCCCTATCTTCTGATGCAGCAATAGTTCCTACTTTTTCTCCGGAAGATTTTCTTCAATTTCTTAAGGATAAGTCAACTAGAGACAATAGGAATAGAGAGGCCAATTTGATGATTTATATTGCTTATAATATTTGGATAGCTTGAAATGACTGTATTTTTCAGATTTGGAGTCCCGAATTGATCCTTCTAAAAGCAGTTAGTCAGGCTCAAGAATATATGGATATAATTCACTCGGAGGTGTCCTTGATAGCTGGGAAAAATTGTGGCTCCTCTTTTATTGCGGCTTCTATGTCTCTCTATATGATTTATTTCACTTAAGAGCCACCCATGGTTTCCTCAAGGTTAATTTTTCATGATAATATTTTGGATAGAGGTGAGCTGGGCGGAGCTAGTTTTGTTATTAGAAATTCGATTAGTGCTGGTGAAGTTAGACTATTTGATATCACAGTCGATTACTGCATGCTGCATCGAAAGCCATGTGTTTTGCAATTAATACTTTGAAAGCTTCTCATATCATACAGGAAGGTGATTCTATGACAGTTATAAAGTCGTTGACAATTTCAACTTCTTCAGAATTACATAGTCATCCTTGAGACAGGATTGTTTAAGAATATACACATTTAAAGCTAAATATATTTTCAGAAAAGTTAATAGCGCCGCAAATTGGATGGCGTCATATGTTGCAGCTCACACAGGATCTACATTATGGATATTTGTGCCTGATTTTCCTTCACAACTGTTAGACTTTTTTTTTTTTTCTGATTCTCAGGATTGTATTTACACTAGAATGGTTTAATGAATTTTTGTTTACCCAAGAAAAAAAGTATGGCTGTTTTTTCTTTCAAACCTTGGACATGGTGGTTCAAGGCTGCTGTGCCTTGCGAATGGCTGTTGAAGTGCCACTAATTTTTGGCATCGGTACTTGAAGTTTTGCTGATTTCATTGTGAGACAGTTTGAGATTTTGGGCTGCTTTGGGAAAAGATTATGGTCTGTTTTTCCATATTCAGTTCATTCTTGTGTTTTGTTATCTCTTGATACTCTTTTTTTTCTTCTGCTACTTCACACTATCTGATTTCATCTATTACTAAAATGAATTGACGGGTATGCTTATTTTCTTCTTAAAAAAAAAATATGTGACTGGTTGAACAAGGAGTATTTGATAATAACGACACTCATAGAGTCTTTCGTTTATGTCCCACTAAAATATGGCACGTATGATGCATATATTTTTATTTTTAATAAAAATAAATATATTTAAATAAATAACAATGATAAAGGAAGGATTTGGATCTTCGGCATTATGTTTACTAATTAGACTATGTTTGACATCATTGTCATTTTAAAAAAAAATAAAAATAATAAATTTGTTTCTTTTTTTGTAAATTTTTTGACCATAAAAACTTGTTTGGTAGTTACTGTTGTTTTTTTTTTTTCACAACAAAAAGTAGGAAAAAATATTTGGTAGTGGAGGGAGCTGTTCTAGTAGGGCCACCTCGCAATCTTTTTTGTGGTCCTACTAACTCAAGCCAAGAGAGAAAAAAATTATGTGAGTTAAAACTCGATTTGATTTTATGGCTAAAAAGGTTATTTTTAAATATAGTAAAAGTAAAAAAAAAATACATCTGTTTTTTTAAATAAATTATGAAAGTTACTTCTCAAACTGAAAAATAAAAAACGAAACCAAATATCTTTTTGCATCAGATTTCATATTTCAACTTTTTAAAGTAAAAAACTGAAAGAAAAAAAAAGGTACAAAAGAGGTTGACGAGAGGAATGTGAGACGGGGAAGGCGAGGCGAGAAAGGCAGAGACTCACACTTGGATGCATTAAGGAAGTTTATATAGTAAGAAAGAATCGTTGTGATTTTTAATGATCTGTCAATCCTTCTTGTTTTTGAATTATACACAATAAGAAGAGAGCTACTTTGATTGGCTTTTGATTCAATATGAACTTTGACCACGCTACAAATATTCTGGAATCCAAACCAGAATATATTCTCCAACCAAAATGCCCAGTATCTAAGCTCTATGATCGACGAATATAACAGCAGCCCATTGCATCCGTTTGCAGCAAGAGATTAAGCTCAGAAGATAAAACAGGAGTTCACCCTAGAAATCACAATTAAAACCACAGCCTACCAACCAATCCATCATAAAATTGGCCTCCCTTGGCACAATGGTTAGCCCTGAAGTAAGTGAGTGACGAGATAATATTCTGAATAACCTGGAGTAGAGGACTAGAGGCTGCAGTATGAATCAAACCATTAATGCATGCGACGACAGTGGCCTAATCACCTTCAGATATTACTTCCTTGCAATGTAAGAACACAATGGCATTTGTAAGACCTTCCCAAGCAGCTCTTAGCTCACTCATGGGAATCGACGTAGCAGGAACCCCCCCCAACACACACAACATGCCTGCAATGGACAGAGCTGCAGGTGTCCCAGTGACAGGAGTTACCCAAAGTTCCTTCATGGTGCAAGCTTTTCATTTTCGACCACTACCTCCAAAATTCCTTCATGGTGCAAGGTTATACCTTGCAACATTTTGGATTCACAGGCCCTGGCGAATGGAATGTAATAGCATCACACAAGCTCTTTGATGCAGGTGAAAGTTCACCTGAGATCTTAACAGTGCCATCACATTCCAGATCACACAATAATTTTTTGACTGTGCTAAATATCAAAGTTAGGCCGGTGCTATACACTTAAAAAGAAGTGCTGCAGTGCTGAAACATCGAAGATATTGCCAGACAAATTGTATTTTAAACTTCAAAATTCCAAAAATATCACCATAATCTAGTCCAGCATGTTTGTGAGGCATCTCAAACTGCAGCTCATGCTAAATGTTTATCATTTCGTCATTCAGACAAATGTAAACATAATAAACATTTGCCAAACACCGATTGTAGTAGCAAATTAAAACACAATCAAAGAGCCTAATATCTAATATTATTCTTATCCAAGGAATCTAAATTCCAAAGTCTAAAGTCTAGTCTCTAATCAATCAAACTATAGGGTGATTCTCATAATCAAAGAGTCTCTAGTTTATGGATGATAAATGATAATTAAAAATGCCGAAACTAGTAAAACACTTCTTCGGGCCAAGACAACATATTGTTAGAAGAAGATTATGAGCATTCTCAACACATTGAACACAAATAACAGACATGAACACTAATTGCAATACTCAAGAAAGAAAAGAAAAAAAATCTTTTGGGCACGTGGGCCGGCCCGGAGTGGCTAGGCCCAGCCCGACCCATGACCAGCCCAGTCCCGTGGGCTTGTGGGCCAGCCCGACTATGCCTACAGCACGATGAAGCAGAGAAGAAGACTTTGAGGATACCTAGGTAGTCCGAGTTCGAATCGAACTCAAGGACCTTGCTTATTTAAGGCTCATTCTTCCTCCTTCTAGTTCCATCGACGAAAACCGAGATGTCACTGCTGATTCCCAAGCTCTTCTTTCAAGTCTCCTCTTTGAATCCTCATCGGAAAAGTCATCGGATCTTCGTCGGGCTGAGGTAAGACCCAATCCAATCATCCTCTCTTTTTCTCCGGGTCATCTAGCTATGTTTTCACCTTGAATAGAGTCGGCAAGTCACCAGATTTCTGTCTGAAATAGAGGTGCCCTGTTTTGCCTTCTTCTTCCGAGCCTCACCACCTCGGCCATCATGTTTGGCTGAGCTTCACCACCTCCCGAGAGCTTTGAGTTCATGTGGCCATCAGTCGGGGAGATCGGCCATGATCAAGCTAAGTTTGATTGGTTCTTTAATGATCTTCTTCCTCTTTTCTTCCCTTCTTCTCGCTGGCTGACCACCTTCGCCGGTGGTGCCATGGTTGAAGGCCACCGTCGCCGAAGCTCTACCACCTTGGGCTACCACCCTTCCTGATATGAGGAATAGAGGGAGAGAACGGCTCTTCTCTCTCTTGATTTTCTCTCTCTTATTTATCTCTCTATCTGGATTGTCTCTCTCTAGAATTATTGAACCTAGTAAGGGTATCTCTCAATGACTTTTTGTCGGCCTTGGTGAAGGACCCCGGTCTATAGTCGCCGGGCAATGTACCAGTCTCCCACCATAGCACTTACTGAGCACATTTGAATTCATCAACATTAATATTTGTTGAGCTATATATTGTAACCCGACTCTTGTTCTTGAGTTGACTTGTTAGATTACCCTAATCTGATCAATTCGAGTACTCAGATGTTACTACGTAGTTGACCTCTATAAAGGGTCTTAGACTAGTGTCGTTGCGACTATCACTCGTGCTAGTCTTACCTCGACCATTGTTGAGTACTACTGGACACAATTATCATTAGTTTTTATTATATTATCTATATCATAGTTTGATTCCTGTTTCATGAGTTGAGTTGACTAATTTGATTAGTCAGAATGGACCAACCTGGATTGTCGAACACTGCTACCTAGTCGACTCTATCTGTCCTGTACTAGATTGTTGTCAGCCACTATTGGATCCATAATTAATAATTTTTGATCTATTTTCTTGATTTGATATATGATTCTTGATAAGATGAATTGGATTATGTTGATCGTTGTTATCTAGTTTATCTCGTATATCTTTCTATACGAATCTATTTTCATAGTCAAGCCCTGATTTTATATAGGGATACAATAATCTGGGTAGAAAGAAGCCCAATGAGATCTTATACTCAAGTTTCTCTCTCTTTCCGATTACTTCTCTTAGTACTTTCTCTCTCTAGCTTGATCTAGGAAAATCTTTGGTTGAGAGGGCTGCTGGATAGTTCTGGGTTGCTACATAATAGTGGATCTCTTTAGAGGATCAATAGAGGGTTCTCAGTTATCGGACACCTCGGATATTTTTTGATGTTGATTGATCATATGATGGGTGCATGTATGAGCATAACTTACACTTGCATAAGCGGACTAATAGATGTGGTGCTTTGGACTAACCATGTTATTATTGGTTGCCCCGTCACAGGTCAGAAACATGATCGTGGTTAGTCTAAAGCTGAAAATAAATAGAAATTGATTTGTAGTTGTGAACTTGATTGAATAATCAAGGACTTTCAGCTTATCTTGTATTATGGCAGGCCCCGTCACAGGCTGGAAATGTAACACTTTGGCAGGCTCCATCACAGGCTAGAAATATGAAACTATAGTTGGCAGGCTCCGTCATAGGCTAGAAATATGATACTTTGGCAAACCCCATCACAGGCCGAGATTTGGCCCAAAGTCGATAAGATAATTGATTCAGATCAAATTAAAAAGGAATGGAATGAAAAGCATTGAAAACACTAATAAAGATTTATGAGATATCATATGATATATCACTCTTGAGTGACTGGATTTTTATTGATATTTGATGTATATATTTATACTGATTAGTCAAGCATTATTGATAGCCAATTTGTGATTTCATCGCGTTTTGCAACAATTTCTTGCAATTTTTAAAGTTATATTATTATTGTATTGGTGTGGATGTGTGGAGATTCTTACTGGGTTGTAAAGCTCACAACCCCTTCCTCTTTCTCTTTTTCAAAGTTGCAGGTTGCATAGTACATAGCTATGGTTGAGATCACAGGTGGAGGGGATGATTAGATAGAGCATTACTAATACTAGTTGGATGATCAAATCTTGTAATTAGACCAACTTTATTGTTTAGTATAAATCGAGATCATTGTTGATTACGAATATTGAGGTTATAATATATTTTTAGGCCTTGCATATTTTCTAAGGCTCTGCCCTAGGAAATGTGTGACCGTGCTGCGTGACGGATCTGAATGTTGGGTTTATGGCGTGACACTAATAATATTAAAGGATCTAATAGAGAGGGTCATTCTTCTATGTTAATGTTGGATTCAATATCAAATACAAACAAGAACAGAAAAACTATCCATCCAAATATGCAAAATACTAGCTTGTGTAGAATATTATGAACAAGTTTGCATTTGATAATATTCTTGCTTTAAAAGCACTTTAAAGTAACGTCCCTAAAATGCTGTACGATAAACTACAGCTATAGAAATTATGTTGTGAAATTTCATTTATTATATAGCACTTTTTTTAAAAATAATATATATATATATATATATATATATATGTGTGCGCGTGCGCTTCATACACCCAATGATATCTGGATGGGTGCATTACGCTACATTCTCTCAAATATATATATATATATATATATATATTAAAATCAAGATATAAAAAAGGTCTTGGTATGTTGAGCTATTGAAGCATTTTGTTTGGAAGCAAGCAGAAGGAAAAGTTCGATAAAAAACTTACACTTAGGATTTGTTTGGTTCGTAGAAAAAATTTTCTCTCACTAAAATATTTTTTCTTAGAAACTGATGCCTAGATATACAATACCTAAGAAAACAGTTTTTGCATGTTTAGTTGATCATCGTTAAATGGCACATTTTAGAGTAGTTTATGTTTGGTTGAGCATCTACTTTCATGAAAAAAGTTATGCAAAATACATATTATGCCCTTAATAAAAAAAAAAGATCTTACCGCATTCTATCTAAAAATGTACGTATATCTTTGGAAAAAAATTATCCTATTTTTCAGTCAATGGGAATTGGATTTTTTTATCCATATGGGTTTTTTTTCTTATAAAATATGAAAATCTTATTCCCACATAAAAGTTACTTTTCCCATCTTTCTTTTTTTAAAACTCTAATCAAACATAATGCATTTCTCTATTTTTATGTTGACTCCATTTTTCTTCTCCTCTTTCTGTGAATGAAACAAGTCCTTAATATTTTGCATAGCAGGAAGGCCAATTTTAAATGAGTAGGTTTTATTTGGGGAGAAGATGATACTGGAGCCTAGTATGGGCCTTTGTAGACTAGATGCTGCAGCCTCGGTATGAATTGTTGGAATTGTACATGGTTATCCTCCTGGTATGAATTTCTGATGATTTTTTAGAACTCATTTGATTCACGGGAAAAAAAAAAATTGTCATCAGAATATTTTTTCTGCCATGCTGATTCTTAAGAACATGATTAATGAAAAAATGGTTTTGGATATTTGGTTGATGGTACATTCTATAGTGCCTTATGTTTGGTTGAACATCTACTTTTTCGAAAAAATTACGTGAAATATCTATTATACTTTTAATTAAAAAAAATTTATCCATAAATTTTGATGGCTTAAAAGTAGTTTTGAAAAAAAATTTATAATTTCCAACTGCAAAAAAATAACTTTCTCATTTTTCTCATAATTTTTTTCATAAAATTTAAAAATTTTATTTCTATAAAAATACTACTTTTTCATCTTCGGTGTGAAAACTCAAACTAAATAAATATTCTTTTCGTCCCCCGCAGACCAAACGAGTCTACCCGTAGCAAAGATATTTCCATATTTTAAAATTCTCGGGACTCCGTACCGGCCCAAATAATCCAGTATCAGCGTACCGCGGTTCATCTCGGCGTTTCCACACGTGCGATCCAGACCGGCGGCCGGATTCGGGTTAATGGACTCGTATCGGGCTTGAGGGGTTTTGTTGACCCGATCCGAAACCTTGTGCATCCCGAAGTCATCCCTGCTGCTGCTACTACTAAAACCCTAATCGCCTTCCTTGCTCGCCCCCTCTTTCGCGCTTCCCAGGCGGCGGTAACTCGTCTCCCTTCCGTCTGTGGAGGCCGAATTAGGGCGGAGACGGGCGGATTTTATTCATCCAGTAGCGATTTGCTTCGCCGCCACCATCTCGGTCTTCCAAGTAATTCGCCCTGCTTTGCCAATTTTTCCTTCTTATAAGCTTTAATTCGCTTCCTAATAAGTTCTTCTTTTTATCTTTGCAAATACCTGAAAGAGTCTCAATTTTTCTTGTGATTCTTCTAATATTTGGAAGTTTGGGAATTTCTTGTTCTTGTGGGAATAATTATAGGGTTTTGTGGGTTATTTTTTGGAAGAATTCTTGTTGCTAAACCTCTGCGCAAAAGCAGGAAGGATTAAAGAAACTCCAGCGAATTCGGGGGAGAGAATATGGGGGTGGAATTGATGAGTAACAACGACATGGCTATTTATGAGATGGAGGACGGCTACCTCAGCGATACCGAGGCGTTTTACTCTGTTGTACAAGTCCTCGACGGTGTTCGGATGGTAAGAGGTTTGGGGAAACTTGAAAGCTGTGAAATTGATCATAAGTCATGCCTTAATTTGTTTTAATAATATTTTATTGCACTTTTATGCACTTATCGATTATCTACTGAGTCTATTGTGCGGGAACTTTCTTTGATTTCCTCCAAAGGTGGTAGGTAATTTGATGACATCCAAGGAAGGGACAAAATCAAATTATCAGTTTTGATCATTTTTAAAGGGAGATGTTGAATATCCCACAATGTAATAATTCACCTTCAGGAACGAATTTCCAGCTACATTGAACATGGAAACATATTTCAACCTCTGTGTGCATTAAAGATATAGCTTTGTTACCTTTGTAGTTCCATGCGATCCTTTTTATTCCAATTCCCTCTCCCATTTGAGAACACCCTTGTAGCAAGCAGATGCAGCATATCTATGCCTGATTCATGTAGTTATGGAGAATGATTGCCTGATTTATGTATTTTGCTAACAATGATTCATCTGTGTATATTGTTTACTTGTGGTACTCTTTGATATAGTTCTGAATCCACATCATTGATATGTTGGATCAATCATTTTTTATGCAAGCAGATTAGCTTCTGCTCACACAGCAGCTTTATAATCCTTGAATTGCATCTGTAAAGTACTTAGTAACTGTGCATGGATTTTTTCCCCCTCAAGGCTCCAAATTTGATAGCCGAAAGTGATAGAGATCAGTATGCCAACCTGCTTAGCATTGTTGATCCGGGCAAGAAAATGGGTCCTGATGAGGAAGCCTTGCTCGTGGTAGGTCATTTATGTCTGATAATTCTTTTCAGATTCATCTGAAATTTGTTTGCTTGTTTGTTTATTTGTTTTTGGTGTCTGACTTTCTTCCCTGGTGATTTTCCAGACGGCTTTGAAGGCACTTTCAGGAGCTGTCTCCAAGATCGACACTGTATTCCATGGCTCTCTATTGAATAATGTATGTGTTGGGATGTCCAACTGTAGATCCTGTTTCTTCCGCCCCTTGATAGTGAACCTGTAAACTCATAAAAGATGTTTTCCAGATATTCTCCATGTCCGTTTGGAACTATGGCTTGGATGCTAGAAATGCAATGTTAGAACTAATCACTACCTTGGTATGCACCTTGATGACTGAGATTTCTTTTCTATTGGTCTGATTGAATGTTCATTTATTTATTTATTTTTTTTTGTTAATATCAGGCTGCTGTACCTGACAAGTTCCTCGATGGTTGTCTGCACATGCTTGTTAGCAATTTTTTCCCGCCTCGAAGGCTACGAGAATCAATTAGCCAATCACGGTGGCTCACAAGAAAGAAAGAAGTTCATAGTCAGCTGCACCTGGCTTTGCATTATATTGCTGATTTGGTGCCTCTTGCTCCAATGAAGCTGAAGGATGTCATTGATAAAAGAATGCCAAGATGTACTGATCCCAAAGATGTAAGATATGAAACTGTTGGAACTTCAACTTCTGCTTTTACTACACCTTGATTACTATAAGATTAATAAAATAGATTTTTGAGTATAATTTTGGCTAAGATAAAATAAAGTTTTAGAAGTAATATTAACTTGGTCAAACTTAAAGCTAGTTAGAGTGTATGAACTTGCGATACCATTAGCTGGTGGTGTGGACATGAGAAAGTTTGTAAATGTCCTGATAATGAAACTAGAGTTGTATTGACACTCCAACAAGAATGTTCTCACTGCTAAAATTTATACTAACGACTATGTTGTATTTGCAAGATGTTTGAGGAATGAAAGTTGCATGAAACTTATCTATCAGAAACCATATGATGTCTGTGGAATATGGCCTAAGAAAAGAAAGTACTTATAAACGGAAGTACTTAAATGCACAGAGTGTTCGATCTCTTTTGTATAGATGAGGTAAGTCAATATGATCCAATCAGGTGCACTTATCTGTCCATACATTTTTCAGATGCACATAAACTTGTCATTCACAAGTCACTGCTTGACCCATGACATGACATTTCCCAATTTGACCAAGGTGTTTAGGTTGTAGGTACCCTTGACATCTAGTGAAATGCTGATTGTTTACTTATTATTTCTGAGGTCAGCACCTCCTACCGAGCTGCCTAGTTTGCTTGCATTTAGGTGCTTCTATTCCTCATTGCTTATGTCTGGTTAGCTTGGCCGTGTGGCATTGACTGTTCTTGTCACAAATAGTATTAGTCTTTGCGATATTTGATGTATTTAAGTCTATTTAATAAAGATGTAATGTTTACTCTTTTAATTGAAGAAGCTTTTTGTCCATCTGAACACGTGACTTTTATCAGAAGTTATACCCTACTATCATTACCTTCTGACTATTTTAGGATCAGCGTTAAATTTTGTTCATATACTTGTGCAACCAAGGTGCTACAAGATAATATTTTTAGCTAATCTTTGTTAGACAAGCTCATGACGTTGTGAATTACTGCCTGCAGGTGATTGTGGTGTTTGTAGAATGCATGCTAGGACTGGAGAGAGATGAAATTGGAGAATTCCTTGGAAACATATTGTTTGCAAAGGTGGTGGACCTGCTTACAGACATAGATGTAAGTTATGATCTTGTTGGTACTTACATTAAAATGATTATCTTGCAATAAGTTATTGATTTTACAGATTCATCTTCAATGTCGCAGGTAAACATAAGCTGGGAAGACATTTTACAGGAAGACCATAACAAAGGCATATTTGACATGGAACTTGAAGAGAGGGAGGAGAATACAGATAGCATTGGGAAAGATAGCACAAAGGTCTGCATTATCATAAAATAGCTTGCAGAATGTAGTCTACTTTTTTTTTTTTTTGAGGGCAAAAAATAGCCTACTGGTTGAGATATGTTAATTTGTTTTCTGAACTTTAATGTTCTGAGTTGACATGGTCCATTTTCAGAACCTGGAAGAAGCTAACAGAGTTCTCAATGGCAATGTATTTGCTGAGAAATTGGACAGTCTGATGGTGATTATGTGTGAGCATCTCAAATCATGTGCAGATGGTGGCCATTTGTTAAAGGTGAGTTTACTGGGAATATTCTTTTTTTTTAAGTAAAAAGGATTAACATGATATGCAGAAAAATTTGCATGATCTCTCTCTCTCTCTCTCTCCCCCCCCCCCCTTCTGTCTCTATGTGTGTGCCTTAGAAACAGGATCTGAGGTTATCAGAAGTTTCAAGAAAAAAAGCTCAAAGATTTGAGCCTTTCTAGGACAAGATGTAGATCTATGTAGTTTGGGTATGTATATCAGACTTTGTTATTGTTGTTAAAATAATACTGAAAAAGGCTTGTATTGATTATAGCCTAAGGGTGGGAATAGAGAAAAAAGGCTTGTGATTAGACAAGCTTATTAAGAGCTAGAGAAATGTGTGTGTATAACTGCATCTTGTCACATTCCTTTCATAGGTTAAAATTTAAATCGTGGTTGGGTCAGGCCAGGTCAACTTTCTATGTAGGCAGACTTAGACTTGGCCCAAACCCAATATGACCTACAAGCAAGGTTCGTCGTTTTAGTATCGGACTCCGTATCGTTACCATCCTATTATAGTGTCAATACACCTGGTATGGAGGCCGGTTCGGCATACTAAATGTCAGTACACCTTCCATACTTTATACCGATTCGATTACGGTATGGTATAATCAGAATCGATCGGTGCAGCAAACCTTGCCTGCAAGTATGTTACTGTCCTGTATTATGTACTGCCCGCACTTTGATTTTACTTGATCCAAAATGACCCAACAAAATGTAGCTACTGCAGCTCTGTAAATGATGGGACTGCATCCAATTCGAAGCAAGTTAAATTGAAGTGTTCCAATGATCATTTACAAAAAAAGAATAAAAGTTGTCTTGGCAGTTTTGTTCCCAATCCCCTTCCAAGGTGCAGAGATATTGCTGAGGAGCACTGGAGAATGGTGGTACAAAAAAAAGTGGACCATTATCGAGTTTTTTTAGGACTGTATTTTCTCAATGTGATTTGGATATTCAACCTAAAATGTTCTAGGCATTCTATCTACCTTTATGTGTAGTGAGTAGAATGAATTTCTTTGGGGAGCATTTAATGTCACGATTAACCATTTAATGGCATTCCTCTTTTAAATCTGATACAAAGAAATTTGCTTCCTTTAGGTGCTGTTTGGTTTCTGCATATTTGTATATTTATTACTGGCATAAGTGGAGAAAGTGGAGTTCAAAATTGAGGGATAGATCTGAGCTAACTATTCAACCATTTTGGTCAAGTTTTATTGAGTCTGAATAATACTATTAGAGGTGGGCATTGGGCCGGGCCGTCCATGGCCCGCTTGCTACAGTAGCACGGCCCATAAAAGGGGGTCGGGCTGGGTTAAGAATTTCTGGCTCGCGGGCCGAGCCCGGCACGGCCCATAAGGGCCTGGTTTGGCACGATTCGTGGGCCAAGCATGGCACGGCCCATAAGGGCCTGGGCTAGCACGATTCATGGGCCAAGCACGGCACGGCCCGCGAGTCAGCCCGGAACGGCCCATAAGGGCCTGAACCGGGCTTGGGCCGGGCCAGGCACGGCTCGTCCCCTTAAAATAAATGAAAATAATTTTTTTTAATAAATTGATAAATATTGAAAACTAAAGATTTATTAATATAAAGCCACCTTAATGGTGGGGGGTTTGGCATAAACCCCTACCAGTTTATTAATTTAAATCAAAATGGTACATGAAGGGACGTTTGGACTTTGGTCTGACCTCCATAATACAAGAAGGAGAAAAAATAGAGTTGACTCACTTTAACAATTAAAAAAAATGAAAATGTACAATTATAAAAAAATTAAAAAATAAAAATAAATGATCAAAATCTTACTAATCATCAGTATTCACTATTCAGTAGTGTTTGTATCATCATCA
>JAOXJJ010000001.1:9920322-9931640 GCA_025769935.1 Phoenix roebelenii
AACGGCTATTTTTTTCCCAGGCACGGGCCGTCTCGTGCCCGGCGCGGCCCGTCTCGTGCCAGGGCCCGGCGCGGCCCGCCGCCTCACGAGCCTAGGGCCGTGCCGGGCTTAGCCTTTAGGCTAAGCAGGCCGTGCCAGCCGTGCCTGGCACGACCTGTTTAGTAACAGGCCGGGCTAGGCACGGCCCGTTTGGTCTGTGGCCCGGTGGGCCCGTGCCGGGCCGGGCCGGGCCCGTGCCGGGCCGATGCCCATCTCTAAATACTATTCAACCATTTGGGTTAGTGGGTCAAGAGAATTAAGTGAATTCAATTACTATTAATAGTGGGTTCCAAGATTTCTTATTGGCACAGGCATCTCAGGTAGTTTAGTCTTATAGTTCTCCATTATCCGCATATGGTCTTTTTTTATCTTATGTGCTCATTTTATCTAGGCTTTCAGTTTAATGATTCTATTCAGTGGCCACGGTTAGAAGGTAGGCTGTCAGCTTTTCCCAACTTACGCTTCTTTTTTTTTTTGCTTAAACAAAAGGAAAGAGGGGGAGTGAGGAGAACCTCACCCGCATAGCAACCCCCACTGGGCCCCCTTTCTGCTAGAGAGTGTTTGATACGGGTAGAACATTTTTTACTCATACCTTCCCCACCCGTGGTGGAGCCCCACCACGCGGCAGCCCCTTCCACGTGGGAGTACGTCACACCAGCACCACCTAAGTACCGGTGGACCAGATGGCGACTCCATCGGGCAAACCAAGCGGGGGGCATCCGATCTCCGCATTTAATCGACACCCGCACGTTTCGAACGGGCCACTCCGGTGGAATCTTAGTCTCGTTTCAACCGTGCTACCACCTCGGTGGTTACTTACGCTTCCTTTGACATGCTTTATTCTGGTGCTGAATTGGTTGTTCAGATGAATAAATCTAGATAAGTGGAAAAGTTCATGCCAAAATGGAGGGATAGGTCTGAATAGGACTAGTTGACCATTTTGGTTGAATTGTATGAGTCTGAATAAACTCAACCATTTGGGTTATTGGGTCAAGAGGAGTAAGTGAGTAAAAAGTAGCGTGAGTTTTTCTGAGTTCATATTTCCGTAAACTTGCTTTATTCGGGTTCCGATTTGGTTGTCTGGATGAATAAATCTAGATAAGTGACTTTTGTTCTGGTTTTGTTCCGGATTACTTGTGGGTGAAATGGGCCTTTTGCAAATTAGCAATAGCATTGCCTTGAATTGGGGTATATTACTTACCCAAACCCATTTCAACTTTGAATAGGATGATTCAGTTTGAACTTTGACTTGAACTTAAAGCATGTTATAATGGTTATGACCTACAGACGGCAAAATTGGGTCAGGCTAAATTAGGTTGTCTAGGGGGAGTAAAATTGCCACCCTTGGAGAAAGTTCCGTTACTGTCTGTTTATAGCTCAAGCAGCCCCTGTTTATAACTCAAGCAGCCCCCACACTTCAGTTGTCATCCCGCTGAAAGTAAGTAAAATATAGATGAATGCATCTGTCGTAAAAATAACAAGCTGCTGCAAATAGCTGGTCGTAAATGGTTTGCGCATGCATTCCTCACTCTTAATACCACAAATTGGTAATCCTAGTTCATGTTGGCATTTATGGAGATGTTTTATAGTCTTACTGGAGCGGTAATAGTCAAATGTGAAATTAATCAGATGTTAGATTAGCCCACTTGAGCATACCATCTGCTAAAACATGCATTTGTTGCTTTCTGGTAATTATTCTTTTAATAAATGAGCACTCATCGGGAAGGAGATTGACTAATTTTCATTTTGTGTACAATGCGAAGTGGCAGTAGTCAAGCTGCCCTCAAGCTCCTTGTTGTAAATTTTAAAAAGGAATTACTCACAAACACTTTTGATGGTAGAAGCCCTACAATATCCCAGCTCATGCTTTAGGGATTAAAATCTTTCTTGCATAGGCATAGCCAACTCTTTTTTTTTTGTACTACATGTTTTTTCTTGCTGAAGAAAGTAACTGATCAATGACCTGCTTGCTGGCTTTTGCTTAATGTGCTAAAGCGAATTATTCTTATACTTAATTTTTCAACTCATATATCCTTCAACCTATTTTTTCTTTGGTGAAATAGGTATTTGAAACACTTACGGAGATCTTTCGGAGAACTGTAATGAATGCTCACAAGTCAAAGTTTTCTCAGGTTATCATGATTTTACTTACCATTTCCTTTTATAGATGATAGTATCTGTAAACCCTTTTACTTCCCCTGTTTTGACTACAATTATGAGTTCATACTTTTGCCATGACACAATCAACGGCTTGCCATCTGCTATATCTATCTGATACAACATATGGTTATTTCCCCTTATACTTTGACTTGGTGGTTTCATGCAGTTTGTGATGTTCTATGCCTGTTCATTGGATCCTGAAATCTGTGGTCTGAAGTTTGCTGTTCTGCTGACAGATATTTTTGTTTCAAAAACAGAGAGTCCACTTTCCAGGTAATCGAGAATAACTATAAGAATGTTACTTTGAGCTATCAAATTGATTTTTTAGCTTCTTATATATCCTCCCTCTTAAATAAGTTGAATCACCTCCATCTGTTGTTTACAGCTAATTTGATGGTAGATGTTAATGTTAATTACTGATCCATTAAAATGGTGTAAACTAGAACTTGATTTACCTTTTTTAGTAGCGAAAACGAACATATATTTTTTCATGTAGAACAACCACATCTATCTGATGATGACTTCCATTGGTTTGTACTTCTGTGGTCACGTTGGTCCTTCTAAGCTTTAACACTTAGTTTTGTTGGCTTCTGTTATCAGACTTATTAAGAGAAACTGGAGCAAGGTTGGAAGGTTTAACTTGATGTAGTAACTTGTATTCTGCAAATTGATGAAAAAAAATTAAATACATGGTGCTTTCAGGAATGAGCCTCTTCACTAAGTACTATCAGGCTTCATAAAACATGCGGATGTGTTGTCAGTCCTTGATCTCTATACGATTTCAACCTCTGATGCCTTATAGGCAATTGTTCAAAGGCTCCTTTCTTGCCAAAGGTGCCAAGGATTGCTTATTTGGACTCCACAAGTGTGTGTGTGTTAATTACTATCTATTCATTCCTTGACCTTGTTTTACATGCACGTTTCCATTAATTGCATCTTTGTGCTTATGATTATCTTCTTGTTGAACTACTGACAATCTATGCTTATTACCATATATTCATTCCTTGACCTTGTTTTACATGCATGTTTCCATTAATTCCATCTTTGTGCTTATGATTGTCTTCTTGTTGAATTATCGACAATCTATTATGTAAATACTATTTCATGAACTTCTCATACAAATATTTGTGTACCAATAATTTTTTTTTGAGTTTATGCTTGCTTGCTAGATAACGTTTGACGTTGCGTAGATTGTTGGGTTACCACTCTTACATGGATCTATCTATCAGCTTGCCCTACCAGTGTCAGACATGTATCAGTACGTGACTCTTTCGGAACGAATCAGAATTTTCACCGAGCATGTATTTAGAAATAAAACTTATAACTCTGTATCTGTCAGCTTCTTCCAGCTGCTTTCCATGTGCATGTCGGTATGTGCCTGTCCAACATAACAAGAATAAGACATTTAGAGTGTCCTATTGATCCTTTTTGCACATGCATTTCTGCAAGTCATACATGCATCTGTATTTGCGTAAGCCAATTGGCTGAAATGGACACCTCAGTATATTATTAAATCAAGCAGTCTTATAAGTGGTGCATAACATAGATATTTGAGTATCGGAGAGCTGGTTATTGCTGTAAATGTATTTGCTTAGTTTTTTTTTCCTCCTGTATATATTCAGAACTTAAGTTGCATGTACTGTTCACTTGCTTTGATAAGTGCAAATATCAGTGCATCTTAAAATCATCACTGATACATGCGGATTCATATTTTCACTTCTATCATTATTATACCAAGAAAGCACTGAGCATGATTTTTTGTCTGTCAATGCAGAATGAGTGCTGTTTCATATCTTGCGAGTTATCTGTCCCGAGCTAAGTTTATTTCATCTTCCCTGGTCACAAGTATACTTAAAAGGTTAGTAGGTATACTATTCAACCTCCTTTTTGCATCTTTTTCTGTTCATTCAATTTCATTTTTATCTGATTCATGATATTGTATCTTCTTTTCCCAGATTAGTGGACTGGTGTTTTGAGTATTGCCAGCTGCACGGCTTTCAGGAGAAAATAGTAAAGCCTGAAGCTCATCGAGTCTTTTATTCTGGATGTCAGGTAAATTATGTATCTCCTAAGATATTATTTGTAAATTTACAGCATTCTAGATGAGTTCAGGATCTGTGCTTAGCTTGGAATTCATCACATAGCTGCACTAAAACAAATCATGAGGTCTTATTGTTGATGATCTTGACATTTTGGGGTTATAGGATGCCTAGTTGTGATACCTGATGAAACCCCGTACATAGATGGGAGTAATAGCTGGTAACTGCACTGGGGTAATACTCTGGTATTTGAGTAGGAGTTACTCTCCAACTACATCCATGTCTGAAATATCACAATCCTTCAGAAAGGCGACATACAATTTTTGAAGAATTGTGGATATTTCTCAGCGCCTGTTAAATCTTTTCAACCTTTCCCAGGTTATTTACGAAATGGAAGGCTTTGTGTTATATTTTCCACCATGTATCATAGATCTTATCATATCAATTCAAACAACCCCCTCTGCTCGATATTGTGTTACGGTCCAAGGGAGTTTGTGTGCTCTCTTTAAGGCCATTTGTAGCAGTTGATTTTTCAACTTCTGTGAATATGAATTGAACAAGATCCTTGGTTGTCAAAGCACAAAGATTTGTACTATATCCTATTAAATAACTTGATTAAGGGCAGAGAGAAGGTTAAAATAGTGGCTGCCATTTTTCTAATGGCCATTGTAATAGTCATAGGGCACCTCTCTTGCACCATTAAGATTCATAAAACCCTCTCAGCAACAGTATACATGCATGATGACCATTATAATGCCATTACATGACAATTATGATGGCATTATTTGAAATTTTTGCTGTTTCTGGAATTTCATACTAATTTTTATACTAAATAACATTATTACTAAAATATAAAATACTTTCCAAATAAACAAAATAGTCATTTCTTAGTCATTTTGCTGTGATGTATATGTATTGTCTTATTGTCCCTCACTTCTGTAAATATGCTGATAGCTTTATGAATCTGGTTTATCTGTTTGCCATCAGGTTCCAGTGTTTCCTAGTCCTCCTAAAATCTCTCCTGTTTGTTTTTCCTGCTGTAGGCTGTGATGTATGTCCTCTGCTTTCGCATGAGGTCAATAATGGATGTTCCCCATCTCAAATCACTGCTTTTTCATATGCCTCTAAGTTCCATCTTGTGTCATCCCTTGGATCCTCTAAAGGTGAGTGAAATTTTGGACCTATTAACTTGCTATTTAAGTTATCATTATAGTATCTGTACATGTTTCTATGAAATTCACAAGTAACTGAAATATGTCGACTCTGTGAATGCTCAAGGAATGATGTTTCTGATAAAATAGTTTGTAACTTAATGATACAGGGTCGGATGATATTGATAAGATCACATAAATATTTTCTGGACCTGCACTAGGGTTCAGAAAGTTTAGTCTTCTCTTTACCACCCAAAGACTGCTGTGCCGGAACGGGGGCTCAAACCGGTTGCCCGGCGGCATGGTGTCGTTCCATGTCAGGCCTGTACCGATATTGTAGTGGGGGCGGGGAGAGGGAGAACGGAAGAGAGAAAAAGAAAGAGAAAGAGAGGGAGAGAGGAGGGTGGCAGAGGCCGGTAGAGGGTCGGGGAGCCACACGAAGAAGGCGGAGGAGAGGTTCCGCTGCCCTCCACCAGCTGGCCTCCACCTCTCTCTCTCTCTCTCTCTCTCTCCCTTCCTCGCCCGTACCCCCTCCCCCACTCTCTCTCTCTCTCTCTCTCTCTCTTTTCCTCTATCTCCTTCTCCTTCTCCCCCTCCATCGCAAGTTTCTCATTTGGTTGCCGGATCCGTTTCGGTCCGCCGCCGGTACGACTCGGTATGCTCCGAACCGGATGGTTCGGGATGGTTCTGCCGACCATGCTACCACCTTTGTCAACAAAAAATTGGCGCAATCCTACAAAATTTTCTGTATCAACAACATAATTTACTTCTGGTCTATCTGGAGGTCATTCTGAATCCTTTGCCTACAGGTGTGCTTGCCTTCGATAGTGCAGGAGTTCCTGAGGCAGGCAAAGGCTGCTAGATTGTTCAACAAGTCAGTGCCTTCCCTCTATGACAACTTGCTCGAGTCTGATTTCTCGAAGGCTTTTGGGGGGATTGAGAGGTTGGACATGTTCTTCCCATTTGATCCATATTTGCTAAAAGAATCCGACAGGTTTGTTCTCTCATCCTTCCAATTATTAGACAATGTGCAAGTATCTTTGAAAAACACAGTGGTCCAATGGTTTTGACAGAAATTATTGTAATTACCTTGCAAAAAAGTATGCATGTTTTAACAATTATAGTTGATTGTAATGCCCCTCTCAACTGAAGTTACATAAGTTTTAAGGTCTACATTTGCCTTGATTTATTGTTTTATGGGACTGACATTATTTTGAGTATGTCAAAAGAGTTTCTGAACATCCTTGCTTGAATGACTTCTCCATGTTTCTCACATTGAAATTTGCATTAAATAAAGATTGTTGAATAATTTGTCATCAATTCAAGTTTTAAAAGTTATTCTCCATTTTTTTTCTCCTTAAAAACTTCCCTTGATATACCAAACTAGCTCTTTATATGTTTCTTCAACATATATATTGATTCAACAATTACTTATCTCTTTTGAAGGTTTATGAGACCGCATTTTGAGTTCTGGTCCATGGTGAAGACAACTTATATTAACTGCAACAGTGAAGACGAGGACGAGTATGAGGATCTTGATGCCCCAGATTTTGCAGACAACGTGGGGAGCTCTGATAGTGAGGATGATCTTGAGTGCTCGATGAATAAGATGTCGATAACTCCCAAGCCTGCCTTCCAATATCATATGGCTGCTGCCAATTCCCATACAGCCTCTCGAATGCCTGCTAGAATCAGACCATCCATGAGCCCTACATGGTAGATGCATTCGATATTTTGTTTGATTTACTGTTCTCCTCAAGACACAGTAGAGTCGCCAAGCTCTGGCAATCGCAAGTAGCTGTTGGGAGGCAGCTTCACTTGTAGCAGATGGCGGAGCTTGTACAACTATTTTGGTACTGCAAACCAGTCCAATTCTTCTGCAATTTGTTGCAGTCGATTAGGTACTTGTCTTAAACATGTAAAGTAGGAAGATGGAAGTGATGTTGATAGGAAATGCATTCTTCTGAAATGTATACGTAGTTGATTTTGTCTGTCTGTAACCACTCAGGATCGAGGACAAGCTCTGCAAGTGAGAAAATGTCTCTATAAGAGAATTGGGGTATACCTATCTTCCGTGCATTAACATGTTTCCCGACTTTAATGGAATTTAATGTAGTTGTGGATTGGGGTATCACCTATCTTCCGTGCTGCGCTGGGAGCATTTTGTGTGAAGTTGTTTTCTCCAAGATTTCCATAAGAAAAGTGGTTAATTCAAAAAATGTAACTTCAAAAATCATCTCATTTCTTGGCGGTGAGCCGACTTTTTTGAATGATTTTGAGTTTTACATCAAGAAAGAATGATTTTATGGCTTTGTAGGGTCTTGTGGATTGAAAACATGAAATCCAGAAGCTGAGTGTATCTAGCCATCCGACCAGAATAATCTCAAAGCATTGTGGTCGGGTCATGTAATGATGTAATGCTGCATTGCCCTGTGATAACAAAAGGAAAAGAAATTGTAGTGGAACGAGCAGGAATTATTTTCCAAAGTAAAAGAAATAAAGAAAAGATAAAGAAAACAAAGAAGCCTCCACTGATTACTGGGTCTTGACTTGTGCACAAAATAATTTATTCATACCATTTGATGAAAGGGAAGAAAAAGATACTAAAGTAATTTGATGAAAGGGAAGAAAAAGGTACTAAAGAAAGAGGAAAATAAGGAAACCCGACCTGTACCAAGACGCTTGTACCCGACCTGTCCATCATTTCCCGGTCCTCAAAAGAATAGCCAAAACTTTGGTGGAAACACAATATACGCAGAGATGTTCCTCAGGAGCAAGACATTTCTTTGAGTTTTTACATACTGTGTCCCATTCCGAGCAAAGAAGATATTCCTTAGGACCAGGCCATTGTTCGAGTCTTATACATCTGACCAAAGGAAAGGAGGAAGTAAAAAAAAAAAAAAGAAGAAAAGAACCCGAGGCCTATGCCATGACTCTCGTCGCCGATGACCCATCCCTCTCGTTCTGGTCCTCGGAAGGAGAGCCTAAACAATGGAGACAAAGCAGAAAGCAGAGGTGTTCCTCGGGACCAAAAACAACTTTTTCAGTTATATATATATATATATATTTCCTGTTCCTTTTTTTTTTTTTTTTTTAAGCAGGCATTGATTGCTATTGGCATCTTTTTCTGTTAAAATTACCAGTTGTTTCGAGCTAAGTAAGCTGTAAAATTTTTAATAATAAAATTAAAAAAAAAAGAGGGGAGGGTTGAAACTTGGAACTTTTACTCTGATACCATGATACCATGTTACAACTACAGTCTATCCCAAAAACTTAAACTAATAAAATAAAATAAATTTATTTATATAGCTTTATATTTTTTTACACTATCTTCTATACCAGCATATCGTTGCACGAGTTTGGTGGGGCTCGCATCCATCGCAGCCCAGCAGCCCGTCAGCCCTCGTGATTTAATGACCCCTGCCGTCCACCGGACTGCTCCCGCAGCAACTCGCCATGATCCGTGAACAAGATAAATGTCTTTAAAGAGAAGAGAGAAAGAAATCTCAATGAGCAGTTTTACCAAAATAAATATATAAAAAATTTAAAAATGAATGAATGGCATCAAAATAACGATGTGATCGTTTTTGGATACAACTTACTTTGCTCGTTGGCAATTTAAAATCTGACGAGGGATCATTTAGATTCACTACAATCCCCATAAAAAAGAGCCCCTCCACTGTCTCATTCTTTCTAGGCGCCTCTCACTCTCAGCTCGGCCTTCCAAAAAGAGCTTCTTGGTGAAAAGAAGCGCCTGAAAACATACTAGTCCTCCCGTTTCTCAGACTAACCAGATGGGTCTCGTGCTCCACCACGCAAGGCTCTTCTTCTTCTTCTTCGTCGTCGTCGTCTTCGTCTTCTGCTGGATATTAGCAGCAGCAGGCAGCAGCAGTACGGGAGAGGAATGGAGGTCTGCCACAGCAACCTACAGCAAAGGAGCACAAAGCCCCACCATTGCTGGTATTTGCCTACAGAAATACTTGCACCATTTTCCATTTCAATCCGAACGGAGATACCAAACCAACTTCGTACACCTCGACATCTTCCATAACATAGTCGACAACATTAGCTAAAGGGCTTTTATTAATCAACATATTTTGCTCTTAGCAGCAGTAAAAGCAACCTAATCCTACTTATATGGTATATTGCTCCTAGAAGTACAGCACCAAGGAATGAAAAGCCAAACAGCACCAGCATGGGGAAATGGGACTCGTGCCATCTCTTCTTCCTGGTGTTTGTTGCAAGAAGTTGCAGGTCCGAGAGTGTTTTTATCTGTGCTAATGCTTCGCTTCTGGGTTTTGTCTCGATGTGCTGAAGGTGGCGCTTGTGGATATGGGGACCTGGAGAAGTCGGGCTACGGGAAGAGCAGCGCTGGGCTGAGCAGCGCGTTGTTTGAGAGGGGGAGCGCCTGCGGGGCGTGCTTCGAACTCAGGTGCGTGGATCATATCCTCTGGTGCCTGCAGGGGAGCCCTTCTGTTGTTGTTACTGCCGCGGATTTCTGCGCTCCGAACTACGGGCTTCCAGGGGATTACGGAGGGTGGTGCAATTACCCCAGAGAGCACTTTGAGATGTCGGAAGCTGCTTTCGTGCAGATTGCGAGGAGAAAAGCTGATATCATACCTGTTCAATTCAGGAGGTAAAGATTCTTATAAAACCTGTCAGGATTATGTCCTCGGTTGGACCTGCTACAAGTGTTTGTTAATCGATTTGCTTGAGCATTCACTCGCTTGGAATCTATAGATAGAATTGCAGCTCTCTTTGATTTGGAGCTGCACTCGGTCTAATTCCATATCGAGATGACGTTTCCTTGCACCACTTTATTGATTTCTCAAAATTTTTGAAGATTTTTTCTGTAAGATTTTTCCCTATGTAGGAGCTAGCAAAGAATGTTATTATGCGTCGCAGGGGGAACTTGCAAATATTTAAATTTCTAAGCTAGTTTGAAGTTTTAAAAGCCTATGATCGAATATTAAAACCACAAGTTGCTGTTTCAATTTTTAGGAACTCACCAAATGAGCAGATGAATGCTGTGTTGGATCGCGTTTTAATTAAACCCTGATCTCGTTTAATTAGAACCCACATTTGACAAGTGTCCCTTGAATTTCGTAAATCCTGATAATCACAAGGGCATTAAGGTATTTTCACAGCAATGAAGGATTACCTTGATGGAGGGTGATTCTTCACGGGTATAACCACCTGCAGCGTTTGAGGGCTATAAATAGCATGTTAGACTCCTTCTCTAATACACGCATTAAAAGCTTTCTCTCCAGAAGATGGATATAGCGACTCAAGATATGATTTATGATATATTAATATTAATCATTCCATCAATGGTATCAGAGCAGATGGATTCCAAAATAAACTATCTTTATTTGATCTGGTGAACGGGGTAAAAGGAGAACCCGATGTTATTTAAACATCGAAAAATTCTTTCATTTGGGCGATGTGGGACTAAAACCTTCATCTTCTTTTTTTTTTTCACTCCCTCCTTTGACCTCTGTTTGAGAAAATGAGGAAGGGAGAGCCGCTGCCATGGCCACCGCTGCGGCAGGTCTCGGTCGGGGCCCTCCCCATCCTAATCGGTGGCCAACAGGGCCACCGTCTTGCCACCGCGTCCCCGGCCGCCGCTATGGCCCGGCCCCAGGCGAGCCGGCAGCGGTTGCAACCCATCGTGGCTGCAATGGCCATCGCGGGCGAAAAAAAAAGGCAAGAGAGAAGGAAGGAAGGACAACAACGCTCCAGCTTCTGCCTAATTTATATGTGGTCCCCAGCCGAAAGTTAAATTACAGAAAGGTCCTAAAATATATTTATTTGATCCCTGTACTTAGGATTCATTACAGAACGGTACACTGATTATTACATATTGGTCTCTGTAATGAATTTATTACATAAATGATCAATTTATATGCTTTCTTATGATGATACATGA
>JAOXJJ010000001.1:9931740-9959781 GCA_025769935.1 Phoenix roebelenii
CCTTTAAGCTTTTCAAAACAGAGGTAGAGTTACAACTTGATAAAAAGATTAAAGTTGTGAGATCAGATAGAGGTGGTCCCAACATTCTCCCATTTGGACCATATTGACGCCATTTGTCAATGTGGGCCACAACTTGACGGGATCCCAACATGTTGCATCTTTTCTTTGTCTTTTTTTTTTTTTTTGAGAGAGAGAGGAATTTCACTTTGCTTGAATCATATTTGTTTAGCTCTTTCAAGTATCAATAAACTGGTTTTTGTGGATATGAATTCTCGGTGCAGGGTGAACTGCGACAGATATGGAGGGATGAGGTTCACATTTACTGGGGGCTCCTACTTCTATCAAGTCCTAATCGCCAATGTGGGTTCAGATGGAGAGGTGATAGCAGTTAAAGTAAAAGGGTCAAGAACAGGATGGATACCAATGGCAAGAAACTGGGGCCAGAATTGGCAGTGCAGTGCGGACCTGCGCGGCCAGCCTTTGTCTTTCGAAGTCACTGCCAGCAACGGAAGAACAGTAACATCATATAATGTTGCTTCCTCAAACTGGAGCTTTGGTCAGACATTTGAAGGAAAACAGTTCCTGAATTAGATGGAAAAAGATTAATGTCATCATTTTTTTTTGCTTTGAGGGAAACATTGAAAGATAAAGAAATCTACAATCGTATTTCTGAATCATGAGCCATCGTAGTTCCGTCGGATTGAAGGAAACTCCATGCTGGACCATGTGGAAATATTTTTTGCTGTATCGCAGAGATCTTGTCTAAAAGAAGATGATGGGGGTGGGATGATGAAGTTAACAATTGGGAAAGTCTGATAATCTGAAAAGAGATTATTTTGCAGTATGCATATAATGACATGATGTAAGTATATGGGAGGAGAAACTTTCATACCATCAGGACCTTCTTTGGCCATATATACACTTTGTAATCATTCTTCATGCTTTCTATGGAAACCGTTCATGCTGCCATCACTTTTCTAAAGACAACTTAGTTATTGATGCTGCATTCAGATGAAAAATGATACATAAGACATATGTATATATGTATGCATGAAGGAAGCCATGAACCAAAGATGGATTCGTATTAAGCAGAAGTTCAGTGGTACCAGATATCCAGCTATATGAGATTCAAAATTGTGCAAATGTCGACCGTCTCTTCAATGCTAAATAGAGGAAGCCATGTTGTTAAAAGGTCATGGAGGAGAACTTTTATGGTCTTGATTGCTTACTTTAACTCTGTAACCAAATTTTTCAAAATTATCAAGTGACATAAAGATATAGCATGAAATTTTATGTGAACTCAACCCAGATATTGAGCTTAGAGTGAAATTTTCCAATACTGTGTTTTAGTATTTATCTTCATTCTTCAACTGTTGATTTCGTTAGGTCCTATCGAATTTAAATTATGGTGGTTTTGGTGGGGCTTTTTTTGTGTGTGTGTATGACTTGCTGTCAAAAAAAAATCCAAAAAGTTGAGAAAGCAATCAAGAAAATAGCAAGAAGTAATTTGAGTCAAAAATGGAAAAAAAATATTGCATAAATTGAGAGTATCTTTCATTGTTTTGGATCTTTTAATGCATGGTTTCTGTTTATTCAGGTTGAAAACTTAAAAACTTCCAGAAAGTATAAGAATCTATTAGTAACTGATGGAGATGAAAAAGAATGATGCTGCACATCGACTAAAGTGTAATATATCTTTGAATTATTTATGTCAATTTACAAGATAAAACAAAAGAATCTAAATATCTTTAAAAGTAAAATTTAGAAACAGAAACTGCACATAAATATAAGTTTGATATGATGGTATAATAACTAGCATCATTTCACATGCCAATTCAAAATCCTTATATGAATTATAACATTTGAAGCAGTAGCAAAGTAGGTAAGGTTATTCTTTTCCTCTGGAAAATGGTTCAGCGTAAATCTGTAGACCCTTAACCTCTCAAGCCACAAAAAGCAAAACTTTGTGGTTTAATGAAATTAAAAATATTAATTTTTATTTTTCTCCTCGATTGAAAGATCTCAATTTCAAACCTTAGTGGTGGTTATTGGTGAATAACCACCGTATCCTCAAAAAAAAAAAAAAAAAAAAGTCAATATCCATAGCAAGGGTATCTTCGAACATTTTGCAGACTTGTTGAAAAAAAGCTAATGGCTACATTTTCATGACTAGGAATGTGGATCAATCAGTCTGTTAGAAAACAGAGTATTTGACTAGGAACAATTTATTTACTACTTGGATTGACGATGCAAGAGGCGTCATTTTTTGTTAGAAAACAGAGTATTTGATGATGCGAAAGTCATTCAATCAGTCTGTTGGTTCAAAATAAATTTGACTTCTAACCTGGCTTCTGGAGAGTATAGAGATTCCTTTCTTTTTTTCTTCTTCTTCTGATGAAATATAGAGGAATTTCTTATTAGAAGATAAAGAATGCAGTTTATGATATGAAGAAAAGAAATTGCAAAAGAAGTTAATGTACAAGAACAAGGGAGCAAGCCTGTTGGAGGTGGCTTTGTGGCTGTCTAAAGTCCTAACCGAATATAAGTTGCCCCTGGAGGACCAAGTGAGGCCTTTCTTTTCAGGGGACATTTGAGCGTTTCCTTCATGCCAGATGTACCACATAAGTGCCTTGTACAGCCGATCCCAAGCCAAAACTACTCCTCAAGCAATAGGCTGTATTGAATTGTCTCCTCCATAGAGCCACCTCGTTATCAAAGTTGGCCATTTGGCCAAAAGTAAGATATTTAGGTTTCTGAGATTTTTTTTTTTTAAATTCCCAATCTACCTTCTCTGCACACCATATCCTAATCCACCAAGCAATGAAATCTATTGATGTTTTCTTTGCCCTTCCAAAGAAAAGCTCTTCTCATCTTATCAATCTTGTTCATCACCCATCTGGGGAATCAAAGATGGACATATACTAGGAAAGAAGGGCTGAAAGCACAACATTGATTAGGCATAAGCAGCCACCCACCAAAAGCAATCTGCCCTTCCAGGAAGCAAGTCTCCTGCTGATCTTTTTTCAATTAGAAGCATCCAACACTACTTTAGAAGTTTCTTGTTATAAAGCGGCAATCCAAGGTGACGAATTACCTTGGCTCTCCTTTTTCAATTCATCGTGTGGCAAAAGATGAAGCTTCAATGTCGATACAGATAATCAAGCTATAGTGGAAGTTGATTTTGAGCCCCGTCGGCTCCTCAAAAATAAACAGAAGATTCGTGGTTGCAATGAGACTTCTTTTTTCATGCACAGAATAGAAGAGAATTATTGGCAATGTACAAGCTCGTAAATATTTTGAGAACAAGGAAGATCACCGATACCTTCAAGACGATCTCTTTTCTTCGACAACTTTTGCTTTGGTTACTAATGATGTCCTCTCTGTATTGCTCAAGCAGCCAGACAAGACCACCGAAGCTGAACAGAGAACATGAAGATCCGTGCGGGCGTGTGTTTGGTCCTATATCGATTATTCGCTTAGGTGATCTTGGTACTTATATAGGATCAAGAAAACCTAAAAAATACTTTTCGGCTAGCCTTTTTGGATGATATATTGGGTTGTGGCAGAGAAGGGCATGAATTCAACTACACCACTTTAGAGTAAAGCCCCAACCTCACTCACATTAAGGAGAACAAGAAATCTCACAAGGGCTTTTTTAAAGTCTTGCAACTCTGGAAACCATGATCTTGAACAAGCTGTTAAGAGGACTGTAGGACGAAGATCACGGACTGTATGCAAGCCTTCTTTCTCAGGAATAAGAGTCACATAAGCATAGTTGAACCTGTTGAGATCAAGGACCCCATTGTGGAAATCTTCCAGGATAGCCCTGCTATCATCCTTCTGTGGATTCTATTACCTCTGAAAGAATCACAAGGAAAACACTGCACATTTAATTTCTTCCTATGTAAAATCGGCTACTAAGCGCTCAAGATCAATAGAAGGGCAGCCATATGGAAGATTTCCGATCAATGGAAATAGATGAGGTGGCCAAAAAGAGCCAAAGAGGTTCCTGAAGAAATCATGAAGTTTTGAAGTGATTCTCTCCTGATCTGCGTATTCCACGCCATTAGCAACAAGTGATGCGATAAATTTCCTTCTTTTCCTGCCGGATGCCATTGTGGAGAGAGAGGGAAAAAAAACTCTATTCCTGTCTCCTTTCAGCCACGTAATTCTTGGCCTCGTCTCCAATAAAGCTCCTTCTTTTCAATCAATAGCTAAAGGCAGGAAAACAGAAGAAGATCTTGGAGCAACAGAACCCAGTAATTGTGCATATGGTGAAGTTTATTCACTAAAATTAGTGAAAAAGCTGAGTTGAACATAGCAATTGATTAGTCCTCATTAATCAAAGTTTTGCTAAGGCTACTCTCTGGGGAGACACAATTTTACCCAGCAAACCTTGAGAAGTTTCCTCAAGACTGTAGATAGTCCAGGATCTGCATTCAAGGTTAGCATCACTAGATGGAAAGTCCACGCCCACTGCTTGAGGCTCAGATCCAGCACTCCCATCCTTCAGCAATGTCCGGTTCGGCCTTGAGTGACCAGAATCATTTGATGGATGCTGACCGGTTGGGTCGCACTGCATCCCGAGCTTGCTCATTGTGGCTCGACCGAAACTCCGATGGCACATTTCTTTTTCAACAAAATATAGAGTTCCATACTAGACCAGCTTGGCGGCCAATAGATTGCAACTCTGAAGTCTATTTGACAAATATTATGAGTTTTATGAAGATCATTTGATGTCTGTACTTTCAAATTAATGTTTTAAACTACACTCTCTCTTGCTATTTTAGTTTGGCTGGAGACGACCGTGACTATAATTTGTAATTATGTTTTAACAATTCTTATCATAATCTTTCTTAGTGTCACTCAGTGGGATTGGTTGAGTAATTGAGGATCCGCATCCGCTGCACGAGCAATGCTAGACTAACCAATAGTCTGAACGGTTCTCCACAGTTGGCTAGTTTAGTTATGATTGATATGATGGGTTCATTTTTATTTCCTCGATGTAGTGGATTGCACATGCATGTCGCTGGTTCAGACCTCATTCATTCTGCAACAATTACCTAAATCCTGTGATTTTTAAGAATCCCATTTAAGAATGACCCTTTCTCTACATTTTAGCTGCAACAAATTCAAAGAAATGACCATGGAATCCTGGTTATGTCTGTGTTTCTTCTGCGAGAGCACCCTAAACGTTGGAGCTGCACTTGAACAGGAGATTAGTGTAACCTAATGTCAGAAGTGGGGTGAAAGACGAAAATGGGTAGGAAGCAGAGAGAAATTGTTACATATGTTGTAGATTAATCTGTTAGACGGTCAAGTTACATTACTGTCAAGTCTAAACTTCTCCAAATCATCATTTCCCTTAAACATTAGCCGAGCATTGTGCTGAGAAACTGTTGACTGATCAGCAAATAGTAGATCCTTCATGTACCGCAGCTGCAGCCGCTCTCTCTCCAACTGCAATTCAACCTCCTCAAAATGTACAATCTTATCCTGGACATCTTTCATCTGCAGATGTATATATGAAACATTTTTTAATCATTTCCCATAAAAGAACAAATGAATAAACAAACATAGGATTAAGCTCTCAAAATAAACATGGAGATGGCCGATGAAAAAGACCACCTGAACTTCCACAATGTCAGATACGGATCGCTCCACATCTTGGTGTTCCTTCTCAAGCTGTGAATGTGCCTCTGCAGCAGCCTCTTTAATGGCTTCTTCAACAGGTTGATCATTTGGGCAGAAAGCCTCTGCACAGGAAGAATACCACCCTTAATACTATCATAGAAAATATTAATGAGATGTCCAAATAAGAATGCAATAAAAAGAATCCAAATGAAATCCATGGGGCATAGCTGGTGCTCCATACATGATTACTCATTGAATTACGTTTCTAACAAAACAAAAACAGGTGTCAAAACCTATCTAAAGACTTTGACATCTTTAAAGCATTTTTTCCTTCTTCAGTATTTACTCAATCAATACTGAAATAACTGCAAGTACTAAATTACGTCTGCACAATCTTATCAATGGAAATGGAAGACTATCCATTATTAACTTTCATCACAGTAGTATCAGTTATGGACAGCTTACAAGACTGGTTGTACGCTAACAAATATAAACAGGAGAACTTTATTTTAATGTAATCCTAGTTAATATAGCTTTTAACTTTTTCATCTATTCCAATGTTTTTACCATTCAAACTGCTCATGCTGGCCAGGTCCACCTCATGTAATGCTGAAATGGCAGCTTGGGCTGCAGCTTTGACAACATCTGAACCAGCCATGGCAGATAAGAAAGCAACCTGAGAAAGCACAACTGTTAATGTTCAGCTCCAAAACATTCATCAGGTACACACATTTAGTGCAATTAACTAATTAAGCAAAAATGCAGGACCTTGCATGCTTCTATGGATTCCTAAGGATTAACAACAAAAGAGAATGCACTCATTTGCTAGCTTGTGAACAGCCAAAAAGAATTGAACATTGGACATATATTCCAGGGTTCATCCTAATCTTATGCATAAAACTAGCAGGGACTCAACTTACCAGCTCTAGGGGGGCGGGGTAAATAAGGTGCTAGGAGGTGTACAGTTTAGTAGGACACTTCAGAAATCTAGCCCATATACACCTTAGCAGGGTGTCACTCTTCTAAGTTGTAAAACCCTTAACATGTGCCAGACCCAACAACAAGCGGCACCACCAGCATGCACCCATACCTATACCGTGGCTCCACACAGAGATCTCATATTGGAGGTAGGTCGAAGTGTCAATAATCACTTAATGCTCAGCTAAATTCCCACCGGACCCCCTGTTGTTGAATTAGCAGGGAGCACTGTGATTCAAAAACATATTACATCCTAGGACTCCAAATTTAAAATCTACACAGAAAGAGAGATGATTATCCTCTCTTTAAATGTTGACTAGGCATGACCGTAATTCTTTAACTGTCCAAAATGCAAGCTATTTGATTGAAATGCATAAGCTGACTGTAACCACAAAGTGTCAACAGTGAACTAAATTAAGGGCTTGAGACTACAATTGAAACTACTATCCTACGGCAACTGCAATCAATGAACCACTGATTTGAGAGAGGCTGTGATGATTGATTAGGTGAAAAAATTTAGCTTTGATGCATAGTTCATAACCCATTGAGGGAGAAAAGATGCTGCTTGATGAGCTGTCAATGGTCGGCAGCTTTAGTTTTTTTCAGATTACAAGGGATAGATTGGGCATGCATTAAGGATTGAGAGCACAAGCCTTACAACGCATTGGCATCACATATCATATAGCAAAGTAAATGATGGATCATAATGACTCGAACAAGCTCCTAGGCCTTTCAAGGGTCTACTTTCTGAATATGAAGTTTCAAAAAAGACCTGAACCATCTACCAATTAAGCACCCTGTTGTTTAGCTACATTGATGTGATTTCATGTAAATGAGGCAGAAGAATCACACAAGCAGACCCATCTAAATGAGATATACAGAGCATTTAAAGCATAAATAAACATATAAATGCATAAGGAAATAAATAAACACGTTTCCATAGATGTATTATCAAGGTGAAGTACTTAACGACATTTCCTAAGATTACTAGCATTTAAAATGAGCGTTTTGAGGGGGGTAATAACCATATGCTGCAGCTGACCTACAGATTAACCGACTCCAAGTACAAAGTTCAGTGTAAACCTGAGCCATGATTGGGTTGCTTGCATCTGTTAATGGTGTAAGATGCCTTCGCTTTGTAGGACATGACACTGCAACATTTGTCTCTTCATGCCCAGCACTCACGTGATCATTTTTCTCATACTGCTTACCATCTTCCCCAATTTCTGGAGGCCCCAAGAACTGCTCTCCAAAAGGCAACTTGATGAATCTAGCAACACAGTCTTTCTCACTTCTACTACCAACATGTTCAGCCACCATTTTCCAGTCTTCACCATAGTGCAAAATGGCCTCAAGTAGGTGAAGAGTCTCTTTGTCAGTCCAGTCAGTTTTCGTTTCTTCACTGATATCAACCCGTTTGAAATCGGTTGAACTAAGGCCAGGCCTATAGTTGCCACGAACAAAGCATCTTGCGCAGAGAATAATGTCTGCCTGATCAACAAAAAAAGTTACAATCAGCTCTAAAAAATTTCTCTCTCCTGCAAAACCGTTATTTAATATATCTCAGAGACAATTGTACTGAAAAGACAAAAAAAATCAAAGTAAAACTCAATAATTTGAACTAAATTACAAATTTTATATTTAGTGCATTGTTTTAAGTCTTTATCACCTTCAAGTTTTGGTGACATATCGCCATGGCAACTTGGCATCTAAATCATCAGCTGTCAGATATTAGACTCGAGTAGACCTAATACATTGTATAATCATATGAGCCAAACCAGAAAGGCCACAAAAGATCCATAGAGCCAAATTGAGCCCAAGTTAACGAAGATTCAAAAAAGCAGACCCAAGTCCAAGTCTAACCATTGGGTTTCAAGCCTAAGACAGCCAAAGCTCAAATCAATTGACCACCAGCCAAGGTTTTCAAACTGCCTAGATGGTCATACATGGTGAACCCCTTCAGAGTCTAGGTGTAATGCCTAGCCAGCAACATGGGTCCTTAGAGTTGAAATCAAGGTTTGCCATCTCGATACTAGACCCCATATCGGTTATAGTATCAATACGCTCGATGTGAAGGCCGGTTTGGCGTACCGAGTGTCAGTACACCCCTCGCACCGCATACTGGTTCGATACCAGGCGATACGATCAGTCGCGCTGGTACTGACGGATATGGAAAACCTCGGTTGGAATTGTATGATAAGCTTAGTTTCCCAACATTAAATGTCACCAACTCATATTAATGGAACAATAAATTCGCATTGCTCCATCAATCATTAAAATAGGGGAAGAAATATTTGATGGATGGTACGTAGACGTATACGTGGTTGATTCATGGGCAAACAAGTATCTATTAGATTGTTGTATTAGAAATTAGAATAAAGTATGAATTAGATGGTGATCAACTCGTCTGATGTGATTAATAACCCATAAGTCACTCATTCCTTGGTTTTTTATAGGTGTGTTTTGTTCGCTTTTTTCCATCTGTGTTGGGTGGGAGGCTGCAAAATCTAAACTTGTATTATAGACCATTTAGTAAATGGAGCGTTGCCTGTACAAGTATCAACAAAGGCATTGTGCATGTAAGATTTGAGGTGGGTAAAACTACAAAAGTATCTCCTCTTCTATATCGAGCACCTTATTGGATTCATAAACATACTCTCTTATTGGCAAAAAAATAGTTTTTATATATGTCTCTATATCATCTTTAAGGCAACGATAAACCAAAATGGGTGCTTACAAAAAAGAAAAGGTGATTATCAAGGATGTAGACTTCACGTCAAGCTATGCTTTATGCACAAATTGTGCATGTCAGATCTGATTGAGGTAAACCACGAAAAAGTTAATTCTTCTGTAAAAGAGACCATTCTCAGATTCACATATAGGCGCACTTTTTTGGCAAAAACAGTTCCTATGTCTATCCCTTGCTAATTCCTATATCATATTTTGGAAAGCAATAGAGCAAAGCTGGATGCATCTATGGAAAGGAAAGTCTGCGTATCAAGGATATGGATTTTACACCAAGAAAGACATAATGGCTAGTGCATGATGAGGGAATTCCAATCATATATAGAATAGGTGTAGGTAAATTCTGCATAACTGCCTCTCTAGTGTATCACAAAAAATTGATACATGTGTGCATTTATGAAATGTTAGCACTAAATACACTGAAATGCATGTGCAATTCCAAATTGAAATATAAATAAAATAATTGATGTAAGAAACGTTATTGTAAAAATCAGCTGCTATGGCCGCTCTAGCGGTTTCAGGCCGAGACTGCTAAGTAGCATGTTGTATTAAGCACCTGATATATCAAATAAAAACCTGCTTCCACTACGCTATAGGATCAAAGTGGAATGGATTAGTTTCCAATTGGATGATTTGGATACCTCTAGTTCTGATGCTCCAAGAGCAAACCTCTTAAAATAGCAAATGACAATTGATCATTGAGATAGTTAATCATCAATTTGTCATTTGACTTTTGTATCTAGACTCAAGTGGAGTCCATTATCTATTGCTAATAATATTTCGTTTGGTGAATTATGTTATATGATTATCCATATCTTTCTTCAATAGTTAATGTTGTATAATTCTGTACATTTTCATCTTATGAGTGGTATTATCATGTTTAGCGGATGATGATATTTATCACTAGATTTTGGACCTGTATGTTATATAGATATCGGTGTGATATCATGATGTTAGGTGGTGATGTTTTAAAACTTTGCTCTTCATACTTTTCCATTAATTTTGGAGTGAAGTTGATGTAAAATATTTATTTTTGATACTTAGTAACAAAAAACATTGATATGTTTTGGCAGCCCACTTTGGGCATATAGCACCTGTTATAGTGCCAGCTATCCACTATTTGCTATGAAACCTCCCAGCAACTGCATACCTACTACAGGCTTCATAACAGATTGACTATAAATTGAATCAAAGGAATGTAATCATATATGGTAATTCAAAATGGTGCTCATATTAGATGGAAACATTGAAAAGGATTTCATCGAAATCAATGTCTTATGGACTATGACTAACTTCTCATATGAGTTATGAGAGGAAGCATAAGTTTGACTTAATAAGGAGAAACTGACAAAGAATAATTCAAAATTATATTGGTATATGTAATTTAAATTTGAGGCAGCTCAGTATGTTGAGCAACTTAACTTTGTACTTGGAAGCTACCAAAAAAGAATGGCAGAATGTTGCCCTTAATAGGAGTTATTGGATAAGGATCAATTAGTCAATCATTAATAGTCAGGATGACCCTTTGGTGATAACTATGGTTTATATATGCTGTTATCAACATTAGAAATCTCAATCTACAAAATATCCTGACCCCACATCAACACCATATCACTTGTCGTACAACTAATATTGACATGGGGATATTGTCTGATTTGGCAAACTGTGAGTAGATACAGGGGGCATACCACACCTCATCCTGTACTAGTATGTGACCAGTACATGACTGTGTACCATGAGATTTCATACTTCATCATCATTTGTATGCAGCTAATGAGACCATGGACCCATGGGACAATGACAGTAATCATATATGAAAACACATAAAAGGTAAGTATATGAGCATCTAAGCAATGCATTCGAACAGACTATAACACATCAAGTTTTAGAATGGCACATGGCATTAACAGCCAGAGAAACTTACATAGTTCAAATGAAAGGTAAAAAGATTGTTAGGTACATAAGTAGTTGCAAATTCTATATGCTTCTGGGAATGTCTTAGACATGCCTTATGGAGAGATATGACACAGGAGAAAGGAGAAAGAACAGGCATTAGACCATGTTAGCACAAACTAGACTGTATACTATAAGTTACCCACCTAGATGTCAAGTGAAACTACAATAAAAGCAGTCACCAATCACAAGCAATTTGGACTTGTAAAAGCTATGGCATTTGAAGATTTATTAGCAGTCGATCAAATTTAGAAAAAGAATTATAAGCATTTTTAAATTCTTACTAACTGATTTATACTACTCAATATTCACTAACTTATATGCATGACCTAAATCAACAAACAACTACTAACTCTTTGTTGTAATCTCCCGTAAATACAGCAATTGGGAAATGTTGCTTTGTAGTCAAAAATATACCTAAAAGGAACACTAAATTTCAAAAAGAAAATTACTCAAGCCAAGAAATCAATCACCAACCTTATCAGTAGCAAAGCAAGCGATGCTACAGACTGACTTGCAGTTGCTGCACAGCTTCTTGGGGCTCTCCTTCTTTTCTAAAGCTCCCTCAGTCTCTCGCTTCTCCTTCAAGCTGGGCTTTGCGGATGGAGCATAATTGATCAAACCCCACTCCTCGAGGAAATCAAACACCCTTCGGATCGACCCTACGTCCCCGATCAGCCCTCGCCGGGCCTCGGTGAAGGTGATCTTCCTCGAAGGGTTTCTCCTGAACCGTCTGATGATCGAGTCCCTGTAGTACTTGTAAACCCTTGGGTTCCTTGAAACTGACTTCCCGTCGAAGAACTCCGGCAGGATCTTCCGCTCTGTCTCGTGGATCTCTCCGAAGGAAAACCACCCTGGACAAAGGGGGAAAAACACTAAAACTGCTGAAAAGGAGACAAAGCTAGGGTTTTGGAAGGGAGAAAAGAATGCTCCAAGGGGAAAATTAGGGATTTCGTGGGACTTTGAGTTACCGGAGCAGCTGGGGATGGTGATGGTGTAGGAGGGCGCGGGCGCGGGAGAAGGTTCCGGCGTCCGGGGGCTGGCGGCGGGGAGGAGTTCGGCGGGGTCGGCGGCGGGAGTCTCAGATTTGACAGCGGGAGTGACCGGAGGAAGGGGGGTTTGCGGCGGCCGGGGGGGATTCGCCGGCGACGGAACGGGGGTCTGGGCGGGCGGCGGAGGCGTCGCCATGGGGACGGAGGGGAAAGGTTCGGACGAGGATTCAAGTACCAACGGGATGGCCAATTTGCCCCTACTGCACATATAAATTCCGAAACTTGTCCTGCCGAGGGACGGGTGGTTTCGCCAGTTATATCCGGCAATATATTTACCGACTTAATTATTTTCCAGTTTTAACCGTTTTCTTGAAGTAGACGAGCATGCAAGAGCAGGTTCTGCCACATGGGAGGATGAAGGATGAATTACAAACAGGGGTTCAAGTTTTTTCGATCATCATAATTTTATGACAAAGTTCACATTTAGAGATAATCAATAAGAGTAATTATAGTGCTAACCTATCAAGTTCACCATCCTTGTCTCTATTGGGGACTAAAATATACCCTGAAAATGATGACTCATTATCTCACACTCATTCTTTTTTTTTTTTTAGGATACACCGGCAACTTATACTAGTCTCGCATGAGCATTATCTCTCACACTCTTTATAAATAAATTTAACAGTAGCTCAATACTTTTCTAAGCCATGATCATTTGCAGAGGACCTTTTTTTGATTGGTACAAGAAGGTAGGGTTGCAAGCCGATTGAATTTAGCTGCTTCCGATTTGAAACTAATTTTAAATTAATCTAAACAATCTAAACCAAAGTTTTTGAGATTAGGCTTGGAGTCAAAAAAAAAAAAAAACATGGTTTCATATCCGAACTGATCCTATACTAGTATAATACATACACTCCAGTGTGAATATAACAAATTTGATTTTTTTGTTTATCATAAAATGCATCAATAAAATTAATAATTATAACTATATGTCTTTATGAATCAAATGTTGTAGATTATATTATATCTACATATTGTATAGTATATTTTATTGTATAATATTTATCATTAATGATCCGATTTAATCCTAAAAATAATAGATCAATAAAATTAGTTGCAGTTCAATCCAACCTGACGTGCTTGCAGTTGTACAAGAGGTGGTGCAGATTTTTTTTTTTTTTGGTTGTAATATGCGGGATCCAAACTCTTTCTTTTATCAGAATAAGTAAATAATAAAATTAGAATATAATTTTCTATTAGTTTACACATAATTCGAGGGTTGCAATAGCAAAATGTACAATGCCAGGGTTGGATTTATAAATTCGATGTTTAAGGCAGCCAATCTCCCGTCTGGCATTTGAATTTTGAAAAAATAACGTTCGGCACCCCGCAAGCCCCAAGAACCCCAGCCGATACGCAGCAGATAGAAACCCACTGCCAAACCAAACCCCTCTCCTTCATCAAATCCTCTCCCCCCGCCCCCCTTCGGAATCTTTCTTGCTGCCCTTTCCCCAGAGAGGGAGGATGGGCGAGAGAGCCATGGATCTCTACGAGAAGCTGGAGAAGGTGGGAGAAGGGACCTATGGGAAGGTGTACAAGGCCCGAGAGAAGGCGACGGGAAGGATCGTCGCTCTCAAGAAGACCCGCCTTCCCGAGGACCACGAAGGGGTCCCTCCCACCACTCTCCGAGAGGTCTCCCTCCTCCACATGCTCTCCATGGATCCCCATGTCGTCAGGTCGTCCCTTCAACTTACCCCCCCATCCCTCCCCGCCCCCGCCCCCCCTCCCCCCCCTACCCCCCCAAAAACAAAAGACTCTCGGTTTTATCTCCTCTCTATCAAGGGGCATTCATCTAGAGAACTTCTTAAATTTCCATTTCTGGTGTCCCAATTCATATAGATGGGTTTTGGTTCTTTCCAATTTTCTTGGTTTAAGATCCTTTGATGATCTCTGTTCTTGTGATCGCTAAAAGTGCACTCTTTTGGGGTTTGTACAGCTCGAGGCTACGATTCTAAGGATTTTATTTGGTATATCTTTTCTTGGTTATGAGATCCATGATTTTTGTTTCCATGATTGATGAAAGTGCTTTCTTTTGGGGATTTACTACTCGATGCTCCAATTATAAGGGTTTTAGTTGTGGTTTTGGTTTATTTATTCATGTAAATATATTTGTAAGGATTCTTTTTCATATGTGATGAGATGAAGTCTAGAGAATGGGCTTTCTTTTCATCCATTAGGATTTTCTTGATTTCTTGAACTGAAGATTTTTCTACCTTCTTTAAGGGAAAAAATCAACAGCAGTTTTATCTGGCATGCTTGTTTTGTAGGACATAGGCGGGTTTTGATTATGCAAATTTGAACTTTATTTAATGGTTTATCATTCCAAAATTCCTATATATTTGTTTTATTCTCTTTTGTTGGTATTATTTGCTTTTAATGTTTGTGTTTCTTCCCATATACCAACTTATCTTTAATTTTTGCTCAAGACTTTATTTGGATATTATCAGAGAGATTCATTTCTAATCTATCTTGCACTCTGTTTTCTTTCTCCGTGATTGGCTGTGATAATATTTCAATGCATGGGTTTTATTTTAATTTCGCTAACTGGGCTATCTTGAATTGCATCTATATTTTATTGTTTTCTTATGTTGATTTACTGTTGATTCATGTCCCAAGAATTCTAGTTTACTACTCTCGACAAGCACATGCTCCATCAGAAATAGATCATTCCTCTTAGGACGAGGTGATGTAAACCTTTCTTTTAAGGTTGATGTGATGGTTTATTTTGTTGACATGTTACTGTAGGCTGCTGGATCTCAAGCAAGGTGAAAATAAAGAGGGGAAGTCAATACTGTATCTGGTATTTGAATATATGGACACTGATCTCAGAAAATATATCAAAAGCTTTCGTCATATGGGCAAGATGATTCCACCAAAAGTCGTGAAGGTAGCTTTTTTGTGGATATTGATATATACTACATCAAAATAATGAAAGTTATGTGTGATGTGTATGAAATTTGTGGCAATAGAAGCAATTTTTTTTAATAATTGAAATCTTTGATAATGTGACCAGGATGATAGTTTGTCCATGAACAATCTACATACTCTTCTTATCGAAGAACCGGCGTTATCAATCTTAGAAAAGAATAAATTCTGCATTAGTGATATTCTGATGATTTATTTGTTCTGCTGAGATCTCTTTTTCTTTGAGACAAGTTCTGCTGAGATCTCAGAAGCTGATAATTGTTGGTGCAGGCTTTGATGTATCAACTTTGCAAAGGTGTTGCATTCTGCCATGGTCATGGCATACTTCATAGGTACATATAAGTTGGCTCCAATTTTGCTTTAATCATAGCCACTCAAAACATTGTCTCATTTTCTGCTGGTAATTCTTGAATCGATATAGGGATTTGAAACCTCACAATCTCTTAATGGATCGCAAGAGAATGATGCTTAAGATAGCAGACCTTGGACTCAGTCGAGCATTCACTATTCCTGTTAAGAAGTACACTCATGAGGTTGGCTCATGAACTTAGAAGCTTAATATGTTTGTGTTTTGAAAGTAATGTCTCATTAATCACCTTACAAGAATCTCTTTCATCTTCAATTCCATGTCTGTTTATAAGATTCTTTGATCATTATCAATCTGTTGTGTGATCCATTCATTCAGATTCTGACACTGTGGTATAGAGCTCCTGAGGTACTTCTTGGGGCCACACGCTATTCCACGCCAGTTGATATCTGGTCTGTTGGCTGCATATTTGGTAGGAAATCTTGCTTTCTTTGTATCCGGAATTTATATTATAAGCAGCATAGTTTTCGTCTTTAAAAAATATTATAAACAGCACAGTATATATGCAATAAGCTTTTTATGCTGGGCTTTCTGAATTTCAGCTGAGCTAGTTACAACTCAAGCTCTATTTGCTGGAGACTCAGAACTGCAGCAGCTCCTTCACATTTTCAGGTTCAGTAGTTTGTTGATCTTCTGCTCTCTCCCTCTTTTTGTCAGCCATTGAATTGTCTTTATAAGGTCAATTTTCTTTCTGGTACAGATTGTTGGGTACCCCAAATGAAGAAGTGTGGCCAGGAGTCAGCAAATTAGCAAATTGGCATGAGTATCCTCTATGGAGCCCAAAGAGTCTGTTGTCTGTTGTCCCTAACTTAGATTCTAAGGGGATTGATCTACTCACGGTGAGTTGGTTCTTTTGTGAGTTCTGATACAATCAGTCTGGATCTATGCAGCAGCCACTATATAAAATATCAAGTGGCTAATGTACTAGAGGAATCATTTTATATTTGTGTGCTTTCATGCAAATATTTTTTTATTGGTTGCTTTTAGCCTTCTCTCCTTTATTCTCAGTCTTGCATGACATGCATGCCCCTAAGCTAGGTGTTTTTCTCCCTTGCAGAAAATGCTGCAATATGATCCTTCAAAGCGAATTTCTGCAAAGAAAGCTATGGAGCACCCATATTTTGATGATCTGGATATAACAAATTTGTAAAATGGTGCTGCTATATTTCTTGAAAAATTGGAGCCTTACTTTCTGACAAATTGTGGCTGATGTCAGCTGTTGTTTTTCTGTTTTACATGCTTTCCTCAAGCAATGGTAGTCTGTATTAGCATTTTACTACAGGTAATGAGTATAACCTGTATCAGTAAATTGCTTGTCTGCAAAATTCAGTATTGTGCAAATTGTTTGGATGCAAGGTTAGGATATTATGATTTACATGCTTTAGTATGATCTTTATTTGGCCAAGGTAAGCTCGGAACAAATGCAATGCCGTGTTTTTTCTCTATTTATGGCTTCTATTTGGAAATATTGCCATTTTGTGTACTAGTCTGTGATAGCATTTTACTACAGGTAATGAGTATAGCCTGTATCAGTAACTTGCTTGTCTGCAAAATTCAGTATTGTGCAAATTGTTTGGATGCAAGGTTAGGATATTATGATTTACATGCTTGAGTATGATCTTTATTTGGCCAAGGTAAGCTCGGAACAAATGCAATGCTGTGTTTTTTCTCTATTTATGGCTTCTATTTGGAAATATTGCCATTTTGTGTAGCACAACTCCAAGATGAGTTTGGTTGCCAGAAATCCCTTTCTAGGTGGAGGGCAATGAAAATAAACTCTTTAAGACTGACAAAAGTAGGAGTCCTGAGTTTGTTTACTTGCATATAGAACAAGCTCACACTTGACAGATTATTCAGTTTTACATAAGGCAATCAAGCACATGATCATGATAAGTATTTTACAAACTTAAAAGAGGACAGGTAACCACTAATAATTTTCAATAGGTTTTGAGTTTTGACAGATCAGCAGCATTAGCTGTAGGAATAAGTCATCGGCTATACTAGGTATGCACAGCATTATCGATATAAGGTAACACTTTGGTCAAAACCATTACGTAATCAGCATAAGACCATGAATGATAAGGACAGCATTGCCTGATTAATATAAGCCTTACTCGATTATGATGATTTATCAGCATAATTTTTTTGTATTCTTTGAGTTTGTCTTTATGGTGAAAATTGTACTAGGCTCAGAGAGGTTGGACGCAAGAAACGAAATGTTATTTTAAAGGTCTAGAGATTTTATACAGTGAGACCCTTCCCAGTTTTAGAGTCGCAACAACACCAAGAACAATGACACTTGCATTCTAATTTCTAAAACCACAAATATTGCACCACCAAAATGAATAATGCACAGGTCACTCATCTGTATTTTCCTGGTGAGCTGTAAAGAGCACATTTCTCTGAAGTTTTCATTGAAAGAAAGGTATTCCTTTTCTGCTCCACTAAAATTGCAAGTATGTACAACCCAAGATTGAAAATTTGAATCCTTTCCCTTGCTAGCTGAAGTACCCTTTGATTATTGTTGATATGTGATTAATAACTTTTATGCTATACTTTTCAGAATATATCACAAACTTGGAGGAATATTCCACTTTACTATCCCAGTAATCAATATTTGAATTGTCACAATGTGTATAGGAAATAGAAGTATTGGTTAATCCAATGCAAATCCCAAACAAACATGTCAATTAACTGGGTGCATTAGATCAAGCAGTAGGCGAAACTTGTTTCTTATTCCTCTGACTGTCATAACTGTCTGCTTTAATTCCACGGTCATCCCATGCCGCATCCTGTTATAGCACAATCAGCAAATTGTAGAAATGTCAACTTATGGAATTCCCTGCTGAATATGTTGTATGGTTAAGAGAAGACCCCTTGCCAAGGTTAAGAGAAGACCATCATGACACAAGCCACAAGAAGAGTGTCAACCAGAGGGTGAGTGCCACTGAAGCCACAGCATATGTCCATAGAAAAATCACAGATAGTTCTCCTTCACCAGCCTCAAACATTTGGATCATGGAAGCTGCCAGTCCACAAAGAATTCTCAGAAATTACAAAAGAAACAGCTACGTAGACTTTGATGTAATTTTAGGGATGTTAGTTAAATGCTAACAGAAACCTGGATATAGGGGGGCTGAGCATATTACCAATGTTCATTGCAGGTGGAACAGCATGCTGAAGCAGAAGAATAAACTGATATAAAGGATCTGGGTGCACAAGACCTAGATGAATTGCCCCCTTTACTATGGCTGCCCCAAATAAGGGCAGTGCAATATAGCGAACAACTGCAACTCCAAGAATGAGGGTGGATTTGACACCGGGACCATGTAAGCCTGGATAATTGCATTGAAGATTTATTAAAAACTACTTGCAAGGACAATGAGCATGAATAAAGCATAACCAAAGAATCATGACCTTTGGTAAGGTTTCCTCCTGTTATCAAGATGAGACTTGGAATCGTGCCATTACTGCAAGCAAACACAAATATATATATATATATATATATATATAGAAAGGGCGATTCGATTAGTCTTAGAAGAAGCAGGTATGTCATCTAAGCTGACGCCGTTCAGAAGTGGAACATGTAGAAGAGGTTTTGACATATAAATTATAACCTCAGAGCATAGAAAAGGGTACTAAAAAATTGATTAGCCCTCCAAGCAATCCAATTCTGTAGCATGGCCCTTTCCAAATCACCCTCTATGTGCTCAATGGTTCAGGACAAAAGAAAGAAGGAAAAAATGAAAAATGAAAAAAAATGTAAGTACAAATAAACTTGATGGTGATCATTAGCCACCGAGATCCAGTTTTTGACTTTGGTCCAGTTAAAAATTAAAAACAATATAGTTCCATTACGTTGGGTGTAAAAAATGTTTTCTGATTCTTTGTTGTGCAGCAAATTCATTTTTGATATAATATGAGTTGCGTAGCATTATCATGCATATAGAGGCATGTTAGATCAGGGGTGAGTAAATGTGCTGTAACAAAAAACAATTTGATTCCTCTGCGAAGAACTTTGGTCAAAAATATTGAATCCATTCCTGGTACTAACTAAATGTAATACTCATGGTTTACAGCATTTGTTTGATTAAATTTTAACTCTTTATATTGTTCCTAAGAATGCTAACAAAAGTTGCTACTTGCAAAATTTAAAGATGCTATCTTCAAAAATATTGTCATCATATTGGCACAATTTACCTGGCAGGTGCATGTCATAGAGAACATTGACATCTATAATGTAAGTGTTCAATAGACATAATATTGTTTGGATATAAAATTAAGGATCGTACCCCAACAAAGCAACTGAATCTTGAATAACACGAAGTGGAGCATCTTGACCTACAATTGCTTCTCTTATTTGGGGGATCACACCGATAATAAATCCAATGATCTAGTAAGAAAGATGCGAAACAAAAAAAATAATAATAATTTGGGGACAGAACGATCAATCCAGACTTGAGTTCATAGAGTAATCAAGTTTTAATTAAGAGATTTACACTACCCTGTCTTTATGCAGTATGTCAGAGACAATCATCTTTCTTTCTTACATTTCAGGATCAACTGAGCATTTAACGAAGATCAGGTCAATGACCATGCACAAAATAAACTGCCCTCACAATAAGTTAATCCAGATTAATTTAGTTTTTTCCCTTATTTTTGTAATGATAGGAGACATTTAACTTGCTAATCTTGATTTGACACAAAGATCTTGACATTGTAAATTAACAACGAGAGTTCTTATTAGATTGTCAGTGCACCATTGATATTCCAACTTGCCTTTCTTGCTTTGCAAAAATATCTAGCTTTTCTTCGAAACCAAAAAAGAGAAACAACAAAACAAAATGGAGGGTGGAATCGTGACCAACACATTATTCTGGAGAAAATGGCATGTTAAGTTAAAGTTTTTTGTTCTTAAGCTTTTAGGAAAAATGATTGTAATTGTCCTTCAAGAGATATGTCACATTGTGGGTACTTATTAATAGACATAAACATATGTGCCAAAAAACTTAGCAAAATGTTTTTAGGGATCATGGTAGACTCATGTCATCTAAGCTATTATTTAGAAAATTATTATAGTTCAAGGTCCTCAAAGTACCATCATAGGGACCAAATTATGGCTGAAGGCAGGAATAATGTTGCCAAAGGTCACTTCAAAGGGTATGCACTTTCATTGAGTTATCTATAAGGGCTTGTTTGGTTCGCGGGAAGCATTTTTCCTCTTGGAAATATGATTCGTGGGAAGTAGATTTCTAGGAAGAGAATGCCTGGGAAAGCACTTTTGGCATGTTTGGTTAACCATCCATTTTCCTGAAAAAGTTATGTGTAATTTTTATTATACCGTTAATAAAAATTAGGTCTTTAATGCATGTTTAATGCTGAAGGGCCTTTTTGGACAAAAATAAAGATGGAGTGATTACCGCCTCATGAGAAAGTAACTTTTCCATGTTTTTCATGAGAAAGACTTTCCCATGAAATGTGGGAATCATATTCCCATGGAAATACAACTTTTCCATCTCTCTCCTTTGAAAACTCCAACCAAACAAGAGGCATCTCATTACTTTCCTGTTGACCACACTTTTCCCCCTTCTTTTCCCGCGAACCAAATGAGCCCTAAGCGAAATATCGAATAAACAATGATAGTCCTTTTGCAAATAATCATCAATTAAGTGAAGTACAAAGCATATCAAGATGTGATGAAATAATTTAGATATATATAATATAAAAATGTGGCATGACATTAGTGTTTAGCATGTAAATAATATATTATAAGGTAGTTAATTAAATTATATAGAGGCCAGTTAATGAAAGAGAGAAGGGCTTTTATTAGGCCAGTAAATGATTTAATCAAAACTCAGTCAAGAACAAATCAAAAACCTTGAACTGAAGAGCATGCTATCTGCAGAACCAATTTATTAGGTGCACCAAATGGATACTGACCCATTGCAAGTTAACTTGATCCATGATACAGGATATGGATTGCTCCTACATCACTTAATGGTTCCATATAGTTTTATATTATCTTAGACAGCATATCAGAGTTATTAAGAAAAAAATTACTGATTTAATTTACTAACTTGATATTGCTCTCCTCAACAAGAAATGACACATCCACTTTTCAGAAAAATAAGCATACCACTCCGATGGTTGCAGGCGCAAACATCCTTTTAAGGTGAACTACTACTGATAATTTGCTCATAAGATTTTTAATCTTATTTAATCTTGGTGCCTGTAAGAGATCGTAGATATGGTTAAAATTTGATAAAAAGGTAGAACATGAATATATGATAAAAAGTTTGTCCAGCAGTTTCTCATCTGACATCTATCTACAAATAAATATGAAACTCATGAATAAGAAAAGAAAGGTAATAATTTTTCTCTTGATATTGTTGCAATATTCATATTATTTCATTTGATGAGACAAACTCTGGCAAGATCAAAGTTCAGATTAATACTTATGAACAAGTTGAAGTGTTAAACTAATCAAGGATGAAGGATTACAAATTGTCCTTGACTCCTTGCATCAATCAGGGCTCATATGGTATTTACAAGAGGCAGAAACACCATTTATCATAATGTCAAATTAGATACTAACAAGATGGTATTTTCCCCCCAATTTAGATAACAGAAAATTGCAGACAACAGCTGCGCGCAGGGCCCCTCACCAGACATCGCAGGGGCCCTTTTTGAGATAACAGAAAGCCATCAGATACTTCAGAATTTAGTTTAAGATTTGTAAAAACATCAAACGCGCTGAAACACATTATGCTGCAGTAACAACTGAAAAACACATTAAGGAAAACCGATTTCTTTAGAAAGCAAATGCAACAAAAACGTGAAAGGAAACTGTGGGTTCAGTCATCTATAATTGAGTGTAAAGCACATAACTCCGTTCTGTTTGTGATATAGAATGTCAGCTGCACCTTGTGAAATGAGGAAATATTATTCATGAGAGGTTTTGTGTTGTAGGGAATACTATGTACTTTTCTCCCTGCATTTTTTTCCCATGAATACTTAAATTCAGAATTAGTGCTGCCGATGATAATGATACCTGAAATTAGAAGTTTTGATAGTCACAAAATGTTCTCGAATTTTGATGGGTTATGCTTTGACACTAAAATTGATACCTGAAGCGACTTGTAAATTAACCCCTAGTTTTTGTGTTTGAATGCAAAGATATATTACCTGACAACAGCATAACATCAAATCAATTTGGAAAACATTAATTGCAAATCTGTATATTAATGTTTTACCCCAATTGAAGGAAAACAAAGCTTTACAAATATGGCATTATATCATTTACAATTGCAATATCATGAAATAGGTAAATGGTAACAAACAAACAACTTCTGGGACATTTGAATACTTAGAGGGTTTTTCCCTATGATTTTCCAAAAGCTAGCTCGAAGCTTTTCTTTTTCAGTTTGTATATGTATATTCTGATAATTGATCATATTTTCAACTGCAACTCTCATCAACCATCAGATATTGCCACTTGTGTCTAAAGTGATTGTTGTAATGTTTTGTATGGGAAATATCAAGAAACAATAAATAACTAGCATGGAACTTGTTAGTTAAGATCTGGCTTGAAGTGCAACAAATAAAGGAGCAATGCATGGAAACAATCTCCCCTTTTGCATTATATTCCTCAGATTTAACTTGAAGAGTTGCACATTCAGCTGAAGAAAGATAAGTTACCATGCAGCCACTAGTTGATACTTCCTCAGGTGTGCTGCATGTGCAGCTATGAGGGAGTAAACTTTTAGTTTCTTCTGGAAACTCCACTTTTGGTAGGTTGTTGTTCATTTTGCCTTCTTCATCACACAAAGATATTCTCACAATATTGTAGACATAAGACCACTGCAGAATAGTGCCTATCTGCATTATTAAAATAATCAATAACAATTAGCACTAGCTTGTGGACAGTTGATTGTTTTAAAGTTGCTGATTACTGATCAGTAACTCATGAACATGCTATCGAACAAGTTTATCTGCACATGTAAGTCACTTTAATAGAATATCGCATGAAGACAATCCACATGTATTGCACAATGGAAAAAGGTCACCCATTGGTCAACTAAAGTGCAAAAACTTACCGCCATTGAAAGGGATGCATATGCTAATCCATATGTACCACAAACATCAGGACTTCCTAATGGGGTACCTTTCTCTTTGCACATTGCAGGGACCAGGATGAGAAGTAAATTGCCCACATTTCCTGTAATGAAAATTTACTAAATTATAATCTAGTTCCTCTCTGAATTACACTAATGACAGGTAGAGTTGTTGCAGCATATAACCTGAATCCAGAAGTAATCTAGATTTTCAACAAAAATTCTTTTAGTTTACGGATAGAAGTCAGAAACTAGAGATGCATCTAGTATTCACTATGGTGTAAATACCTTGAAAAATCTAAAGGAATGATATAGAACACCAATACGACAATGCTAAGTCACTCATATTATTAGGAGTGGTGAAAGCTTGTCAACATTATGATAAGACATCGAGCAAAAAGACACTTGCGGAATTAAATGTTCCCATGGATAGGTATCTATGACATTGTTTGGTGTTTGCAATCCATATGGTCAGCATAGAGATACAAAAGAGCATAACTAACTTGCACGTATTTGACAAATGTCTCTTTGAATATCTAAAATTTCATATAAGTAATAGGGGATGCAAGAACTTTGCAAGCTCATTTGGAGACATAGAATAACTAAAATTTTACTAGTTCATTATTAAGAACCTAATGGTGATAATTGTTCGCAACTTCTTTAAATAATTTTGCATTTGACAAGCTTAATTGCTATTGCAATTATGGATGGCTGGATGTTGAATATCTGCTTCAGCCCCGATCATCTCTTTTATCCCATAAGCAGCAGTAATGGAAGAGGAAAACATGCATTAAGTGTGAATTAGCATCCCAGACCAAAAGCTCGTAAGCAAAAACCAAAAGGACCCATAGTTGCGTAGTTATATAGGAACTTTATCAGGTGACATTAAATATTTTACATTATTAAAATACTGAAGAATTCGAGAATGTTGATGAACCCAACATTATATTTACCAGCAGAACAAGATGCCAAGATGACGCCCCTCAAGTGGGTAGGAGCATTAGTGATTTGGATAACAACCCATCCAAGTGCAGAACCAATTACAAAATTTAGCAAGAGATTGACTGGCATAAACCACCTGCATGATTTAAAAAATTAGTATTTTCTCAAACACTCTTCCTCTCTCCAAATAAACTTAATCACATATATGATTGGATAGGCTGTGTATCCAATCCATTTAGATAGAGTCTCTAGGAAGACAGATATTATAATCTTTGTAAGTGTTGCAAATGCTTAGAGGGGTACACCTTGTGAAACCGTGTAAACAAAACTTTGCACTTTAGAATGATTTCAGATAGAGGAGAAGGAACTCACAATAAAACCATGCTCTCCAGTGTGATAGTTTGAGATAAATTAGTTGCTACAAGAGCTGGATTGAACACAAAGAATACAACCTGCTCATAGACAACAGCAAACTTGATTCTGGATATTCAGAAATGAATGAAAACAAGTTTGCACTTACAAAATTGTCTTATTAAACCTAAAAGATCGCATAAGACAGTAGAAGTATACAAAGTTCAGGAGATTAAGAGAACATGAAATTGATGATATGAAGCAATGCGAGTAAAAAGAGAAGGGAGAAACAGATCAGTCAGATAAAAGTCTTTAGTACATTGAGCAAAAGGGACATTGATTAGGAACTGGAGTTCCAGAAAGAACACACGCTTATTATTGATAGTGATGAATGTTAGAATATAAGAAACAAGAAAATCTTTTAACCATAAGACAACCAAGATCAACTTTGGTAATGCTAGAAATTTGATCTCATATTAGCACTTCTGTTAAGCTACTTTTTAGTGCATCTTAATCCAACTCCATCCTAGTAACAACCTCCAACCATATGATCCATGGTTTTGCTCCAAATAAGAAATAAACAGGTTCAAGAATACTTCTGAATTGAACTTCTTTGTGTATGAAATACTAACCACTTATGAGAATATCCGGAGAATAATAAGTGCAGAAAGTTCCTAATCTTGATAATGTGACTATTCAAGTAACTATCCATAGTTCCTAATCTTGATAGTGTCCGTAAGTATGTATGTAACTTGAGTAAACATAAACCATAATTTTGATGCTCTAACCAATTAATTTTCTATAGCTTAAACTTGAAAAAGTGAGCTTCTTTATTCTGTATGCGGCAACACTATCTTTTAGGTGAACCAGAAGAAAAACAAAAGAAAACTAACTATTCGAGTCTTTGATTTAACCTAATCAAAAGTCCTGCTAATGTAGCCAATTTGGAAGCACATAAGTAGTATTAATGCAACCTAATGGACCGATGTATTTTGTGCAATACTGTAATCAGGTTTGTCTAGAAATAACGAAATTATATTAGCTATGACCTATGAGCATACCATGCTCCTACTCTATATGAATTCAGATTGACAAAAACTGTTATTCTCTCATGCATGTCGTATTAGAGATATTTATGTGAAACAACTCTGTGAATTTGTACCATAATCGTATTTAATTTAAACCCACCCCTACTAACATGGTTGGTGGACCAATGAATTAGTGTGGGAAGCAGTTCGGTAAACAAACATGGCATTCTGCACGTAAACTTCAGATAGCAGAGTTATTGTTGGGAGGTTCGAGGGAAAGATAGGTAGAATAAAGGGGGCACCTTCTGTAGTTTGTCTACGAAAGATCTTAATGGACAAGAAAAAATTGTAAGGGAGGTCTTGCAAAATAGCATGGATAACAGAGTCAACGCAAGGAGATGCACCCTCAGTCATTGAATGGAATGCAAGATAAAGATGCTGGAGACCAATTATATGGAAGCCGAAGCACCAATGATATTTGCAATTGCATCCACATATTTGTGATGCAAGCTGCTATGATGACTTCAAGAGTTAAAACAGCCAATAAGAAAAGGGAATAAACCCAAAAGACCCTAAGTTTTTCCTTCTAATCTTCATTACGATAAATTAAGAAATCAAGAGATCTTATGAATTTCACACTGATATAACTTACATTGTTCAAATGCTTCGTTGCATCCTTGCCTAGAATGCCAATGCGGCGCGTTGCAGTAATTGATCCAACACCAGTTAAGAGAAGTACATTTAGGACTGGTACTGATGCAGTGATGAAAAGATTGAAGAGGCCCATATGGAAATCAGCTTCAAGAGTTTCCCAACTAATTCTTCTGGAGAAAAGGATCCTGATCAGCTACTGTGGTAAAATTTCAACTACTGGAAAACAAGAAATTGATCATTTTGTCGGTTAAAAGTGATTCTTTTAATTGAATGTATGAAAATATTGTCTCTGATGAATCATGTCTAATTACATATTTTTCATCCTTTTTCCCTGATGGCCAAGCTTATCTTTGCTGATTTCTGCCGTTTTAAGTTCCTCACTGACATTGCAACCCATTCTTAGCTAACTCATGGATAACCCCAACTATATTCCTCGGCTCCACAGACAGCATAAAGCTTTCGAGTTCTGTTCTTTCATAAACACGCATCACACCAAGTATTCATCTCCAATTTGGGCTTCCATTCAGTCGAAACAATGTTTCTTATTTCAAGGTCATGTTACACAAGAGCACAGATCCTCTATAGGGCACGGGCTATACCGTAGAGCTTGGTATGCTGTACCGATCGGTACCGGATATACTGTACCCGTACCGATGGGTACCGGTATTGGTACGCCAATATCGGTACATCTGACGTACCGCATACTATACCGTACTGACACTCGATACGCCTATACTAGTGCGGCACCAATGCAGGGTTCGATACCGGTATGGCGAACCTTGCCGTAGAGTGCTATGCAGTCCTCGATGGCCACCATCAAGAGATGGACGGCCATCAGACAATGCAGTCCACAAGCACATACCATGTCATCTCTTGACGGCCCTCTATCTCCTGATGGCAGCCGTTGAGAGCTGAACACAATTCTATGGTGTGACCCATGCATCGCAGAGGATCTTGGTTGGTTACAGGAGTAGTTCAATATGTCCTTGCCTTTTCCTTTTATGTTTTTTTTTGGTTAGAAGTTGTCCATTAATATAGAGCACAAAAGAAACTCAAAGGATAACATAACAGGTCCGGCTATATTGGATTTTCTTTCTTCCTTCTTAAGAAAGTCCATTCCACTCTTCTTCTTCTCGACTCCTTCCTTTAAAGAGAACCTATTAAGAATCTCACAAGATCCATAAAAAAAAAAGCTTTGATGAAGACCATCATCTAAATCCCAAGAACCATCATGTTGGATCACCAAGAATCAATAATTGATAAGCGGAAGCGTACCTGAATCCATAACGATTCTTTCT
>JAOXJJ010000001.1:9963089-9974062 GCA_025769935.1 Phoenix roebelenii
TTCTTCTTGCCCCCCTCTGACTTAGGCATCGGAGGGCCGGCGCCGGAAAGCCCGACCACCGGCTTCTTTGCAGGTCTCTCGGAGGACGCCGCCCGCCGACGGATCGCCGCCCATCAACTCGCACCGGAGCTCCTCCTCCTCGGCCGAGTGGTCACCCCCGGGTCCAATTTCCAGCAACATCGAGTAAAATAAATGTAATACCAAGGACCGAAATCCAATATTTGTAATGTATCTGCAAGATAACATGGATGACTATGATCATATATAACCTCACAACTCCCTCGCAATTGAAGAAATGTTGTTGATGTTATAAAGAATTTTAACCAACAAAGAATAAAAAAAAGAAACGATAGAAATCTACAACAAAGCTATGCATCAAGTAGGGTTGAAGTTGCAACATATAATTTGTATAACGAGCAATCAAAGAAAACTAATATTATTTGGATTTGGTGTTGCTTGGGCTTCTCTTCCTAGCATTTTTTTACCAAGGGTGAATGCTTGTGCCATCAAGATTTCAAATGAATTCGAAGGCAAAATGGTGAAAGCTTATAGAATTTTGAAAAGGAAGAATATATACTAACATCTAAAGAAGATTTAAACTAACCATGTGTACAAATAGACAGACGCAACAATTTGTCTCTTGTAAATAAGTATCATCATGGAATATATGCAAAACTTTAAAAGTAAGAATATAAGACACATCTGGCCTAGACATCGCACGAGAGCTAGATGCTTTTGTTAGCTGGCCATCTCTTAATGCAAAAATATATATTTTGAACACACCACGATCCACTATTGACTCCATTCTTCGTACCCCAATTGTTAGAATGCTTGATAACCAAAATTAGGTTGGTACTCAATGAATTAAATTATCTTAATATTTATTTAATCAAAAATTATCTAGAGTCATTTTAAGGTCTCCATCCCTCGTTGGGTTCCATTGCAAGGCTACATCCTTGATTATTTGAGAAACATGAAGATGAAAAATTCTAGCACTACCATACAAATATGGATGGCTAAGATTTTGTGTTTATGTGGAGCCTCACAAGAATCTAATGAATAATTGAGTCACCCTCATTCCCTGTAACTCTCGTTGATGTGTTCACGTTCGCAAGAGATAAGAGGCTGGTTTTAAGGCAAGGCTTTGATTATTTCAGAAGTGATAAAAAAAATAGTTGTGAAACTTAAAAAAAGAAAAATCCAATAAAGAAATATTTGGCTCAAAAAGGCATCACTTGTCAATGATTTGGGTCAATCCTTAGGCCTCACGAACTTCTTGGCGTTCCACATCAAAACTCCGTACGATCGTGATCACTCATCGGACGGTGGAGAAGCACAAATCCCATTTGACTGCAGTCTCGAGCTGGGCCGCTCTCGACACATGTAGTTGCAAGTCGGAGCTCACCGCTGGGGCCCCGATCGCGTGAGCGGTTACGATCACTCGCGGTGAACGAAATCACGGACTGGTTTCACCGTCATACCACTCCGATCCCCGGAGCCCGTTTGCTGCTCAGTTTGATAAAGCCGGTCGTCATGGGTCTGGTCTCGGACTCAGGATAACCTGGTGGAGAGGGGAGGTCGGCTTACCTGACGGTGCCCGGACTTTCAAATATTGCCGGGTTTTAAAAGCCCTGGCGCCCGGATTCGTATTTTTCCGATCTCTTCCCACTTCCGACGAAAAGAAGGGGAAAAAAAAAAGTTAGGGTTCTTGGAGCAAAACCCTAAACACCATTAGAGCGCGCTTCAATCTCCGTTTCTCCAAGGGTATCTAGAGTCCAGGTTTCGGCCGGGCCCAAGGCGGCTGGTGAGAGCATCGCGTGGGACGGCATCTCGAGAAAGCTAAGTTATTTTTTCTTCTTCTCTTCTGCGAGCTAGGGTTTTTCCTGCAAGTAAACGTTTGGGTTCTATTACTATCGGGGGCATTTGTTTCGATCTTCGGGAATTGGGGCCCTTGGAAAAGCCGTTAGGTCTTTATCGGTCTTGGAAGCGGGTAGTTTGGAAGAGTGAAAAATTAGGGTTTTGGTTGAAATTGAGCATCGTTAGAGGGCTAAATTTGTGGACTTTCCCTGTTTCATCAAGGAAGTTAGAATTTCGTTGCCAGGCCTTTGCAGGATTGGAAAGAAAGAGGGGGGTAAAGAAAGAACTTTACAGAGAAGAATGCAAAACAAATTTCTTGGTTCCTATAAAAGTTCCTTTCTTCTTTGCTAAGGTTTTGTTAGTGCCTGCAAATTTCTTGTTTTCTTGGTCTGAGCTGTTGAAGATTTGAGTAATCAAGATGAGCGAGCCAAAAGATCACAATGATCTGGAGCAAGGAATGCCAGGAATTCCTGGCAGTGGGCAGATAGGTGCGGATGTTGAAGACGATGACCTCCGGTCTCTGCTGCAAAATCATGCTGACGAGCAGAACTATCAGTTTCAAACAGAGGTTGATTTCCATAACGACTCTGGATTTGCAGCGAATCCCCTAGAAGCTGGTTCAGCCGAGCAGAACATCAAAGAGACCGCCATACCATCAGAGTTGCAACCTGGTGCTGTTTTTACGAATCAGACCGAGGATGGTTCTGAAGAACCTGGTGCTGGAGTTCCTGTTTCTATGAATCAGACAGAGAATGGTTCTGAAAAACCTGATGATGAAGTTCCTGTTTCTATGAATCAGAAAGAGAATTATTCTGAAAAACCTGGTGATGAAGTTCCTGCTTGTATTAATCAGGCAGAGGATGATTCTGAAAAAGTTGCTAATCAAGTTCCTGCTTTTATGAATCAAACAGAGAATGAGTCTGAAAGAGATGATGATCATGTTCCTGCTTGTATGAATCAGACAGAGAATGACTCTGAAAAATCTGGCGATCAAGTTCCTGCTTTTGCGAATCAGACAGAGAATGATTCTGAAAAAATGGGCGATCAAGTTCCTGCTTTTTTGAATGAGACAGAGAGTAATTCTGAACAAAATGGTGCTCTTGATGTCAAGACCAAAATGGAGAGTGAGACAGTGAACACACATACAGAGAATGGAAGCAATTCATTAGAGTCAGATGTGAAGATGGCTCATTTGGAAGATAATCGCATCATTGAGACCCCCTTGAAACAGGAAAAGGCTGAGGGAGAACAACCAGCTTGCATTGAGGGTCCTAAGCAGTCTTTTACATTTGACCACTACTTGGATGGTGGTGATTCTGGAACTGAGGAGGAACAGGCTGCTTTCATGAAGGAGCTGGAGAATTTCTTTAGGGAGAGGGGCATCGAGTTCAAGCCACCAAAGTTTTATGGGGAAGGACTGAATTGCCTCAAGTAAGTCTCAAATAATCATGTTTAGCCTTTCTCTTGAACATCTTTGCGCAAGTTTTTACTGAAATAAGTTTCTTTGAACTTTTTCTTTGCCAGGTTGTGGAGATCAGTAACTAAATTGGGTGGTTATGACAGGGTATGAATGCTACTGTTTCTTCTATGAATTATTTACCATAAAAATTTTCTGCAGACTATATAGCATGACTTGCTTTTACCAATCATCATTCCACCATCTGAGATTGAGGTATTTGTATAAGGTGCTATTATGATAAGTTTTTGGAAGCAATGGCATATTGTTTCACAAAGAATCTACCTGTTAATGATATTGTGGGGAATGCCACTGGAGTAAAAGATGAGTTACCTGGGTCTCGGTGGCTTAGTTTAAGAGTTTTCTTTTGCATTAAAACTTTTCTTATCAATAGGAGGTTTCAGTGGTAGTGTTTCTATTTGATTTTGATTATGTGAAGCACTGAATGCCAATCAGTTTTCTCGTTAGTGCTTAGCCATTAGTTGTTGGACCTTTAAAGTTGTTTTTAACTTTTTATTGGCTTATGCGTTGGTAGAGGCAAGTGGATAGTCTGGTCATGAAAGAATTTCCAGTTCTTGAGTATTGGTTGGATGTGCAGATATAGCACCATGATTCTATAGATGAAATACATGGAATTCTGAGGGGCATTACTTATGATCCATAGCTGGATTTGTGGCATACTCATAAATTCGTGTAAATGCATGTGTCCCGTCCTGCTAGCCAGAAGCCTTATCAGTGGTTTTTTAACCCTCTTAATGTGTTTTTTTCCCATTAACAATTCACAATTTGTAGCCATTGTTCATGCATTGATCGCACATTTCTAGGTAGCAGCACTATGCTGCTTAGTGGCATTCTCTTTCTTTTGGCAACATCTGCCTCCTTTGTGTGCTCTTCTCTTTATGATTCTCATTCCTGTGGAAATGTGACAACATGTGTCTATATTTTAGAGAAACTATCGAACAAACATGAAAATTCAGGAAGGTAAATAACTGTCTCTGGACATACATGGGCTGTCATTTGCTATAGGATGTTCAGTATTCAATGATTTATCTTGCACTCACTTAGTTACTCTTTTGTGATTTTTGGCTAATATTATTTGTCAAATTGTTTCTCTAGGTGACATCATGCAAGTTATGGCGTCAAGTGGGAGAGTCCTTCAAACCTCCAAAGTAAGATTTTATCATTCTTCGTTTCCTTTGTCTGGGCGCGCATGTGTGTGCACCGTAGATGTGCATGTTCTAAATATTCACAAGTGAATATGAATAATATAAACTGTGTAATAGCTGAAACTGGTCCAAACTGCATTTTTAAAAATCCTGCTAGCATTCTAGTCCTTGTTCTACATGTATAGTCTTCTTCATTGTTTGCTGGTTGATATCAACTGGTCAAACCAATAAAACTAGAATTCTTCCACCAAGTCGAGTGACAAAAATCAGTTTGCTGTTTCTGGGTTTGTTACTCAATCATGTCGTTAGTTGCTAATATATTGGGCAGGAGGAACAGATGACAAGAGTGTTTCCCCCTTTTTCCCTTTTTTTTTCTGAAAGATCTTTGTTGCTTCTATGAGTATATTTATAACATGGAAACAGTCCTAAAGTACTATACCCATGTTTGATATTCGAAATTTTGAAGATTACATATAACACAATTCAAGTAGCAAAAAATGTCATAAATTACCATAAACAATATTCTGACCATAATAGAAATGACATGAGCAACATCTAAAATGATTCACTAATAGGACATTTTTACTGCTAGTTTGTGTGATATTTGATTGATAAAAACTATTAAATAGGGGATAAACAAATGCAACAAGGAACAAGAAGGAACAGCATCAGAAGTTTATACATCTTATCATGATGCTTGAACTTTTGTGTACATAACCAAGTAAATGGAGGCTTAACCGAAGGTATAATGACTTTCATATAGTGCTATGCTCAGGGTGATAGAATTGATTCTTTGGTTGCTTCTTCTAATAAAGATCACAACTTGTGATTCACAAGTCTATCTTTCTGAAATGTTCTGGTTCCAAATCCTACAGCAGCGGGACTGAGAAGTGCCTGAATAGTTCAATTAACTTCCACTCTCAGTGCCTGAATAGTTCAATTAACTTCCAATAAAAAGGGTAAAATGATTTTTTTTTAATTATATCTTAGTATATATATCTCTACACTAGTTGAGAAATCCAGCCACTCTCATCCATTCAGATGTTTGTTCTCATCTGAACCGCAGTCAACAAGATGAGTACCAGGATGGTGATATATGTTTTCTCATGGTTGACAGTGTATAGTTTGTCACACATGATTGTTATGCTCAAGTCTGCTACAGGATAAGCGAAACTCAGAATCTTGAACAAAGTAGTTACATTAGCTATAATTGATGTCATGTTCCACTGATCTCCTGGATGGCATTGTTTATGCAGGACATGTACAACAGTCTCTTGGTCATTTCGAGGTTTTTATGAGAAGGTAATTTCTGAAACTTTTTGGATACTAAATTATTGTGTATTATGCTTTCATTAAGATATATTTTCATGATGTTCCCTTCTTTTTCCTTCTAATATAAGATGCAAAGGTTGATTTGTTTTCTGTGGAATTCTTGTGCACCTGCTTGTTGAGATGATAGTGATATTCACGATGTGGGCAAAATCTTTAGTTGCTGCTCTATGAGCATGAAGTGATCTGTAGAAAATTTGAGTAAATGATTGAAGTTTTGAATAAAATGGAATTTAGCAACTCAGTGAGAAGTATCTGGTGTTAGAGATGTTTCTTCTTGTGGGAGTAATGATTCATCATCAATATTATGCTACACTAGCTATACAAACTGTTTGTTGTTTTAATGCCTAGACATCTTTTTGTTTGTAAGGTGAATGTGCAAGAAGAATTTGAAAAGTTAGTTGGTTAACAAATGTCAGGAAACCTAATAAACAAAATTTTGACATGAATTCATAACAATATATGGCTAATATTGGATGACCGAGAGTGCTATGAATCCATGATTGTGCAATTGACTTTGTCACTATTAAAGCCGCTTTGCCAAATGCTTGGAGCTAGAACTTCCGCTGAACTCTTATCCGTACAACTAACCTGATCCTAACCTGCATTTTGTTTAGTTGTGCCTCAAAGATGGTACAAGTACAGCTGCCTTGTGCTTTGCATCAAAGGACAAATTTAGGGGTTAGCTTGCCTTCTTTCAGATAGTTATAATATTGAGAAATTTTGAAGATTTTTAGTGCATAGTCCCCAAGATTTTTCATTAAACATTTTTAGTATAACTTGCAAATATATTGAATTCAGGCTGTTCTTTGTCATATTCTCGAGTTACCATGAACTATTTAGACATCCACATTTGTGTTCCTAAAAATATTTTAGGATGGGCCTTTTTATTTAGGATTTCACTCATCAAGGGTCATTCATGTTTTATCATTATGAGCAATACTCCTCTTTTAGCTTGAGAAAAAAGAAGAGCACCAACAATGAACACAATCCAGACTGCACTTAAAGGAATGACTAGAATACCAAATTTGATAATAAATCCCAAAGGAAAAATTATTTAAAAAATTATGTAGGCTAGTTTTGTTTAGCTTTGGTCAAAACTGACCGTATCTAACTAAACTGCTGGAACTGATCAAAACTGAGTTTCAGGAGTGGATTTTGGTTAAAACTTCAGACCTTGCTTACATACTATTTAGATAACCTTAAAAATGACGTCAATCCAATTGTGCCTCAAAGATGCTTTAAGTATGGTCATCCTAGGTTCCCCTCAATAAGCAAATGTAAAGCTTCAGCTTCTGGTGGTTGAGATCAGGGCGTTTGCATGCTTCAGCATGAAGTGAGCTGTAAACAAATCAATTAAATGACATGAATTAATTGGAGGCACATGAAAAGTAGTAATTCAATAAGAATATCTCCTTAGAAATTTTTGTCCTTGCATGGGTCATGATCTACCATTGATGTTATGCCACAACCTTAGGGGTATCTAAAATGTATTTTAAGTTAAACAACTTATATTTTAAGTCAAAAAACTTATTAAGAGGTTGAATGGACATCATGATTAAAGAAAATAACCTATAGCTGGCTATAGTTCACCATGCTAGACCACCATGAAACCCACCTTCGCTGTGCCACCAAACACATAGTGGGCTTGCCTCAGTTAACATAAGGGTTAGAGTTGCCTTGGGTGGGACAGTGGGTTTAGATTTGCTCCTGCATGCTTTAGCACATTAACAGCCCTTGTATAAATAGCATCACTGCTAGGCAGTTGAGTGTTTTTTAGGTGTGTCGTTGTTGGTAGTCATGCTGCATCACTGTTATCAATTATCAGCAGTATAACTCATTCTTGCATTTCAATTTTCAGGCAGTTATCGAACTGTTCAATTAGGACATTCTTGTAGTTACACGTTAGTTTTCATTTTTATATCGCTTTTAGACTGTATAATATTAATACATGTTGTCATCAAGCCTGAGCATGTGGATTTGAGTTCACAATTCATCAATTCTGGCGGTTGTTTTCCCTTGTAATGTGTGATTAACTCTACATCATTATGAATCAAATGTACTGCATGATCATCAGTAACTTCTGTTGATCCTCTTTTTCTTTGTTAAGTACACTGTAGCTTGTGCTATGCCTTTTTATGATCCTGCAGGGTTCCTATGATCTCCTTGTGGTTTATCCTGTTATTGCCTTTCACATATATTTTACCCTTATTCCACAGGCTCTACTTGAGTATGAAAAACATAAAATTCGTACTGGTGAGCTCCAAATACCTCTATCTGATCTTCCTGAGGCTATGGTTATTGAGAATCAGGTGAATTCCTTTCTTTTTGTATTGCTATAGTCCTGCTTTTCAATATTTTAGTATAAAGTATTATGATGCTATTGTTGCTGCTCTTGTTGTTTATTATTGTTATTCCAACAATATGAGGCTACCATTATGGATCCTTCTTCACCTTTTTCCTTGCTTCAAAAATTGGGCTTTTTGCATAGTAAACCTTTTTAAATTATTCACTTTGTGCTTTCATCCAGAGAAACATGACTTCCCTCTCTTTTTGTTCTTTCCTCAGAAATTCAGGCCCATCATTTGACCAGGGTCTCTTCTGGTCGCTGTCAAGACTTTATCATCTCAATTGTTTTTCCATTTTTTTCTCCTGAGAATAACTTTTAAAGCAACTTTTATTGCATATAACTTAACTATTTCTTCTGGTTTTATAAGCAGTCTGTCTGAGCATGTTCATTTATCATTTGCCATGATTTCATGTGCTTCACTTTATTGTACACTGCTTCATATAAAATTGTTTTCATTTATCTTATATCAAACTTTCTAGATTTTTACCAGTACAATGTGTTCATGTAGTTGCTGTGTTGTGTAAAACAATTGCATTAGCTGTTGAAACTGCCTCTCCCTTCCTTTTCGATGCCATGGAATGCCAATCTGCATATGTTGCGCCCTAAAGCCCTTAACATGAATGGGGATGTTGTATAAATAGCAGGTCAAAAATTTACCTACCTGGTCAAGCTGTTGAGCAAGCATTTACATGTTAGTATATCCATTCAGATTTCTTTCGAAAGAAACAGATGGCTACTGCAAGAATCATTTCAGCAGAAAATGAGATCAAGGCCATGTTTAGGATCATCCAACGGTGCCAGATGTCCTTGTCTGGGCATTGTTTCTCCTGTTTCCTTCTTTGTCTTTTCTATAATATTAATAGTTGTATGGAATATGTTTGTGCCTATGCTTGAACTTGAAGGTTGTCAATGTAATAATCAAAATTTAAGTAGGTTATCATAGTATCTCCATTAAAAATGAAGCTAGGCATCTAGTTCTTGAACTGTCATTTGAATCTTTAGAATTTTCAGGTATCATGTTAGTTGAATCGTTGTAAGAAAATCCTAGAAAAAACATATCATTACAAGAGTACTCACATTAATCACTGGCGTATATGTTTGGATATAACTGACTTTCTGATTAGAGGTTTTTCCACTTGATATTACCTGAATAACCTTGTAGTTTAGAATTTCAGCAGAAAATGAGATCAAGGCCATGTTTAGGATCGTCCAACGGTGCCAGATGTCCTTGTCTGGACATTGTTTCTCCTGTTTCTTTCTTTGTTTTTTCTATATTATTAATAGTTGTATGGAATATGTTTGTGCTTATGCTTGAACTTGATGGTTGTCAATGTAATAGTCAAAATTTAAGTAGGTTATCATAGTATCTCCATTAAAAATGAAGCTAGGCTTCTAGTTTTTGAACTGTCATTTGAATCTTTAGAATTTTGAGGTATCATGTTAGTTGAATCGTTGAAAGAAAATCCTAGAAAAAACACATCATCACAAGAGTACTCACATTGATCACTGGCGTATATGTTTGGATATAACTGACTCTCTGATTAGAGGTTTTTCCATTTGATATTACCTAAATAATCTTGTAGTTTAGAATTTGGTTAAAATTAATTGAAGGTGTTGTACAATTTTTCTAAGCCCTTGTTATGGTGCCTTTTTTAAATCAGAAACAAAGACATGAGATGATTGTCAGATCATTGTGAAGGTGGGAAATTTTATTCGTTCTAATGTCAGTAATTTTAGCTGCAGCATTACACATATTGTACATATATATGTGGAGTTGTTGAACTTTAACCTAGTTGTTTAACAAATTATGCTTATATGTACACATAGAAGTGCCTTTGCTGCCCATCTTGTTAGTGCAGCCAACTGAACTAGTTGGATCAAATATAGCAGATTTTCATCATGTTTTTGAAGAAGTTGAACATCCAGCGAGGCTTTAAGAAGCTTCTTTTATTATGGAGAAAGAATAAGCAGAACATATGTAGGACAATATGTTGAGGAAGGTGATGAAAGGGTATTGAATTGGAAAAAAATATCACATTTTCCAAATTTACAAACTGAAGTTAAACTGGCAGCTATTCAGACTAATGTCATTTGTTAAAGGAAATGTTATATTTTAAACATCAATTAAGGGTACATAATGTTAGGCCGTTAGAAAACAATATATGCACAAGATAAGTGTGGCCAAAGTGAGAATGTTGAGATAAATATGTAGTAATATAAGAAAAGATAGAATAGAAAATGAAGTCATTTGTAAAAAGGTAGGGGTAGGCGCTAGCTAAGGACAATTAAAGATTAAGACTTAGTTGAGTTGAGTTGTAAGGAAAATGCTTAGTTGTTACCTGTTAGTCTTAAAGAGAGAACTTGTACCATATCCCTTGTCCTTGTCAAAGATGCTTTTTGAGTGTGATTGCTTAGATTTGGGACTTCTTCTCAGGTTAAAGGGTTTTTTAGTGGTCGGTGGTTCCTTTTTAACTATGACAAGTGCTTCCCCCACCTTCCCAAAGTGTTTTTGGCTCACATAAAATCTGCATCGTGTATTGAAGATGATACCTCTTTTCTGTACTGTTTGTTGGATATGTTGAGCTTGTAGGATCCTTTTCTCTTTTTCTCTTTTTGTGTTTCGAAGGTCAGGTCACTTATCACATTGCCATCAAAATAGTGTATTCCTTGGAAATTAGTCTAAGATATGTGCCATGACACATAAATCATTTGATAGAAAGACCTATCAAAAAGCCTTTCATCTATCTACTTTAAAATTATAATAGTGTGTAATTGTTTGGGAAAGGTCTTACTTGATTATAAGTCATGGAAAGGG
>JAOXJJ010000001.1:9974164-10039182 GCA_025769935.1 Phoenix roebelenii
GGAAAGAGTTAACGGTTCTATGTTGAGGAATCCACAGCTTGTCATGAATTCAACTTTTTGAATGTGAGGATTCTTCCCCCTTCAATCTAAATTACAAATAGATTCTGTTCCAGTTACAGAATGGTCCTGTGGAGATAACCATAACTATAACCGCCAATGACGACCCTTATAAATGTGATTCTAATCACACCTTTTATTTCATGTGCTAACATGGTTTGACTTTTGGAAACTGTCAGTCTTCCATTTTATGCATCTGTTTCCATGTGGCATTCTTTTTCTATCTTGTTCACTTAGTCGATAAACTAAAATGCTGCCAAAAAAAAAAAAAGAGAATAACTGCCATATGAGAAATCACATTATTAGTTTACTATGGTTGTAGAAGTAATTAACTTATATAGTATGGTTGGATTGAATGGTGTTATCTCTTCCCTTTTCTTAATGAAAGTAACATCAGTAATTTTTTTGGTACAAATTGATACTTGTAAATTGCAGGGTGTAAAATACTGTGTCATGCCCATGTTTGCATGATGGCTGCCTAGCTATCATACTGTATTGTGCTGGGCATTGGCACTCAGGGATGAGTATTGGTTGCATATATACAAATTATTGTTGAAGATACACTAGATTCAACATAAATAGATCCAACGGAAGTTTTAAAGAGATGCATCAATTTTAACTGGCTTCATGATTCTTGTCATCTTTGCAGGGGGGTGGGAATCAGGCATCAGGATCAGGTAGAGCCAGAAGAGATGCTGCAGCTCGTGCTATGCAGGGCTGGCACTCTCAGCGACTGCTTGGTAATGGTGAAGTTGGTGACCCAATAATTAAGGTGCATGGACATTCATTTGTGTGTCGAAACACTTCTGTGCGCATACTCTTGTTGATTTCTTTATATATCTAATCTTTTTGTTTGTCTGTGTGTAGGGTAAGAGTTCAGATTCTCTTCTGAATCAGGATAAAAATCTTAAAAGCATCAGTATGTTTTGCTTCTTGATATCGTCAGTTTCTTTAAATATTTATGTGTTCCTACAATTTGTTTAGGTGGAGCCAAGAGGAAAAAACCATCTAACCTGGAGCCTGCAGTTAAAGTTGCACGAATGAAAGATATTCAGCCACAGTTAAGTTTCTTTCTTTCCATAGATTAGCTTTTTTTCTCCCTTTTACTTAAAGAACTACTTATGTGTGCCACTTTCATAGCTAGATAATAAGAATCTGAGAGTTCTCACCAAACAGAAGTAAATTTAGAGGACTGCTGTGCCAGTTACATAGCTAGATACAAGATTGAAGACACCTAAGTTTTCCACCTGACTATTTTCTGGATATGGTCAATAATGTTGGGCACCATAAATTGTTTGTTAAATTTACTACCAAGTATAAATTTTATTTTTCGAGGTCAATATTTTTAAATCTTTGATCTTTTTACCCGTTGTTAATTTATTTAAATCTTGTATACTCTAATTTGCATTTTCTTTATATTCGGTGATATTTGTGTAACTCAAGTCATATATTTACGTCAGGGAAGAGTTGCGACAAGCTTGATTTTTGCATGTCAATATCATTGCTTTACCATGAATCTGAGTATGAGGTTCTTGTTATGTTAGCATTGTTCTTGATTTTTTAGGATTAAGGCCTAGCATGGGAAAAGACAATCATTCTCGTATAGCATATTGTCTTTATTTATTCAAGGTTTCATATGGGTGGGACAATGTTTGGGCGAACCATGAGTCTGACTCAAGCTTCCGAGTGTTCTTAGATTTCTGGTCCTCGCTCTATTTATTTGAGCTCTATTAGGTTGGGTTTTTGTTTTTCTTCTAATTGGATGGCATCTAGTCATTGATGCCTCTTCTAAGCTCTTGATTTTTGCCTTTGGACCTGATGCAAAGTTAACAGGTCTGACACTCTCATGCAGCTTTGTTTATGCATTCATCAGTTCTTAGTTGGATGACAAGTCATTTTTGCCCTGGTAAACCCAATCCTTTTGTAGCCTAACCTTTTGGTTAGGTTAAGAAGTGACATTGAAAATTTCATGGCAATCTGTGTGAGATATGATCTCTAGTTCGATAGTTTAGCAGAGATGAAAGAAAAGCTAGATGATTTTCCCCCCTTCCAATAACAATCATAGTTGATTGGAACTTTGGTTGGAGTTATGAAGGCTATTATTTTGTTGATGCTTTGCTTTTCCAAGGAGATAAAGTTTCATTATCTTGCTGACAATACAGTGCAATCACAAGCTGTGGCAATCAATAACTCTTCTTAAACTCTTCATTATAGTCCGTTGTTAAGAATGCCGAGTTTGAATATTGGTAATTACTTAGTTTATGGGTAGATGAAAACACTCAAGTCATTGAGGGATGATAGTGACATAGATGAAAACTCTTAAGTTGTCGAGGGAAGATAGTGGCATGGAATTCCGCCGCAGTTAAATGAAGCGTATCTTCTTTCTAAAGCAATAGAGGAATAAATAGGAGCATTAAGTTGCTATGAGCTAGAAGGCTTTGGTGTCCGCTATAGGCTAGGTCTATATCTGCTGATGGCCCTTCGGAGGCCGACTAATGCTTATTTGAAATGTTAAGGTATTCCAATGCACATATCAATTTATCAAAAATTACCCAGCATACACTTCGGCTGCTAATAGGAGGACAAGACCTTACAACTAAATTGGAGATGATCCCTTCTCTCTAGTGAGTGCAGTGAAGGACTCGCGCCAAATCTTGTGCTTTTGTATATAATGAAGCAAGTGCATGAACAACTCTAGAATGAGATGGGGTCTATGACTTTTTGTAGGTTGAATGTGAAGGGCTACTAATGATACTTCAAATCACATGCCTTGTCCTTCTCTGATACATATTGTATATTCATACCCTTTAGAAACTTCCTAGATACATGTTTGATAACTGTGTAAAGTATCCTGGTCAAGGTCTGCTTTGACCGTGCGATACCATACTGGTAAGGTAAAGGGGTGGTACTAAGATTCGGTTCGGTATATGAGTCAAATTAGTCTGAACCAAGCAGAACCACCTCGTACCGCCTGAAATTAGGGGTGTACCATACCATACCGCCTTGCATTGCTCAGTTTTAGATGGTACTTTGATATAAAAAAACAAGAAAAGGCATTGGGAGCTGTCTTGGTACGAGGTGTGTACCGTACTATGCTGAACTAATGACGTACTTAACGTACCGGTGCACTACCCACCACTGAGAATGCAGACCTTGATCCGATTTTTCAAAATTTTAAGAGAACACTTTGAAGACTTCTTGGATATACTTGAGATACTTCCCAACGCTTCCAAAAAATGAGGGTAGGGTGTTTTCTTTCTTCTTTTAATATTAACCTTTTAATGATAAATGATCAATTTTATAGTCTATGATGTTAATATTAAATTTTGAAGTATAGATTGTAGTCAGGATTGTTGATACTATTATTTTGATAGCTTCCTATGCTTTTTGGATACTTGTAAACACATTCATATATACTTGTGTGTGTACGTAGCCATATATGAATACTATATATATATATATATATTCGTTGATGTATCTTAGCTGTATCATGTCCTACCTTTTCAAGATTTGCTCCATTGGTGTATCTCTATCATGTCCTATTCGTATTCGGTGTCCGGTGTTGGTGCTTCATAGGCTGAGGGTTGCTTTGGACATTTGCTTGCTTGAGATGTTGATGAAGTTGTTGATATCTTTTCTGATGTCTATAGGGCTGCCAATGAACAGGCAGATAATATTGCTAGGGAGGGTGTGGGGTGACAATCTTCTTGATGTGAGCATATAGCTTCATTTTTCCTTTTTATGTCCTCGTGTGATTTTTCCATTCGAACTAAATTACATTTTTATAGATATCCCAGTTATTTTTGGGTAAAAAAAGGCTGTCTAGAGACTTAGTTTGCACTGGATTCATAGGGTTGCTGAGTCTTCATTTATTTGATACTTGAGAGGGGAATGTGTACATGTCTCATCCTAACAGTTGTTGACAACATGCTTGTATCTTTTCATTGATGCTTTCCCAGTTTTTATGTTTATGCTATATTATTTTACTGTTTGACAATCTATTGCCTTACCTTTTGATGTAAGGTTAAGTATAATAAGTTCTGGCTCTCTGTTGGCAGAGGGGATACAGCAGTTGTGGATGTTGGGGCTCCTGCTGATTGGGTGAAAATAAATGTGCGGCAAACTGTAAGTTAAGCTTATAAGAAGAGGGACTCCAATTCATTCTTATTTTCATATGTACTATTTTATGAACTGCACGATGCACCAGATTCTTCTGCAATCAATGTGTAATTAGCAACAAGAGCATTCTGAGCACTTTGATTTCAATCAACTTTTTATTTATTGAAAGCAAATATATTTTTTTTGTGTAGAAAGATTGCTTTGAAGTCTATGCTTTAGTTCCTGGGCTTCTTCGTGAAGAGGTAATGAATGAATACTGTTATTTTAAAAGTTATTTTTATGCATTGCTGTTGTGTTTGTATCACTAATGTGTCATGATACAGACAGACGATATAATAGTTTGTAATGAGCAAAAATTTATGAATTTGTTCCTTGAATCTTTTGCAAGCCGATCTTCTAGTTCTTAACATAGCTCATTCATGGATGAACTCAGGTACAAGTTCAATCAGATCCTGCTGGCCGTTTAATCATATCTGGAGATCCAGAGCAGCCTGATAATCCTTGGGGTGTCACCCCCTTTAAAAAGGTTGGTATATTTATATTTTTCAGGCAATCTGGACCATAACATTCAGCAATGTCTGGTAAATGAAATTAACATCTTTTGCAGGTCATAACTTTGCCTTCACGAATTGATCCATACCAGACTTCAGCAGTGGTCACCCTTCATGGTCAGCTGTTTGTACGCGCGCCCTTTGATCAGTCAGATCTATAGCACTCCTGGTCTCGCTTCCCAAAGTCCATTATCTACTCATATATAATAAAGAAATGGAAGGAAACGCATGGGGATGTTCTGCAGGTTTTGCGTAGTGACTTGTGGGAAACCTGGTTAGAAATAGTTTTTAATACTCTTAAGGCATGTTAAATTGGTAACTTCTTTCTGAGTACTTTCAATTTTTCTTTTCTCAGGCCTTTGAACTTGTCGTGTTGCTGAGATGATACTTGTGCTATTGGAGTTCATGCACTAATTTGAACATGCTAATCTGATGTTTGATCCAACAGCAAGGTGGTGTCTCGCTCATTAACCTTATCACGGAAACTTGCTGGTGCAACTAAGGGAGAAGAAAGTAGATTTACCAGTCCCTGAGCCAAGCGTGCTTCCCTGTAGTCATATATTGTAAATATAGTCAGATTCTAGTTATGATCCTCTATTGGCTGATGGTTCGAATGCAACAGTTCCTTCATAATATGATTTTCTCTGTTCTGGACAAGCTACTAGAGTTGATCTTGAGTGTATTCTGCTTTGCAATTAAAGATTCTGCTTTAGTTCTGGAGATTCCTGGTTCCCTGATCCAGGGCTTTCTGCTGCGGTAGCAGCACTTTCCTTGCTGATCTCTGGGATTGTGTTTCTTCAGATGCCCGAGGGGTTTGCAACAGTTCCTTCATAATATGATTTTCTCTGTTCTGGACAAGCTACTAGAGTTGATCTTGAGTGTATTCTGCTTTGCAATTAAAGATTCTGCTTTAGTTCTGGAGATTCCTGGTTCCCTGATCCAGGGCTTTCTGCTGCGGTAGCAGCACTTTCCTTGCTGATCTCTGGGATTGTGTTTCTTCAGATGCCCGAGGGGTTTGCTTTGAAGGGATTGATGTGGTAGGGCCTGTGGTTTAATCCGTTTGAATGCGATAGCTGTAGGTCCTGGAACTTCGTTATAACTAAATAGCGGTCTTAAATACAGTCAATATCTTGAGTTTGATGGGTCTTGATGACTGTTGAATAAGATGTCAATTTAATGGTAGATGAAGATGCAATTCGAATCTACTTTAGTAAGTCATATGCTAGATGATTGTGTCACAACGGTGGGATTTCAGGATGAGCAACCTCAGGCTAGTTTTAACAAAATTTATTAACCTCAAACGCGGTTCGAGTGTGGTGGAGGGTGGATAACCCAACTTGTTCGTGAAATGAGGGATCAAACCCTTGCAAGGTTCTTTTGGCATGTAATTGGTGAGATCGTTCTTGAAGTGGAGTGTAGTCTTCAACCTCCAAACGTCCAGTTTCTTGGTTAACCACTCTTTTGTTGATAAATTACAGACTTCTATTATTGTTTTACATGTTGGGCTATTATTTTCTTTACGCTTTGAACTAAAACTAGTGCTGTCCAGCTTATGCATGAGCTCAGCTGCGGGGTGGAACCAGGAATGAAAAAGGTGCGAAATGTAAATTATTATGTACCTTGAAGCGGCGTTTGGCGGGAGCATATATCTACGCTAAGTTTTTATGTCAAATTTTATTTGGCTGTCAAAATTTTTGAAATAGACTGAAATTGAAACAAATTATTAATTTTTGAAGTGGCAAAAACTTCAAGTATATTATAGTATTTTACAAACATAACATACATATGTTGTATGGCGATATATTTGACACTATAATATCAATATTTTAAAAGATTGCATTGGTATTAAATAATAAAACAATGATATTATTTTACCCTATTATACTATTTTATATTCTTAAAATAATATAGTAATACTAATATTGTTATAATATCATAATCTTATCGATAGTTATCATGTTATATTTAGATATTATAGATTTATGTGATATATTCTTACAATGCATAACATTATAGTAATAAAAGATAATAATATTTTTATGTTAGGAACGATATGTGTAATTTATTGATTATCATACTATAATGTTTATATAATATTATAGATAATATAAAATTAATTTTAGAGGTGCAGGTAAAATGGGCAGAATGGATATAAGCCAATTTCTTGTGATCCGTTTTCCTGACTAATGTTTTACCTTCGCTAGTTCTGTACGTGCAACTCGCAGGTCTAGTTCCCTCTACGCCACAATAGATTACCTGCAGTATTATTTCACATACCAGATGCTTGCCGACCCCAAGAAGTCTACAAAAAGATGTCTTCATAGTTACAATCTTACATTAATAGACCTTCAAAAGGAGGGGAAAAGAATATACATGCATACCCTATGCTTCGTAAAAGCAAAAACTCTGGAACGAGGAGTACAAAATCAATAAATTGTTTACAGAGAGTTTTCCTAAATGTTCCCCTGATCTGATCTGTAGCGGGCAAAATCATCCATGCTGATTTAAAAAAATATTTCATTTGCTGCGATCCAATCCTGACCATCTCCGACGCAAAACAACGATCGAAAGCCCATCGATCTACGATGGTTCGTCCATTTCCGTCGGAACAGAGCAAAGAGATGGAAGAAGCTCCACGCTACGAATGGGATTCATGGAAACTGAAAGGTTGCACCTGCCGCCGCCGTCCCCCCGCCCTGGGGTGGGCTGATCGAGATCCAAAGCAGCGACAAGGTGATGGCTATGAGCCCCGACCACACGAAAACAATGGTGGGTGTCTTCCCACGTCTTCCCATCAATCCCTTGGCGAAGGGGTAGAGATGGGCGAGCACCCAGAAGCTGAAGAAAGCCCCTCCCATGAGCTTGCTCCAGTTGGGCACCTCGCTGTACACGGTCTTGGCAAACCCGAAAGCAATCGCGATGATGTTCACCATCATGATGGTGATGGGCGGTATCATGAGCGACGTCCACCTGACGATGTAGAGGTCGGCATAGATGTCCTCCACGTCGTCCCCCGCCGATTTGGAGGTGAGGGTGAAGGAGATCTCGATCCCAGCAATGACCTTGAGGAGGCCTTGGACGACGGCGTAGAGGTGGGCGCTGGTGCCGGAGATGAGCCAGAACTGCTCGTTCCGCCAGAACTCCTCCAGGCCGACGCCGGACCACTTGACCTCCAGAATGGCGATGCAGATGAGGAAGACGGTGATGATCAGGAGGTAGACGAGGAAGGCGACGCTGAGGGTCTGGACGATGAAGTGGCCGGTGAAGAGGGAGAGGGCGGGGAGGAAGCAGTAGACGAGGAGGAAGATGGAGGTGAATGGGTAGATGCCGACGTTGAGGTAGGCGATGCGCTGGAGGAACTTGAGCCGGGAGGAGGCGAGGAGGGCGTTGTTGCGTGAGAAGAAGATCTCCACGGAGCCGGTGGCCCAGCGGAGCACCTGGTGCAGCCGGTCCGTCAGGTTGATGGGGGCCGACCCTCGGAAGGCGTCGCGCTTGGTGACGCAGTACACGGACCGCCACCCCCGGTTGTGCATCCTGAACCCCGTCACAACGTCCTCCGTCACCGACCCGTAGATCCACCCCACGCGGTCTCCCCACTCCGTCTTGTCCTCGTACCTGCACCGATGTGTCAACGGAGCCAAACGACGAGCCTGAGAACATCAGGAAGAGGAAAAACACACACACACACACACACACACACGAACCAGCAGGAAATGACCGAGACGGCCTCGGCAACGGTGTGAGGATCGAGGGTTGGGCGAGGGACCCTGAGGGCACCGGGTGGGCGGCCATACTTGATCCCTGGGTGATCTGCGAGCGGACGGCCCTGGAACTCGGCGATCGGAATGGACTCCGCAAGGGCTTCCGAGTTGCCGAAGCGCTTAGGCATGAGGGCTGCATTGAGCTCCCCGTCAAAATCCTCCGCCCTCAATGACTGCGTCTCCGCCTCCGCGTCCGCGGGATACATATCTTTCCTTCCTTTCTTGATGAACCACCCTTTGTACTCCACCGTACTTGGAGGGTCGAATCCATACAACGCAAACCGCCGGAACATGCAGCCAGTTCCCACGTACACTGGGCCCTGCAATCATGCGTGTTTCAATTATAATACTGCTAATGGCTAGCTAGATTATGATGATGAACCAAACCAGCCGTGGCATGGCGGATACCTGGATTCCATCCAGGGCGCGCATGTTGCCGTCGAAGAAGACGGTGTTGTGGTTGGCGTAGCGGTCGGAGGGGTCGATGCCCTCGAACCGCTGGGGGAACTGGATGTAGCAGATGCGCTCGCCGCCGCGGTCCATCATGAAGCACATCCCCTCGCGGATGGCCTGGCAATTGTGGATGTAGTGGTCGCAGTCCAGGTTGAGGATGAAGGGGCCATTGGACATGACGGCCGACGCACGCACCAGCGCGTTCATCGCCCCTGCCTTCTTGTTGTGGTCGTACCCCGGCCGCTTCTCCCGCGACACGTACACCATCATCGGCAGCCGGATGTCCACGTCGCTGAAGTCGATCATCTGCTCCTCGTCCGGCAGCCCGAACAGTGGATCAGCTGAGGGCGGCTTCAGCATCACCTGCGGCGGGCGGTTAAATCCAATAAAAATCTCAGTATTCGGCTGCAGCCGGAGGAGATGAGCCAATTAATTCACCTGGAGGATGCCGGCATGATCTCCTTTGGAGTGCTCGGGGGAGGAAATGGCCCAGGTCCCAGGCCAGTGAGTCCCGTCGGCCATCCACGTGGCTTTCTGGACCTTGATCGGCTCGAGCGGGTCGCCGCCGCCCTCCCTCATGTGCTTCAACATCTTCATCTCCTCCCGGGCATTGAACGCCTCGGACCGCCTCCGGATGGAATCCGGCAGTCCATTGACCCTCACCTTGAACTCGTCGTACTCCCTCTTCACCTTCCTCCGATCCTTCACGAAGTCCGTCCGCCGCTTGTTCTTGGTCGGATCGCCCTTCACGCTGAAGTAACTGTCCGGGTTCCTCGGCTCGACGTCATGCTTCCGGCAGAAGGGAACCCAGATGTTGGCAAAGCTGGCAGCCTCCGCCATGGCCTCGAAGGTGAGGAGAGCCCCTCCATCATCAGATACGTAGCATGCCAGCTTCTCCACCGGGTAGTCCACGGCCAGGATTGATAGGATGGTGTTCGCAGTGACAAGCGGCGGCTCCTTCTCCGGGTCGGCTGTCGACACGAAGACATCGACTCCGGGGAGGTCAGACCGCCCGTTGGGGTTGTCCGGGGACGGCGTCTCGAACTTGTCCTTGAGGACCGACAGGTCCGTCTCCCTGTTAATCGGGCGCAGCTTGGGGAGCACATCGAGCAGCCACGAGAAGGCGAACCAAATCTCGCACACAATCGACATTCCCCACAGCCACATCGCTTCTTCATTTGGATGCTTCACTCTCCACCCCAGGAAGAAGAAGAGGGCGACCAGCCGACCAAATATAAGCAGCCTGAGTCATTAAAAACAGCAAGAACCCCAGCCCCTTCTTCTTCTAATTAGAGGCACAAGCATATATATATATATATATATATATATATATATAATAGGTAACTGAGACGACGACGACATTTTCGCAACTATATATATCTACAGAACACCAACCTGTAAGGGCTGATGACGGCAGCGGGCATCGGAATTTTTCTAGTGAGGGGCTTCCAAGGCTTGTCCGTGGTGTCGGGGATGCCGTCGCCGATGCCCTCGTCGATGTCATCTTCGTAGATGCCGTCCTTGGGCCAGAAGGCGTTGCCGTAGCCGTAGGTTCCCTTGGTCTCGAACAGCCAGCGATTGTGGTCGAACTCGGCCGTCTGGCTCCGCATCAGCAGCGACTTGCTCGAGTTCATCACCGACATGCGGCCGTCGGCCTTGGCATTGCCGGGGGCGGGGAGAGGAAGGGCGCCAGCGCTGAACTCGGGCACATCGTCCTCGACGTCTCCTATCTTGTAGGGCTCCTTGCAGCCAGGGCATGCGCCTCCGTCCTTCTGGGCATCCATGTAGCAGTCTCTGCATATCTTGAACCTGACATCGTACGTGGCGTTCATGCTTCTTCAAGAACTCTTCATCGCAGGATATACCGAAGCGCTCTTCAGCCAAAAGCAAGAAGCAAAGGAGGAGGAGGCGTATATACCTGCATTCACAAGGATCGATGTCCTCCCCCCGCTCGTCCCGCATGACCTTGCCATCGCAGGCAGGCATGGCGCACTTGGAGCCTTTGGCGCCGGCCATCTGGGGGTGGCTTACCTCCGAATCGATCACCTTGTCCATGAGGTGTGCCCTGGTGACGCTGTTGAATCCCCCAGTGAAGAGCGAGTTCGACACGTACTGCTCCTCGGCCTTCATCGCCACGGATTGCGCCTCCGTTCCATCCATTGGCTGGTTGTCCGGCGTCGGCGGGATCTGGACCGTGTAGTTCGTGTAGTCCCCCGACAGCTCGCCCGACATGTCGATATCCTCCCTTGAGAGGCTCACATACCGTCCGCTTGACGTCCTCCTCGCGAACTTCACCGTCTGCCCGGTCGTGTTCCGGCTGCTTTGAGAGCCAGCACCTCCTCCCGGGCTGCGGATCGCCTTCTTCGATGGATTGTGTGCTTGATTTGATGCCATCTTTCTGAGCTGTTCTTTTCCTCCGCTCTTCTAATCTCTGATCATTCTTTTGATTTCCAGGCTTTCATTATCGATTCCTGTTTCAGCAAACCTGAAAATTTGGCACTGGGCATATCGATTCCAACCTCTGGCGTGTTGCATTAAAACATGGTATTCTAAGAAACAAATTTCAAAAGTTGATGCTGCAAAATGTAAATCTGAACTTGCCGATGCCTCATGGCGCCATAGGAAACATAGCATATCAAGATAGGTAGCTCTAAAAATCTAAATTCTAATGTTGCGCTTTGGTTGCAAATTTTCTTGTAAACGAAGTGCAAGTGTGCGAGAAAGTATGGTGCAAAGACGTGGGCTGAGTCAGAAGGAGCTTAATGCGAACCATCACGATCTCGGAAGAAGAGAGAGATGAGGAGGAAGAGAAAAGACGTGGGCTGAATCAGAAGGAAGGGTTGGTATGTTGAGAAGTTGATGGCGGGAGACTAGGTCCATACTAATTTAAAGGGGAAGAATTCTTTGGCCGGTATTTAAGCAGGGTGTTATAAGAGTGATTGGTGTTGGAATCAAGCACAAAGCGAAAGGCTCGCGGCCCTTCATTTCTTTCCAGTTTCTACACAGTAGAGGCTCACACGACACTCGATCGGTAAGCCATTGAATCCTGTCGGAACAATAATTAACAGTCGTCAATGCCACAGGGCAAAAGACTAGGAGAAGAAAGAGACTAACTACACCTTTCGTTGGGCATGCAAAAGAAGTGATTTGATTTTATTTCTAGTTATTGTCAGATTACGAGTCTAGAAGCGTTCTCTCTAGCATCCAGAACGTCAAGGTCCATTAGTTGGATCCTTATCTTTCAAAGGCTTTAGACCGAATAGCTTCATATATGTATAATCCAGGAGCTTGATCAAAATTGGCAGTCCATGGAACGGATACTCAGGAGCTGCTTCATGTACTGGATTTTGAATCTTTGGCGAGTTACATGGAGCGTCCTCTGTAGTTACTGAATAGCAGATCTTGTTGCCAGTAAAATAAATAATTAAATAAATGAATAAAGTGCAATGAGTAATTCATTTTATTGCCGGATATTTTCTTTAAAAATCACATTTATTATAAATTTTCTGACTACAATTGATTGGCAGAAAGACAAATTTATTTGATATGTCGGTGACATCCAACTTAATTTTGTGGAAAGCCATTCCACTGCTGGAAACTTGGAACCACACGGCCACACTACTCTCCATACCCAGAAAACCAAATATCTACTTCATATTCTAGACTTTGATCATCACTTTGCCGATGATCTATAGAGATATACCTAGGAAAACTACATAATTCCATACCACATAACAGAGCTTTTTCTCAGTTCTATTATTACCTTCAGACGTCAACCATACTTCGTATAGGAATATACCATGCGTGTGAATATGGCGACCGCTCCTTGTTTTTCCATACCACCCTAACCTCCCCTGCCTATACCGATGGACACTAGCACCATATTTGCCATGACCACCACCCGTACCATCATCCTTTTTGGTCCCACCATTACCACCATCGTTCTCACTACCACCTTTTTTTTACAATTACCATCTCTACCACCCCCAGCACCATGGTCATTACCACTACTGCTGCCACTTTCTTTGCTGCTGCTGTTGCTGCTACTGCCACTACCACATCACTACTATCTTTTCATCCCACTACCATGTTTACTACCATTATCTTTACTACTATTACCAGCATCACTATCTTTACCACTATCAATAATATTGCCGTTGCCGCCACTATTGTCACTTCTAATGTCTTTGCCGCCACCATTGGTACTACTATTATCATTAAGGCCATCGCCACCCCTAGCACCACTACCACCATCTCCACCACTATCATTGCTATTGCCGTTGCTGTTGTTAGAGTCACCGTGAGCTATATAAAACTAATCTTGTAATGGAACTATATTTTGTCTTGCAATGGGTGTGGTGTGTGAAGGTTGGTAGAACTAAACCTCCTGCCATGCTCTTTTTAAAGAGACCTTCTAGCGCCCCCCTTTTGGTGTATCGGCATGAGAAAGAAGAAAAAGAGAGAGAGAGAGGGAGAGAGAAAGTAAAGGAGAGTTTTGGCAAGACATTTTTTTGTTGTAGGAAGACTTTTCATGAGGCTTCTTTTAAGTTAGGCATATTATTTTGGCCTTTTTGAATAAATTTAGCTTTTCTCCTCCAAATTTTTTCTTCCACTATTTTTAGTTGATTTAATTGGTGTTTGTTATAAATCTTAAATTGACACAATTAATCTGCTCTAGATAGCTTGCTGTTCTATATGCTGTCGTCACCTCCACACCACCACCAGCTCTTCCCCATCCATAACCCCCACCATCTTCACCGCCGCAACCATCTCTACATCTTTCACCACCACCATATTGGTTGTGACCGCCAACCTCCAAATCCATTGCATTGTTTGATTGACTTTCAATTCTAATGTCTAGGCTGCTACTTCTGGTGCTGGTAGTAACTCCATACCGGAAGGCCTTTTAGTTCTCCACATTTGGAAGTGCCAAATATGATTGTTTTAATGCATCAACACACTCCTAGTGAAGTGCCAAAATATTTACTTGGTGATATCCTACCTAAAAGTTTACTTCATATCAATATGTGTGCATATACTTATGAATTTTCTTGCTCTATACAAACACGTTCTTATGTTTTTTTTTAAAAAAAAAAGATGCTAGTGCTAGGACATCTTGATGCTTAGCTATTATGACAATAAAGGTCTAGCTACTGTTTTTAAAAAAATAAAAAATGACCATAAAAAACTCTAGATTATATGTTGATTTTGCTAGATTGCTGCACAATTTTTCACTTAGTGTCTAATTTTATTATCTTTTGTAGTCAAGTTGCAATTCAATCATTATTCTAATATAATGGACAAAAGTTGGTTAAATAAGTCGAAATCTAGCAACGAATATTTGAAAGAAGTTCAAAATTTTATTAAATTTGCTTTTGAGAAATCTAATATGAATGGAAAGATTTTTTGTCTATGTCAAAAATATGTAAATTGTTCTTCTCTCTCAAAAAATTGTTGAAGAATATTTGGTGTGGAATAGTTTTCTAAAGGGTTATACTAAATGGGTATTTCCTAGAAACTCCATATTGTTGTCTCCATGTAACCAACCCTTATATATAGAACACACCTCTAGTTTTGGATCTAGTAATCCGAAAAGAAATTCTATAGGAAAAGATGATATAACGGGCTTACTCAGAGATACTCTTGGACATAATATTAAAAATTTAAGAGATTTTAATAGAGTACAAGAAGCAATTGCAATACATGATGAGCGAATAGTTACTAATTCTATGCATATTAAGGAACATATACATTCTGATGACATAGCTTGGTATCATAACTTACTAAAAGATTGTAATTAAAAATTATATTCGGGTTGTAAGAATTTTATGAAGATTTTTTTTCTTGTGCATTTTATTCCATTTGAAATATTTGAATGGATGGTTTCGCAAGCTTTCACTGTGCTGCTTCAATTATTAAAGGATGCATTTCCGAAAGGTGTTGCTTTGTCATTATTTTCTAATGAAGCCAAAAAACTAGTAAAACAATTAGATCTTAGATACGAAAAGATACATAGTTATCCGAATGACTGTATTTTATACCATAGTGAAAATATTAACAAAAAGCTATGCTGAATATATAGATCTTCACGACAGAAAAAACATAAAGAAGACGAGCATGACTTGTTGAATGAAGTAGATGACTTGTAGATTCAGGATAATTTAATTGAAAGTTTATATATTAAGTTCTGTTGCAGTCTAATTATTTTAATTCATTTGCCTTCAATATTTTAATGCATATTTTATTACGTCTTCATAGATGGATAGGGGAGAGTGAGGACGAGACGGGGATCCACTCAAGCAAGGGAAGTGTGGCAACTTCATGAGGGTAAGAAGATGTCATCTAATGCAACGAACTGGGGCATCCCGTCAAGAGGACTCGAAGGTTTTTATCAAGTTTTTTAGGATCGGTTGCACGTAAGGGTCAGTTATGTCCGCTCAACTATAAAAAGTAAAACGATATGCTTTTTTCATATAAAGTTGAACTTCTTAGAGTTGTATAGGTAAAGAATTGAATTTGATATTGTTTGTAACAAGGATCGCGGATCATGCGCAGTGAGAGTGAAAGAGCTGTGTGATAGGCAAAGGATTCAACCAAGAGAAGATATGTTAATTTACTTGCTGTCATAATTTTAATTTTTGATTTAACATTGTTATAACATTCTTTTGCTTAATATAGAATAAGTTTGTGCTCCCTCTAAAGAGCCATGATTGGGTGTTAAAGTCCCTCAACCGCAAATGAAAATAATATATGGCGAAGTTTAAGACGAACTACAAGGGCGAGGGTGTGATAGTGGAGGAAGTTGCTCGTGTTTGTCCTTCTAATATATACCCTTATCGGTGAAGGGAGCTTGTTCACTACTAGTTTTTCGAAAGAATACAGGTTGTGTATATTCTCTTAATACTTTATATTGTATTTATTATTAATATAGATTGCAAATATAAACATCCAATATATTAAATTGTTTACTTTTTTTGGCAGATATATTCCGACATTAGTAGAGTTGTACGAGCATCTTAGTCAGTTCCTCACACTTTAGGCTCGAAGAGTTATGGGAGGTGTAGAGATGAATTCATAAGTTTTTTTGAAACTCTTAAAACTTTTCTATCATATATCATGTATCATGATATATAGCTTGCCAATATACTATTTGTTGTAGATGGAAGGGCATGGGAGGGAGCTTGGTGGGGTGGAGTTCTATAGAATGACTCACACCCACCGAGATGGCATCATCATCGAATAAGACCAGTCGTGTCAAAGCTCAGATGTTCGCCGAATTGATGGGCCCATAGCGTTATAGTCGAGTGAGGGGTTATGGTGTTGGATTTACCCCCATTTAATTATCTATAGTGAGCAGAAATACACAAGATGTCCAACAAGGTAGTAGCATTGTAGAAGTTTGTAGTCTGAAGGCAGCGATAGAGGAGATGAGATAGAGGCATCATACAAGGATAGAGCATATGACGCAGAGCTATCAAACAGAGGTACAATCTTTGAAGGCTCGGCTTGACCAGATTGCATCTATGTTGCATAGGTTTGTCCCTCCTCAGACAAATAACTACAACTACTTGAATATTTTACATAATTATCATGTATTTTTGTATGAGCTTAATAATTTTCGTATTCTTAACTTCTAAACTTTTTATTTTTTTCTTGTAGGTTCCTGATACTTCATCTACTCGTAGATACGATTATGATGATGCCATTGACCCTTGATACCTCATAGACTATTTATTTAGGAGTTTTATATGTGTATTTTTTTTATGTTTAAGAATCACATTGTAAATGTAAATTGACAATGTAAATGTAATCATATTTGATAATATGAATGGCTTCACACTTGATTCATTTGATTGTGACATGTGACTTTGGTTGCATGTGTCTGGTAAATGTATACAAAATTTTAAAATTTTTTAAAATAATTTTATTTTAAAAAATAACTCTAACACTTTAAAGCGTTGTTAAAAGAAGCAACTGTCGATGCTTAAAAACAACGTTTTTACAAGGCGTCAGTAATTAAAATTTCGACACTTACATTACCGATGCTTTTGCAACGCTTTAGAAAGCATCGGCAATAAAAATACCAACACTTTATAAGTATCAGTATATGCGTTAAAAAGTGTCGGGTTTTTTTTTTCTTAGAAGATCACAAAAACTTTTAAATATGCAAATAATCCCTAGTTGTAAAGAAAAATAACAGTACAGCCGACAATTTTACAAGTAGAATGCATAATCTGAAAAACATACAAGATGGTTGTATCATGAAAACTAGTAAAGTTGCCACGGAAATGACGACTAAAAAAAGCAAGAGCTACCCCAATCGAGGATAACGTTGTTAGAGAATCCACTGAAATTAACATTCAAACACGTGCGAAGGATAAGACTTGCAAAGGTGAGGAGAAGCCTTGGAACGAAACAAAGAGACAAACATCAGAGTTCAGCACTCAAGCTGTAGCCCTCGGGCTGGAGAAAGCAGTAAGGATTTGGAAAGCTGAAGGAGATTGCCTGGATTGAGCTTCGCTCCCTGTGGCTGCTTGAACCGGTAATCCAGTAAGCATCGACCCTGTGCATACTTGAACACAGTCATGCTAAAGCACGCCCCTATTTTGAACCGGAAGATCGACATAACTTCAGATGTTACAACTAAGACGCCATGGTCTTAAAACTTCTGAACAAAATCTTCGACCACCACCAGTACTTCTGATGCAAAGCATTACCTACTCATTTGTTCACAATCTTTCCCATATCCATGTTTTTCACAGGTTACACCCTTTAGACCACTCTGCCCATTTACCTGCTCACCTTCTTAGCCCTCAGGACATAATCAGCATAATACTTTACTACATGTCAGTCATGAAATATCTTTCTTTGCATCAGCCGCCAAAAAGGTGGTGTACTTCCAGCAGCAGAAGTATCCCAAGACTTTAACCAAAAACATAATGTGGTAATGAGTTGATGAATGCTCTTTCCAAATTCTTTGGGAAGGGAGTAAACACTAACGGTGTCAGCCCACCCTATTTGACAATTGTGCTTGTTTAATCTGGCTTCATTGCCTAAAAAGGTGCAGTACCACAAGCAGCAGGAGCATCATAAGATGATAAGCAAAAACACCATAATATGGTACTGAGAAGTGATGAACGCTCATCTTTACAAATTCCTTTGTTGTGGGAGTACCCTAACAGTGTCAGCTCACCATGTCTTGCAATTCTGCTTGCGAGCGAGCACTGCTGTTATTTAAATGTGTTCTTTATTGCCTACAATGAGATTTCTATTATGAAACAATGATACAAGCATTTCAGGCACAATCACAAAACTATTTTCCTCGTACAAGTTTTTTGGATGTTTCAGCTCCTCCATCTGAATCTCTCAATCCTTTTCTGAAAACTAAATCGACAAAACTGGAGATTAATGTTACACTCGCACAGGAAACCCATGCAAATAAGTTGCTGTGAGCTGCTTTCTTCTTCTAGGCTACTCGAAAGCACAAGCAGGCTGAGCTAGCGCAGTGAACTCTTGCCGCTCACTTTTAGATAGACAATCTAAAGAGTGTCCTCCAATTCATCTGGTAAGTATAGCTTCTCCATTGCCGACTGCCAAAAAAAGAAGTACAAAGGGGCAAATTCATAAGATAACCAGCATCAAAAGAAAATTTTTGGTGTTCCACAGCAAGAATAATTTGCACTGCATCAATTGAAGACCGCAGTAAGTTTGAATGGCTTCTGCATATTCATTTCTTGCATGCTACCGGCACCTTAATATTATCATAAAAAAAAAAACGAACATGAGCAATCGAGATGAATACCTTAATGGTAGCAACATCAGCTGCAGGAGGCTTTAAATCCAAGGCAAGACCAAAATAGAACATTGCCTTCTCATGCATGTTAAGTCTCTTATAGATCTTGCCCATCAATGCATAGACACTGCTCTCACGAGGAGCGCACTCCTTCAGCTGCTCCAACTCTTTCAAAGCTTCATCAAATCTTTCAAGACTTGAAAGTATGTTAGCCTTCTGATACACAGGAAGTGGATTCTTCTTATCAGCTGAGATAGCCTTCTCCATAACCTCTAGGGCATCCTCATCTCTCTGCAAAAAATTTACAAACACGAAAGACACCGACATGAGTCTAGATAGAGCCTAAATATTCACTGAACAAGGAAGCATCATTGTAACTTAGACACAAACGCAACTCATTATGTGATGCTCGATGCACAATCATAAGCAACAGACATAATGGGATGCAAAGGAAAATTGTAATATTAAGATTTTCAAAGTTTGATAAAGCATCAGAGCTAGACCTTCAGTGAATGCAGCGCCATTCCCAGATAGCACATAAGAACAGAGGAACGTGGGTTTATATGGAAAGCTTTTCGGAAATGATGCTCTGCAAACTCAAACTTCTCTTGGCGGAGGTACACGATCCCAAGACCATACCATGCATTATAATGCCTTTCATCTACTTGAAGTGAGCTTTGGTAGCATTTTATTCCATTCTCAAAATCCTCCAGGGCAACATACCTGTTAACAGAAATTTAGGTCTAAGCCATATTTAAGCTGATGCAGTAAAGTAACAACTGGCATTTGCTACAAATGCCAAAATATCTATGGACAATATTATCAAAGTAGGGGGGAAAACGAAGAAGAATCCAGAAGGTAACAAGGAGCATACTCATGGCCACAAAGTGTGTGAGCATATGCAAATCTTGGGTCTAGATGCACTGCACGCTGGAAATTTTTCAGTGCAGTTTCATGATCATTCTGCCGGCCATAACAGTTTCCCATTGCACACCTGCATGTTCATTCCATTAAAAAAAACCGTTAAATAACCAAATTGTACTCTTACTTTGAATCAAATGATGGTGACAAAAGAGAACAAAACCAGAACATGAAAGAAACACTTATCCTACGAAATAAATTCCAAAACAGATGGCTGCTAAAGAATGTCAAAGAATATAAGTTAAATCATTTGATAGCAACATAGACTAAGCCACCTATACATGAGGCTGCTAGCAAGTCTAGCTTACAGAAACACCTTTTTCTTCACTAAAAAGAGATTCTGTGATGGCAACGGTTGCTGCAATAGAAGTGGCTGCAAACAGTAGTTACGGCAAATTGGGAACAATTACAATGCAAGTGGTTGAGGGTGAGACCATTATTAGGGCTGGCAAAAGTGATATGTTCCAGCTTACCCAACCCAGAACTGACCCACATAAGCCAAACAATTAGGATCATGGATCAGGTATGGATCAGGCATCCTTGACTTGCCAGCCAATCTAGGTGGTTTTGCATCAATAACTTCTGACACATCATGTCATGGCACCTTACAAAGTTCACAATTTTCAAGCTATTGGCTCGATACTAAACTTGTTCTTATACTGAGATTTAGAGTAAACAAAAACTTCTTTGGCCCCTCTACACCCTCCTTGCCCCCCCCCCCCCCCACCCTGCAAAACCCCCAAAATTTTCTCCTAGAATTGGTCAGTCTTCTAACCAGCCTCATCGAACAGCAACACTGCCACTATCAATACCAGATCCCACCTATCAGCAGATTTCATCACACTGGATCCATATGTCCCAATTAGGGCATACCTTTTTAGCTAGAAGACATCCCTAACATTTTTAACAAAGAATACGTGCTATTTGTCTTTAAAACAACAATGAAATTTTGATTATTGATTGCATTTTTTAATACCATAATTGTTTATTGAACTATCGAAAATTTCTTTAGATTTCTCTTTATTCAGATAACTTAGATGAGCCCACAAGATCCAAGAACTTCATGCATTTCTTGCATGCAGGATATGACACAAGTTACTTGGTGATTGATTATACAAATGATTAAAACCAGCAAGCATTTGACCTCATTTATAGACAGACGTGTTCACCTTTTCTGTCTATGTAAATCCAAAATATTTGAGAGAACCTCAGCACCAAGACATTGTGCAACCCATATCTTTGACCTACTCTAATACGTTATTGAACACAAGACTTCCTATTCCAACAATTACTACATATATGTATCAAAGTTGTAACAAAATACTTTTGAACAAGTTTTCACTTTAAAGAAGAAAGCATACCAAGCTTGAGGTGATAATCGATCAACCGAGATAAGCTCCTGAGCAAGGTAACTTAACTTCATTTCCTCCTTCAAATGCTGCCAAAAAAGACAAGTGCAATAGTTAAATTATGAGATCACCTACCCAATTTACTGGGCTCCTTTTATTTATCCTATTTAAGTAAAAAATTATATCACTGATAGGAGTTAACAGATTAGACCAAATGGGAGATTTGGAGAAGAAACGCCTTCATAAGATCTTACCTCTATTAAAATAATCTGCTAGCTCATTGGCCTGCCTACAATGTAATTTAGATGCCTCCACTAACATCATTATCAATCTACCTAAAATTACCCAAAAGGCCCCAGGAGGTTTTCTGTGACTGGCCCAAGCAATGATGTCTCCCAAATCTCCTTCCACAAAATTTGCTATGAAAAGGCACAATATTGTCCAATGGTGCCTTGACATCTAATTCGTCACAAATGAGCAAACAATGACAGGCATTACTGAAAAAAAATTCTACTCATTATGGTCCCTACAGATGTTACAATGAGCCATATTTGTTGATATGCTAAAATCAAAGTTGAGTAACCTCACTTGAGTTTTTTCAATAATAAGACCAGGATCTCGAGTGTGTTCGATCAATCTTATCCTTTCCAAGTTCGACATGCTGTCATACATTAAATCTGAAAAATCACCTGATGAAATTCCCTAATTGAATCTCATTTGCCCTAGAAAAAATGTACTCGTTCTTCTAAGGTCACAACCAAGGCCTACCCATTAATCGTGTGAAATGACAGTACTCAGCTAGCCATATTACAATTAAGATAAAAAGATGAGTGGGTTCCCAATCATTCATGCACATAAGCAAAATGTGAGCTAGACTTCCAAGCGGGTCACAATTTTTTTGATAGCAGTCACAAGTCAAGATGCTCTTATAAGCAACCAGTAAGATAAACCAGCTCCACCTATGTTCATCTTACTGACTTATAAATTACCCTAATGCTTCTAAGCATCCAAGATCTAAAGACAGCAAGAGTGACAAGAATTTTATCTAAGTCTTAAATGATGCTGATGAACTTCTCCTCTGTCCAATTGATTAGCAGGCTAAAATGTTCAGCATTTCATCAAAGAAAATACATTAGTAAAGCACAAACCAAGCACACATAAATACATGCATATTTGTGCAAGGTGTTTATGTTCACACAATGTGAAAAGAGAGAATTTTATACCCACTGCTACATTCAAACATGATGGTCACAAAATGAAAATTTAAAGCATCAGATATTGTCTATTACATCTTCAATGCCTATAAACAAAAGATTAGTATTATGAAGATCCCCTTGTTTATGCATCAAATTGTCACAACCAAAGCATTCCATCATGTCGTTAAAACTATTAACTGAGGACGATTATTGCATGGGCGAGGCATTTCCAGAATTTTTTTTCTTCAGGCATTTTGGACATTGTATATCATATGCGATGGTTTAAATTTTCATTTTACCCCCCCCCCCCAAATAAAAAAAAGGCATATCTGCATATGTTATGTTTATATGCATATATGTACATATATTTTGTGCGTGTATATGTTTCTAACTATATATATGATCAATAATACACACCATCCAAGAACTGATGTTGACTTACATAAAGAACAGTAGAGTAGATATCCATTCCCTCTAAAGTGTATGGTGACACCCGGCGCGCCAAATCGAAGAAGCGATCAGCCTCAAAATAATCTACCAATTCAAAATGTGCTTTACCTACCTGCATTGAACGTTCTTAAATTCATAGATGTCTAAATCAGATAGATGCATAGAGTGTTAATATATACATATAATCCTGCTGTTCTGAAGGTCAAAAGAACGTGAACGCTCTTTCAGAAAGAGGTACAAATGGTTGTCACATAAATTGCATAATGGAATCTTGCATGATGAAAATGATAACGGAAGGAGACTTGCAGCAAGGATGCCTCAGAAGACTATATATGGTCATAGTAATTCCCAGTTCTCCAAGAAGCTCGAGGAATTACTATGCCAAATGTGCAAATAAGACATTCAGTGAACTTATAAATATATAAGACCAAATAATTTGGGCATTTTAACTCCATCACAATCTGATATCTTAATCTTCTCATCCAGTGTCTAATGAGTCACATTGGTACCTGCCTAACTCCCACTTTACAGTCTCAGAAAATGTCAATATGAAAAATTAAATGGCCATTCAGAAGTTTATCCTTTTCTTAAACATGACTCATCCAGAAAATTTACTAGCATGCCTAGATGAAGTTTCATCAAGAAGGTTAATTCACCTTTTTCCACCAATTCTTAAGCTGCTTTTGGATGTGGAGACAATGAAAGTATAGAAAGATGAATCAGCAGAAGGAAAGAAAAGAAAATTGAGTAATTTCTCATATTAAGCTTCATTAAAATATGGCAACAGTTCTGGAGAACATTCATAGTTACTAGCCATCAAATCAGCTCGCATAGATAAAAGAAAAAAAAATCCAAAAAACAGTTTTAAGAGGCAAAAGTACCTGGGATAGCACCCATCCAGTATTAAACTGATGTTGTGAAAGTCTTAGATAAACTTCTAGTGCTTCCTGTTCAAATCAGAAGTGTTGCTTAGATAATGACATTTCCAAGAAAAGAAACATCTTCTCTGTGACAACATCACTAGCATACCTGGGATCTGTACAAACAGGAAAGCCTGTAACCTTCTCCAAGAGTCCGCAAGAGGCCCAAAAACTCCCGGATACCACTTGTCAGTCTTGAGTCATGTGCCAAAATTCCACAGCCCATCTTATCTTGCTCGAGGCATTTACCATCAGGTAAGGCTGACATAGAAGATGAAGTTGTTACTGTATTATCTGCACAGAAATCATCAAAAATCTGAGCCTCCCTACAAGTAGACAAATTTCCATAAAGTTTGTATTTGTGTTATTTGTAGCAACCAAACAGAGAACAGCAAAAGGATAATTAGGAAAAGATTGACATTGCGTGTAACAACAACAACTAAAGCATAAAGTTTATGAGCTGAGGCAGTGACCAAATACACTCATGCAGCAAGTGTTACACGGAGACAGACGTGAGTCAAATATCTCTCTGTATCCAAGAGTATGATTTCCAAGAGGTAGAAATCTAGATATGAGGACTGGTTAATATTTAAAAATAAATAAATTAAGTTATACATGTCAATTTTTTAAAAAAAATGTGACTTTTTTTTTTAAAAAAAAAAGATGATATTTGTCAAGGTGTTTCATCTTCTATAGATAAATGAGAAAGTGCATCTTTCTTGATGAGTGCTAGCTTATTGCCCTGCACATACATCTATGAATGGTAACATAATAATGAGAGAGATAATTGCATCATAAATTCCATTAGCTCACTAGAATATCCACTTCTGTCAAACAGCATCAACAAATCTCTGATTAAATATATCAAGTTCAAGAATTCAATTTAATACGTTATATGAGCTTCCTAGGACTATAATCAACTTCTCAGAATTGTGTTTGGCACCTTCATCAAAATTTTCATTAGCCCATGGTTGTCCCCTTCTAAGCGTCACAGAACGTAAGACTGCTGAATTTGTTTTTGATGACGATGATGAAGAATAGAGTCCTCCAAGATACTTAGCAGAAGAATGATTTGTTCCATTCCCTCCAAGTTGTGAGGCATTTGAGTTTGTATTGGCAGCTGCTTCACCAGAGAGTCTTGTACTTCGTCGAGGTCCTGAATCAGAAAATAATCTCCCCGATACCTGTGAAGAGGTGCATGGGTAAATTTTTTTTAAAAAAAAAATGTTGATGAAGTATGTCTGAGAAAGATATTGCAAGCATCACAAGGAAGATGAACAATTTCAATATCTGGAATTTCAGAAGTTCCCAAGTAAAAGAATAATTATCAGGAAGACAAGGAAATAACACATGGTGCGGCAATCCACATTGCAGATAGAAAAATCCTATAACATAAAGAGAACAGACAGGACTATCTTCAGGCATAGAAAAAGACATGAGCATGAACCTGAGCATAAGCAGCACATGCAGGACATGAACGAAGGGTCTTAACCCAATTAGAACCATGAAATACTAAGACAGGACCACAACCAGTCTATCAAATTGATGACAGTAAAGATAAGCACGATCAAATTTCCATGCCCACAGAACAATGAAAATATAGTTTGCAGGATATGGCATGTGCAGAAAAAGATTTTTTTGAATAACGAAAAGCTGACAGTATGCAGATTCAGAAGGATTGCAAAGATGATACAGATCAAAATAACATGGCATGAGCTGTGCAACAGATACACCATAGCCAAAAAAATTCCAAATGTCTGAAAGATCTATAGGTCAAAATCTACTATGATAAACATTCTTGCTTCATGCTAGGATAAAAATGAAAACTCAGGAAGCATGTGGCAATGAAAATGACTACACTATCCAACCAGAAAAATCAAGCAACCAAAACTATTGTCTCCCAAGGCAAAACAAACAATCTTATGTGTTACCACATTAACAAAAATAATTTCCTATCACAGTATCAGTATTGACTCTTTATGTGCTGTAAAGAAGTTACCCCTTGGTTTAATACATAACTTCAAGGAAATATCATACTATCCTACACAAGTAAGCATGTTAACTGGCAACTAACGTGATCTTCACTGTTCCATAATATAAAGTCGTGTTCATGCATAAGCAACATTCGAAATCCAATAACATAAGCAGAGGATTGATTGTTCTACAGACAGAATACTAAATACATAAAACAGCTTATTTCATGTAGTTCTGTAGTTTCCCTTCATTAACAGTCAAAATTCAAGTAAAAGAGATGAAACATGAATAAGAAAAAAAATAACCTTCCGTAGTTTCCCTTCATCCACAAACTTTCTCCTGGGGGCTTGAATTGCTGCATTTACGTTGGACTTCGTAGAGCCATCGCCACCAATTGCATTTAAGTATAGGTGTGCATTTCTACAAAGAGGTGGTGGAGCTACCCCAGATAGCTGTAGAAATAATGACAATATCAATGGTTAGCTTGCAGCAAAGTGTTACTTAAATTAGATCTGCTATTATAAAGGAAAATCATTTTTTATACTCTTTATCAAAGTGGCACAAAAACACTTCCTATGAAATAAACATCTCAGGACAGATGATGTTTTCTACTTCAAGTAGGGATTCAACTGAGCTGAGCCAATTCAGGCATCGGGCTGCTCAGGCTCACATCAGCGTATTAAATAGCCATTCAAGCTCATCTTGAGCTCGAGCCGAGCTTCACATAATCTGCTCAAGCTTCGCTCGGCGAAGCTTTGAGCTGAGTTTCAGTGGAGCCAAGCTGAGCTTATCCACTGTTTTCGCATGGAAAATTTATTCAGGGTCAGCTTGCTTATAAGCTGTGCTCTGATATATGTTTGAGATCAGCTTGTTTCCTAGCTGAGCCGAGTTCAAACAAGCTATCAACGAAGCAAGCCCGAGCTGCCCATGAGCAGCTCAGATCATTTGCAGCCCTAACTTCAAGGACAGTCAAACGACAGGGACAATATAAAATTAAGATCATGAACTACATGGAAAGGGCAAGACTAATTCTCTTTTCTGACATCATGATAAGAAAAAGCACGAATGAATCTTCAACAGCATCTTCATTTTTTAGTAACAAAGAACACCTATTATAAGAGCATCTTGTTAAATTTAAACCAAATCAATGTTTGCTATTTAGAGACAACTAGAAAATAGTTGTGTACAGCTAAGGTTTAAAACAAGAGGCATTATAACAGTTTATGAGGCCTCCCATTACATTTATTATATACATCATGAATTTTGAAAATGCAAATGTTATTTTAGCTGCTATCCCATTATATGACAGGATTAATGGCTGCTATTTGGTATTTCACTATTTATCAGATTCGAAAAACTTTTTTTTGGAAAAAAAACTGTGACAGCTCAAAGAATTATTTTCTTCTGCAAACAGTGACATTATCAACATATCAACATCCTTGCATGAAAGAACAGTTTAATAAATTTTCATTAAAGAAAATACTAGTGTATCTACAACTTGTATACGTTTTGCAACGTCTACATACGAAACTTCACAATCCTTTCTAAGGAAAAATGCAAATCCTCAATCAACTCTGTCATTGGCCATCCAAAGTTGAATACACAGCAACAGGAAAATGCATCATTGGTACCAATAATTGACACCATGTTCATGCTGTGAATGCAACTTCATGACAGTCTTATAAAGCCCATCCAGTGAAAAGGTTAGACGGGGCATTTTTCTTCATAATAATAAGCATCTGAAAAGGTTCAAACGTTTGCAGTTCCCTCAAATCCAGAAGGAAAGGGGAAAAGAAAGGAGATTCCCTCCCCTTAAACATGCTTTAGTAGGGCAGGTAAAATTATGGAAACCATCAAAATCAGTGATAACATTGCTTCAAAGCCTGGTGGCATGGGTTTCACTTTTCAGAGTTCCAGAGTCCAAGATTCTGAAGCATGATAGTATTAACAAGGAACGAATTAGGTTTCAACTGGAAGAGTAGCAAAAAAATGCCAGTCAATGTAAGTAATGTCTATCTCACTAAAATGGTGAAAAAAATAATAAAGCAGTGATTTACTTCCATGAACTGTAATATGATTTTACCAGTCCAAGAGAAAAGGTTCATGTAGCAATGTTTTAAGGAGATTGCATTCACCTGCGCAACTGCTGGAGGAGTGTAATACTGTGATATATTAGATGGCCCGCTAATTGTAGGATGCCCTGCTGCCATTACTGTGCCATGAGGATGACTCAGGGTCTCTCTTGTGTTGTTAGCATGCAGTTGTTTTGAGTGCCTTGGACTTGTATCCCCTGAGCCCAATGCCATACTAGAAGGCAGACTTTGATACTCAGTGCCAATGGTCAAGTTCTGAGAACTTGATTCAGATAACTGCTGCTGCTGGACACGAAAAGCAGCCGCATCATTAAAATATTCACTTGCCTCTTCTGCAGCACCTGGACAAAATGATCACCCATGTTTCCATGCAAAACCATGACATAAATTTCACTTACGATGAAGAAGTAGTTTTTGGAGTTAATTCAAGAATATTCGAGAAGTTTGGAGCGGAAGAACAATATATTAGCTTAATATAGACAGGAACCAAAGGCAATAAACTCATACAAATCAATAATTCTCCACAAAAAAGCATGCCCAATATGAATGTGCATAATGGCCAAATACAGACAAGATATTTTATATTACAAATGATAAATATCACTAAAACTGAATGGATGCACTTGCATCAGACAAGATGTGGCCCAACTCAAGGTTAATAGGCACCATATCATATCAATATCCATGTCAAGCATGTCACTGCTGCTCCTTGACCTCCATGGAGAATTATCTCCAAAGTTCCCACTCTAGATTTTCTCAAATAATAACAAGAGTGCAATAGATTACAAACTGGCAAAAAAAAGAAAAGAAAAAAAAGGTAATATGACACAGATATGCACAAATATTAGTACACATTTGAAAAGCCCAAAGTTACCAGTATAAAGTTATCATTCTACTAAGTCCACATAAGCATCCACCACACTGACCTAGTATACACAGTTCCTCGTATGCAGCCCATAAAAGAGGATCTATGCCCAAAGCTTGCACAAAGTGGTCAACTGCACATGTCCTCCTACCAGTGTACCTAAAGGGGCAAAAAAAAAAAGAATGGCAACTTAAAGCTTAAAACATGACCACAAACTTATATGACAACGAAAAATAATGAGCAAGTGACATGTAGTTATCTTTCTAAGAACAAAATGTCAATATTGCAAGTGCAATTATTACAGGAAAAAAGGAAAGAAATGATGGACCATATCACACCGATATGGCATGAGGACACGGCCAAAGTTACATTTCAAAATCACAAACAATTGATATATTCAAATATTACCAAAGAAAATAATTATTATCTTACCATGATCTCTAAACTTTTTCAAACAAGTCCAATAAAATCATTTAAAACTTTTTGTGTCAAAGCAGGAATTGAGCAATTCATTTTAGTCTCCAAGTCTTCATTATTTTAAAATCATCCATCATGATCTGAAAGAAGCTATTCAAGAAACAGTTATAAACATTTCCACACCCATGCAGATTTTAGTATATTTAAAAACATTTTAGTATTGCATCATATAATGACAATTACACACAACATGAAAAATTTAACACCTACATAAGGTCCTTGTAAACCAAATCACAGTCTCTGGGTGGGCATTGAAAGATATCATTTTATGCCCTGTATTGGATGAATCAAAAGCTCTAGACTTACATAAGTTTTAAGAGTGGGATCTCCATAGATAATGCCTCAGAATAAAAGGCAGCAAAGACAAGTCAAGAATATGATTTTGATGATATAGTCTATAAATCCATACCATGCAATTGTAGAGGACCAAAGAATCGATCTAACATCCTGTTTAGGGATGATGTTCAACCTTCTAGAGATGAAATGTTAAATTGTGATGTTTTAAGCTTCCTGGTTCATTTTTACTCTATATACTGACTGAAACATGTCAAGGAACTTATAGCATTGAAATGATATAGGTAAACTGCCTATTCAAAGTTACATTGCATCTCAAACCCAACCATTATGTGAGCCTGCCAGTGTTCACGAACCTGACATACGAATCAGATTCATACACGTCTAAGTGACTTACTTGGCAAGAGGAGAAAAAAGGGATAAGGACATGTAGAAAAAAAATAACTAAAATATATACATCTAAATATCTTATAAAAGGATATATTAAAAGATATTATTTGTTAAGGTCTTCTTATATGCATGTTTCTCATCCAAACGTGGAAGTTAGCTTAAGGATTTTGAAAAAATGACAATTTGTAAAATTATTTTACCATGTACATTCTTAACCATCTCTGAAAAAGAACAAAACCTCACTTTAACCATTATCATAGTGCATCAAACCAAGGTTCCCAAAACTGGTACTGGGTGATGTGCCTGTCACAAACCAGATTGGTACAGTACTGTACCGCACTAATATAAAATACGCTGCTCAAGAGTCGATACTCTTATCAAGAGAGAGATGAGGGGGGGAGGAGAGAGGGAGGAAGGTCAGCAAAGGACCGAAGAGGGCTTTTGACAAAGGTGAATGACTAAGGCGATTGGCGAACGCAACCGAAAAGAGTGTTTTGACGAGGCAGATCGGCATGGGTGACCGACAGAGGAGCTGCTCAAGGTCAGCAGCGGCAACATCAGAGTAAAGAAGGGGGTTAGGATTTCGAAGATGAGAAAATGAGAGAGATTAGGACTCATGAGGTGGGGGGATTTCATATTAAAATACTGGTTTATCCCAGGTTGATCAAATAGAACCAGTCCAAACCAAGTGGAACCAACCAATCCCACTCAATTTGAACTCGTTCCAACCAGTTCTGGCTCTACCTCAAACCAACCCTGCATACCTATATGGTTACACACCGGTTTGGTTCGTATGACCCGAACCGAGCGATTCTAATCGGTATTGCAAACCTTGAATCAAACTCATTGTTGGAGTCAACTCTCTACAATTTCTAAAAATTGAAATTGAGAAATATTTATAAGTATTTAAGTTTTCGATGCGTATCTGACTCAGATGTATCCAACAGGGATTCTAGGGGCTTGATGCGAGTGTCCAAGTAACACAAGGGCCTACACAAGATGTTGATAGATTGCTAGGCTTGTGCTTTGATTTGCTAGAGGAAAGTTCTTACAAGATTATCAATCTACATGAAAGTTGATTCAAATAGAATAGATATGTAAGAATGTATTAGAGCATACTATAACAGAAAATATACAAATTTAGTTATTGAAATTTAATCTCGTATTCACATTCAGTATAGTTCAGCGAAAAAACAATTCAAGATTTTGAACACATTATCAGTCGATCAGTTCAATCATCCTCGAGCAAGAATGTATCAAAGCATCACCAGCGTATACTACAATATTTCATTAGAGAATTTATAAATCCAAATAAAGTACTAGAAAAGTATTACAACAATGTTACTTCATCCTCTAGTTTCCAACAAGTAGCATATCCTATCTATATACAACATATCCCTCAATTGAAAACTAAAAGATAATATGAAAGTACATGACATCCAGCATGTCTGTCGATCATGAGAATGTGCACAGAGTCAATCATGATATGACTATCTTATCTATTTATCTTTTCCCTATCAATATCATACATAACCACCTCAATAGTATCCAAATAACTTGGTAAAGGGAAAAAGAGTACCAGAGTACAACCTACAAACTACAAAGACCAGCAGTAAATTGATGCACAGACAAAGCATAGTAGATAGGAGAATGCTAATGACACTATGCACTAAAGATCTTTCCACAAGAGAACTAGCAGTAGTTATTTCAACTACCATTATTATTTAAAGTGCAATAATAAACTTGATCTTAGTTGTGGATATGGAGCACATGATTTACATAATAAAAAGGTGTCATATAGTCTCAAGTTTAGAATAATCATATGCAATTGATAATATTAGATTGAAGAAAACTGGAAACCTATAAATGAGACCAAGAAGATAGTGGCCTGCTGCTCCATTTGGAACCTGCGTAGAGGAAGAAAACAGAAACAAGAGTCATTCTTTTGCACATGCTGATATGAAGCTGGATGTTACAAAAGCCAAAGAAGTGGTCAACTGAAGTGAAAGTGAACCAAATAAACAGCAACGAGCCAATGCACACTCAAACCCCTCCAGTCTCCAGTTAAGTAGATAAAGTGAAACTCGTACAATGTACATTATAATCACAAAGCATAAAGATAGTGATCATTGCTGATTTTAAATTTTGGTTCAGCCAAATAGAAATTTAACAGCACTATAACTGCATGATTCTCAAAAAAGAGAGAAAATTATTCAATATTCATATTTTTGGTTCTCTTTTAGATATAGTACTATTTTTTTATATATAATGAAATAATCAACACAAGAGTATACTCTAGGTAAGGCATTATAGTACAATTTGCCAGTAAAAGTTCAGGCCTCCCAACTACTTAACAAAATATTCTACACAATATTTGATCATTTTAATTAAATGGATTACAAAAGTGTGGCACTCCTAATAGCATCCTTAATATAATCAGAGCTGTACCTCTAAGGATGTCATCCTCCACCAGTCCAAGAAGGGAACTTGGTTAATTTATCTTCCCATAATATATACGTTATGGAAGTTTGATTGTGCTCTTCCAGGAGTTCCAATGAGGCCTAGCGTTGCTAGACTGAGGTGCTACTTAAGTATCTGACGAAATAACATTGTTACAATCTCCAATATATCATGTGTACTCCAAGCCTATGGAGCTCAACCTAGTTCCCACATAGCTACAAGGCTAAATAGCTAGAATTTTCCACCTAGGGCGAAGCACCTGCTTTGAAATCTGTCAAAAATCATTTCCTGTACCCACATTTTCCTTGCTCTAAATTTTTAAGAATAGCACTTCAATGCTCCTGCACTTGAATTAATTTTCTCACATACTCTATACAGGTAACCAAGCTAAAGATTTATCCTGTCAAATATAACATTCGTTAGCTATTGCCATTCTATTTTCAGTTCATTACATGGAATAAGGCCACAATTCAATAGATTAGAACTGAATTTGTTTCCTTATGTGTTTCTCCATTCATGAATGCTCGAACGGCCCAGATGCTCAATACATTCATTACTGCACGAGTGCTATCATTTACTAGCGTTCATGTGAAATACTAGACTATTGCAGATTCTGATGTGTTTCTACCTATATTATTTCTTATTTCACAACTTTCTGGTTTAATGAATGAACGGATAGTAAACCATTATGGCTAAGTTCAATCATCTGTATTCAGGAGAATTCCATACCTCTGCATTAGGCTCATTGGCTGGACACAGTGCTGCTTCAGCTTCACGAAGAAGATTCATCTGAAAGCATGACATTGCAAACAAGTAGCGGGACTGAGGCATTTTTGACCCTTCATATCATTAAAAACAAAAGGAGAATGAGATTGTTGAACAAGCATAACTTCCAACTGCAAGCAGCACCTCAAGAAACAAGATAGAGAAGTCCATTATTGTAAAAGACCAAGCCTTTCAATACGCACATAAGAACACAGATATCTACTGAAGTTACAATCACAAGTTGCATAAAGAATTTGCCACCCATGCCACTGACCCAGTACCCATTCGATTTGATCAGAACATCATTCTCTCCCATATTACAGCATAATGGTCAAAAGCATGAACAGATTGGAACTAATCAAACTACATGGGTACACAGACCATATTTACCGACCATGGACCACCACTTGTATGAGCGAAATACCAATTGTTAAGTTATTTGCTCACCTGGTGCATTGTCAAATACCTTGATAAGTAAAGTGTCCAAGACGACATTACATGTGTAGCTTACCTTTCAAAATATGGTATGCGCAATAAGCCTGGTTGTTTCTCAGATAACAAGTGGCCAGCAGTTGCAAATTAAGCTGCATTCAAAAGTTTCCACCGGAATAATCAGTACAGACACTCCAACAAAAAGATCAAGAACTCTCAATGAATTAGCCTAGTAAAAACCCTAACTTGCAGTGAGAACTCAAATTAACATCCCTTCAAATTACAAAATTCTGGCAATTTCCAACGAAAACCAGAACATAAATAACCCCAGGTATCAAACACAAAAAAACTCTTCGGCTTCGAAATCAAAAATCTCGCTTTTCTTCTTTTGCACACCCAAAAATTCACAATTTTCTTCAGAAACCATAATTTTCTCCAAAAAAAAATTCATAAAACTCCACGAAACGATCTAAAAGCAGCGGGAGCTCCAGAGCAAGTAATCACAATAACCCAAAGATCTCAAACAGCGACCGATCATCCCAAAAGTAAAGAAAAGAAAAGATCTAAAAAAGAAAAGGTAGCGAGCGAACAAAAAGAGATCGGGAGGCCGGCCAAACCTCGGAGGGGAACTCGGCACAGAGGCGCTCGCAGAGGAAAATGGCGTTTCGATTCATGAAGAGGCGGAGACTGCTCTGAACTCGATCCACCATTAGGGTTTCCATGGCTCCTCTCTCTCTCTCTCCCCCCCCCTTCTCTCTGAGATCCCTCTGGGCTTCTTCTTCTTGTCTCCGGGGAAGAGAGGAAGAAAAGAAGGGAGGAGCGAGGAGGGAGATGCCGAGAGCTTGTTCGCACCGGGGGAAGGAAGTGGGAGGTTCTGGATTTGGGGGTTCTTCGCCGAATTCGAATCGATTTAAAAATGATCCGTTCATGAGAATCGGTTCTGGACCGTCTGATCGTGGGTTTCTTTCGGTACGATAATATGATGACCGTTGGATCTGAAAGGTTCGATCCGTGAATGGCTCTGGGGTTAGAGATCCAGCGCTTGGGGACCGTCGAATGGATGGGTATTTGGGGGCTACTCGCATGGCCAGGGAGGAGGAACGTTGTTTGATTGCTTTTGTTTTCGTGTGCGTGCACACCGTTTCAAAAATTTAGACCGCGCAATGGGTTGCGAAAAAAAACGAATTTGACTTCCACTCGTGCTTTGCATGCAGTGCTATATTTTTAATTTCGCCGCTTGAGCGCAGAGAGATGGTGAGAGAGAGAAGAGGTGCAGGTAGAGGGCCCTTCGTTGGAGAAAAATGATCGTTTAGTCGGGAGATTTAAATAATATGAAATGGATGCAAGGAAAGAATAGCATAAATGAATATTTGCTAAAAAAAAGATTTGTATGGGAAATTAAGCTTTCGGTTTTGTTTTTATTTTTTGTAAAATGAAAAATTACATTAAAATGTTTATTTTCTTAGTAGATGTAATTTATTTTTTGGGTTTAGATTTGCAGCAAAGGTGTTAAGTTTTGTTTTTGTTTTTTGTAAAATAAAAAATTACATGAAAATGTTTATTTTCTTGGTAGATGTAATTTATTTTTCTGGTTTCAATGTGCAGCAAAGGTGTGTATGCCAACATATGGAAAGCAATTTATGATTTTCTATTTTTAGTTACTGAATCTTGGCTATAAATAACAACACTATATTGAAGTTTTACTGATAACGGTGATAAAAGTGAAAGCACTCTCTTTTCCTATTTTTTAAAAAAATAACAAAGAAAAGAGTTAATGTGCTGATGGTTGTCAATTTTTTTCCAATTTTTTTTATTTTTAAAGATAAAACTATGAAATCTGATTCAATGAAAATGTTTGATTCTCTTATTTTTATTTTTTATTTTAAAATATAATTTTCAGAATTTATTCAGAGAGTATAAGTGAAAATTTTTACTTATATTATTTCTAAAATAACTTTTAGAGTCATGAAGTCAAATCAAATCTTAGTTCCTATAATTTATTTCTCTCTTCGATCTTCAGCGACTACTACCGCGATATTTCCACACTCACCTACTTCACCGAGAAGTTTCTCTCTATTTCTTCATCCCGCCTCTTCACCTCACCATTCTCTCAATCAATAACAACTCTTCTGCTAACAGTAAAATCAATAGCTTTGACAGCAACAGCATCCTGCGTCGCGGAGAAATATCTAATGGTAAGGGCTACACTACTCTCACTAGCATTCATTCGGCGGTATCCATAAGATGAAATTAGTACTGCAATTCATGATATATCTCCCATATCCTTCACATAATGATCGCCAATTACTGTATATCCAACATCTACCGTGGGAAAAACACTGCAGAAAGCCTTTCTATTTGGCTTACCAAACATGTTTTCTATTTTTTATTATGAAAAAAAATAATGACTACCAAACAAGTTTTGCCAGCTCTTGGCCTCTGGCTAACTATTTCGCAAATACAACTAATGAAACAAATTCATTTGGACAAGATCTTGCAACAAGAAATGTAGAACAATTATCCATGTCATTATTTGGACACCCTCGATCCAGTGCCAATCAACTAGTTGATTGTCTTGCTAAAAAAATATGCGAAACTTCGAACTCTTTGACTAGATCTATGATCATCTAATTATTATAGCAGTGCGAGGATTAAGGAGTTAAAGGAGGGTATCAGGGCAATCATTCTCCAAGTCCATAAGATAATCCAGATACAAGCATAGTATCCATTGTTTGCTGATAATTGCCCCGACCAAATGGTGTTGATCAAGATGGTAACGATTTTAGTTTTTTCCTTATATATTTTTTTAGAACTCTTTTGACCATTATTAATAAATGTTCACTCAATAAACCTAAAGAATCAAGACTTTATCTAACCATAAAAGGAAAATGATAACCTATGTATTGATTGTTTGGGGATACTTGCTAGTCCTAGTTTCTAAGCTACCTCATCTGCTTACCATGTATTGTATCTTGCTATCATGTGTAATAACAGCAAAATAGGGGATATATAATTCAACATACAGATACAGTGGAATCTCCTTCTCTCTCTCATGAGACATGTGGAATACCTATTTATTTCAGACAAAAGAAAAAAAGAAAAAAAAACTCTGCATGTATCAAAAAAAGCCGCACGATAGAGTAGAAACAATAATTAGCTAATTAACAAATCAGGCCATGCCCTATATCAAACTTACTCTCCACAACCACATTGCATTGCAAAGGCTTCGAGCGGCTTATGATATGTTTTCAAGCATTTGAACAAATTTTGGTTCAACACTACTCCATATAGATGAAAATAATGTTCTTTGAGCTATGCTCTTTTGGTATATAACATGGATAGAGGGTTGCCTCTGTAAGATTTTATTTAAAATGTAGGCTGCCATTGATTGCATGTGTTATACTATGCCACCTATCCTTATCCTGGGAGCACTGCTTTAGCAAAGCTAATGGTAGGTCAGACAGGTCTGAAATCATTCTTTCATAACCTTCTATCAGTTAGACGTTCAAAATATGCCTTCCACAATGGTGATTTTCATGAGGAGGTGTACATGTAGCCTCCCCCTGGATAACACTCTGCTCCTTCTCCTCTTGTCTTGTATGCCCCTTACGCAAAGCGATCTATGGTCTCTTCAAGCCCCTCGAGCGTTGGTTCTTGCCTACTTTCAAGGAAAAAAGAAAAAAGCCTGATTGCCTAATGAATTGTTGACCGCAACTATGGTGGGTACCACCTCTCCCCTTCAATGTTCGAGATTCTTGTGCATGCTCCCAAGGCAGAAGGGGCAATCAATAGGTCTGGGTCGTTCCCGAATAAATTGAATGGTAAAGCCCAAATAAAGTTGCGATCCATAAAGTTTTGGGCTATGGACAATATTTTTTCAGCATATATATACATATGGGAATGTGGTATGGAGGTGTAAGGCCCGGTTCTTGATTATTTGGGTACCTTAATCAGAGGGCCCAATAATTGTTTTATTTATTTTGGCCTGGTCACCTCTTCCATCCAAAATTCTACTCTGTCTCAATATTATATATATGAGCTAGAGAGTTGTTTGCCCTATTGTATGACGACATAAACTAAGGAGAGGGAGAGGAAGAACTGACCCTAGAGTATCTCCTATATGTGAGGACTGCTTTAGACGAAAAACTGTATCAGAATGGGTGGACTAAACGGTATATAATTAAACTTATTTTTTTATATATATTTAAATTAAATTCTATAGTGTTTTAATTTCTAGTACAATGATCTAGTCTAGAAATTCTAACATATGGTATTAGAGTCAGGTTACTACTAGGATTAAAACCCTAAAAAAATCATAATTAACAAAAGAGTATTTTGTTCTTGTAAATCGATATGCTAAGACTGAATTCTAGTTACAATAATTTGAGGGGTTTTGTTCTTTCAGTCAATACGACTTTATAGGACCAGGAATCATCGAAATCTAATTTGTATAATAAGAGTGATTGCATTTTGAAATTTTTATAACAAAATCATTTTATATTAAAAATAAATCACAAATTAATCAAATGTGTATCATTACAAAAATAAGATAATAGAGTAATTTTCAAAAAATAAATATCTATTGTAGGGATGCATAATATATGTATACATGCATGTATATGTTTATATATACATATATATATATGTGTGTATATATATATATATATACATATATATATATGTGTGTGTGTGTGTGTGTGTGTGGATATATATAGGTTACGGTGGGAGGGCGGCGATCAAAACCCATTTTATATCAAACTTTATCTGATTTTGTTTTATCTAAACTCCTATTGGTTGAGTGACGACGAAAACCTCCCCCGTTGAAGGAAGCCCCAAGGAAGCGTCTCGATTCCTTCCCACCGAAGGAAGGGAAACGCGTTCGTTCTCTGACCCCTTCCTCTATATATCCCTAAATCCACCCCGGCCGGTTCCTAGCTGTCAAAATCCTAATCCTAATTCCAGCTCTCCTCTTCTTCCTCTCGCAATGGGAGACGTGGTGGAAGCTCCAGCGCCGGACATTCTAGGCGACCTAGATCTCGACTGTCTCCTGGGGGGCTTCTCCGATGATCCGGCTCTCGATCTCTCCCCCGAGCTGTGGAACTCGGAGCCATCGCCGGAGGAATCCAAGTTCGAGGGTTCCGTCAACTCCGGCCCCTCCGCCGAGCCCTGGATCCCGGATCCACCGTCGGAGCGGTCGGATTCGCCGAATTCCATGTCTTCGTTCGTGAACGAGATCGAGAAGTTTCTCATGGAGGATGCCGAGGGAGGTGAAGACGCCGTCGACGATGAGTTCTTGGCGGGGTTCTTTTGTGATGTATCGGCGGACTCCGGGAGGAGCGAGGTTGCCAGCCCCGAGGCGGAGCCTGTGCGTGCTGTGGTGGAAAGCGAGGCGACGGAGAAAAGTGAGGCTTCGGCAGGGGTTGATGTGGAAGACGACGATCCGATCAGCAAGAAACGGAGAAGGTACGAGTAGTTAGGGTATTTGCTCTTCGTATTACTAAGTTAAAGTTAGGATCTTTAAGCCCATTACTCTTCAAAAAATTAGGGTTTGAACTTAGATTAAGATTAAGCCGTTTCTATGCTTTCTGAATCAGGTTTTGTACATATAAGGTTATCTCCAATCATGTACTGGATATTAGAAATAGGACTGGAAGAATAAATCTCCAGAAGAATTATGTAAAACAAAAAATGCGTTTTGAATTAGCCTGGAGAGGGCTATGGACTAAACTAACAAGAGAAGGCTTTTTTTTTTTTGTGTGTGTGAGTAGCTTGTTATTGGGTTGATATGATCTTGTCTATTGTTCTTGGAATTCCTCAGGCAGATAAGAAATAGGGATTCTGCCATGAAATCAAGGGAGAGGAAAAAGACGTACGTAAAGGAGCTGGAGATGAAGAACAAGTACATGGAAGCGGAGTGCCGGCGTCTCAATTACGCCCTCCAGTGCTGTGCGGCGGAGAATCTGGCACTCCACCAGCGCTTGCAGGCACGGACTCTCGGTGTTCCCGTGGCCAAACAGGAGTCTGCCGTACTCTTCGTGGGTAAGATATTTGGCAACTTGGACTGTTGCTTCCATCTCTGCTTCCTACTCTGTTGTAGCTTCATGAAATTGTGGGTTTGGTTACTTCTTTGCCTCGTCCCTGCTGACTGGTTGTATCTTTCTGCTGGAATTTTGGGTTATATAATCTTATGGGCTGTATCGATGGATCGATTGATATATGTGTTTATGTGTTTGATTCATGATGGGTGGATTGCTTGTGTGTTTTTTCTTGGTGTCATATACGTGCATTACTACTTGTTGGACTTCATGCAACCTATTTCTTATTGGTTTGCTCAGCAATCTCAACATTTATAGAACTATATATAATTATTAAACAACTCAAATTTATCTTGATGGATAGCTTTCTTAGGTAGGTCTTGAGGCTTTTATAATGCAGCTTCCACTATAGGAGCTACTGAAATTCTAGAATTATAAACTACTTGGTTTTAGTCTGCACCATCCTTCCTCGCGTATCTTTTGGATGCTTAGATGGGTGGACAAGGCATGACATCCAACTGGGCCAGTGTGATATTACTTTTATGACTTTTAATTCAGCACTAATTGTATTGCGGAATGTTAAGCAGTCTCTTGCCATTGCTCCTGCCGCATGATAATCTCTGCAGCTTTTCTTGGCCTCTGGAAGGACTTATTATTACTGGAATCCAACTGAATAATAATTTTTGCTACGTTTCTTCACAAGTGGAGCAATGTTTGGTTACTAAGGCTATTTTCTTTCCTGCTATTTTTCTTTTGCCAGAATCCCTGCTGCTGGGTTCCCTGTTTTGGCTCGTGAGCATCATGTTCCTGTTCCTTGTGCCCGGCCTGGCCCAGCCAAGAAAGGTTGCAAGCAGACTGGGAAGAGGTCACGCTCATCAGGAAATGGTGGCGGCCCGAAGGGGAGCAAATGAGAGAGTAGTAGAGACATATTTGGGATGGGATTTGTTTATTATGAGAAGGCGATGCAGGGGTAGTAGGCGTAGGATGAAATTCTGTTTCTCCCTTTTGCGTGCTGTTTCTGCCTGGTAGGTCTTGGTACTGTTGCATTAGACTCCTGTTTAGTTAATATATTAATATCTATGGTGTCTTACTTATTTCTGAATGGAACCATGTACTTATATTTGGGCCCTATGTTTCGCCATGACTGCATTTTCTTGCCTCGGGTCTCACTTTTTCTTTCTGAAGAGAAGCTACAGCAGGAGTTCCTACAGCTATCATGCAAGCCATGTTATTTCTCTGGGATATTAATGAGTGCCTCATGCAACTTGAGTGATAGTTGTAAGAAACTCTTACCCTGGCTTCTCCTTTGGGGAAAAAAGGACTTCGTACTGCACCTTTCGCTATTGTATTAGAAAGGACTTGGTACGCTCCATAGGTGGCGTTTGGTTGCATTCTTAAAATCGTGCTTATTAGTTATCCTGTATCACCCTTAAAATCCATCCAATCTAGTGATCTTAAACTTGCCCTTGAGGACAAGTTTCCAAAATCAGCCTAGGACATTGATATTAGGCTGAAATTTGGGGATAAAATGTCCTTCCAGTTCAGCGGGAAAAAATTGTTTCCAAGAGTTCTTTTTGAGTGGGAAGGGTCAAAATTTCTTATAGTTGGAGTAATCTAATAATCTTCTAGAGTTATTCTTGATAATTTTTAATTAATTTTTGGTTTTGTTGAATTGTTTTGGAACAGCAGATTTTGATAATTTAATTCATGTTCATTTATATTGTTTTATTATTTATTTAAGATTTCTGTTTAATAGTTATAAAATATATGAAATATATCAAGAATAGTTTTGGTATTACATGACATACCAAACATATTAAACATGGATATTTGAGAATCTTTAATTACTGAAATATAATATGTTAATTACAATAATTTTAGATCATCAGAGATCATATTATTCTGAAATGAGGATCATCGTTGATCTGAGCGTAGTGGAATCATTTGGGTCATCAAATGCCACTAGCATTTTATGTGGATGATTCATGCATCATATCTTGAAAGATTATGAAGAAAGAGGCAACTTTGGATTTTTGCACCTTGAAAAGGAGGGTTGCTAAAATTTGCTGGAAGAGAGAAGCATTCTGTTCCTTGGAACTTTATTATGCAACTTCTGCAGGCTATTTCTGCTTGTCAAAGTACCTTTGATTTTGCTAGAGCTGCAATTAAGGTGATGGAGCAGGGTCGGTTTTGCAATCCATCATTTGTCACATGGTTGGATTGTGCCAAACCTAATTGGATTGAGTTTTAGGTTCATCTCAGCATGCCCAACTCATTTGTATCCCCTGTTTTGAACCATAAAGTTGGGAAACAAATGCAAAACTGTTGTTGGGAGCCTAGAGGGTGTGATACGCCACCCACTATAGAATGGCATTGTTGTGAAGGACTGATGATGTAATAACGACACGGTCCTACACTTTTTAATGAAAACCTTGGTGAAGGTAAAGAAAAGAGTTTTTTTTTTTTTTTCAATCAATTGAGGAATATAATATGTTTAATGTTCAGCACCGACCTTTCGTTGTTATGTTGACACATTCCTTTATCATGTGGAACCAAATTCTTCAACAGCCTTTAGGAAGGACTTAGCCTCCTTAAAAACGTTGTGCATGACCTCTTACATTCTTGGTAACGCGTTGCATGCGGTCCTTGCGCGAAGAGTGACATTTTTTTTTTCTTCCAAATTTTGAAACGCATACCGCCTGTCTTTGTTTGGGCGGCCTTGGTGCCCAAGCCATGCAAGGCATGCCTTTTCTTTGTGGCCCCTGTGGAAGATGAAAGATATTATTTATGATCTGAATAATGAACAGAAGAAAAGAATGATACATCAAATTTTCAATTTGAATTTGAACAAACAACCATAATCTATAATATCAACATTAAGTCCATAATCACCTCACCCCTCTATTATATATATATATATATATATATATATAATCATGTTCGGATAGCGGTACCCAAGAGTCAAACCTTAAATCTTTCTCAAATCCTTCCTAAACCCTATAGGGTCTTGCTAGAGAGATCCTACTACAATTCTGGATGGGTTGGATATCCGAAAATATTCGCCCAACTGCCATTCATGGAGTTGGTGCCCAAGCCATGCAAGGGATGAGAGGCATGCATTTTTTCCTCTTTTTTTTGCCTCATAGAAGATGGAAGGTATTATTTATGGGGGCAGAGAAACGTAAAAATCCGGTGCATCACTCTAAGAGTGTTTCCTCTCCCCCAACTCAGAAAATTTTGATGAGAGCTATGAACCATCCAAGGTTTGAGAAGCAGACCATACTATATTTTGAGCTAACCACCAAATATACTCCTCCAATGATGTGACCTAACTGGATTTCAAAGAAGGGTACCAATCTTTTAGAGTCAATAATCTCATGATAGCCACCAAGGTGGTAGCCTAGTGGTACTGGACGGGGATTCTAACCTCATGGTCCCAAGTTCGAGTCGCTGCGGCAACGATTAAAATGTGGCTTTGGCCACTGCTTGGACATGAGGTATAGGACCGTTCTTGGACCGCTAGTAGCCGGGATGGTGCCAAGTATGACGTACTCACACGTGGGACTCGAGTCAGAGCCCAGAGGGGTAGCTGAGCCAGGCCCATGGATGGGGAAGGCATGAGTAAAACCGGTTGGGTTGCTCAACACACGATCATTTCTGTCCGCATCGAACATTCTTCTGGCGGGGCGGAGGCCCAATGGGGGCTGCTACGCGGGGGTGAGCTCGTCCCTTCCTCCTCCCTACCCGTTTTCCTTAGCTAAAAAAAAAAAAAGCTCATGATACTCAGGATCCTTCGTGGCGCGTTGTTTGCACTAACGCCATTTTGTTTGATGACTGTTCATTTTCTGAGGGCGGCACTCCGTTGTCTAAGGTTTGAGAAGCAGATTATACTGATGTTTGAGTTAACTACCAATTATGTAACTTATATTCCTCTGATGATGCGGCCGAACTGGTTTTCAAATAACGATACAAAGCTTCAAAAGTCAACAAGCCCATGAGTTGCATTTTCTAACACCTAGATTCTTTGTGGTGCGTTGTTTGCACCGCAAGCCGTGACCGTTTTATTTGATGGCCATTTATTTTTTTGATGGCGTCCATCGGGTGCTATATAACATTTTGCCATGCAAACCATGTACTGCAGAGGACCCATGCTTATTTTCTAACCAGTCTCATCATCTTGTGTCATGCTCCGAATCCAAAACCTAGATCTGGCATGCGACAAGGCCACATACTCTCTAAAGCATAGCCTTAAAAAATATGCAAGGTCTAAAAATATATTACAACTCCAATATCTATAATCAATAATGATCTCAATTCATACCAAACAATAAAGTTGATCCAATTATAAAATTTGATCATTTAACCAGTATCAGTAATGCTCCATCTAATCATCCCCTCCACCTGTTATCTCAACCATAGCCATATACTATGCCACCTACAATTTTAAAAAAGAGAAAGAGGAAGAAGTTATGAGTTTTACAATCCAATAAGAATCCCCACACATCCACACCAACACAATAATAATATAAATTTGAAAACCACAAGAAATCGTTACATACGTCATGAAATCACAAACCGGCTATTAATATTGCTCGAATAATCAATATAAAATATGTATATAAAATATTAATAGAAATCCAGCCACATAAGAATAGTATATCATATGACATCTCATAAATCTTCAATAGTGTTTTCAATACTTTTCATTTCATTCTTTTTAACTTGATCCGGGTCAATTATCTTTTCAATTTTAAGCTAAATTCCGATTATGTTTCCAGCCCATGAGAAGGACAATCGATAGTATAACATTTCCGGCCTATGATGGGGCAATTGATAGCATCATATTTCCAACCTATAATGGGGCAATCGATAGTATCACATTTCCAACATGTGACGGGGCAATCGATGGTATCACATTTTTCAGCTTGTGATGAGGCGATAAAAAATAACATGATAGCCCAAAGCCCATGTTTATTTAATCAAGTTCACATCTACACATCATTTTCTTTTTATTTTTGGCTTTAAACTAACCACGATTACGTTTCCAGCCCGCAACGGAGCAATTAATATAACATGGTTAGTCCAGAGCACCATATCCATTAGTTCGATTATGCAAGTATAAGTTATGCTCATATCAATCATACCATCAATCACAAGCATACTTGATCAAAAAATAATTTAATACATAAACTATCATAAAATTATTCTTGCTTCTTACTTATCTTGATCATTAGTACATCATACATATATAGGTGCAAAAATATTTATATTATGTAGGTCGATGTACAAGAATTCTTATCTCTTTGCTAAGAACCTAGACAGATTAATACCTGCCCACACCATGATCTATCTCAGAACCATGCTCAATGTCCTCTTATCTAAAAGATTGTTATCCTATAGAACCAAGTCAACATAAAAAGTTATCTGAGATATCCGACAACCACCCCTCTCCTAATCCATTAAAGAGGTCCACCATCACGTACCAATCGAGGACTATCCAGCAACCCTCTTAACCAAAGATTTTTCTGGATCAAGTTAGCAAGAGAAAGTACTAACAAAAAAAAAGAGAAACTAGAGTATAAGATCACGTTAGACTTCTTTTTACCTAGATGACCGTAGCCCCATATAAAACCAGGGGTGACTGTGAAAATAGATTCATGGAAGATCAGGCTTGTTAACAAGATGAGCCGAGCTCGAGGCTCGGGCTCTGCTCGTTTTATAGAAGCTCAGGCTCGAGCTTGGTATCAAGCTCTGTGTTGAGCTCGAGCTCGGACTTACTTGGCAAAGCAAAGGCTCGGGCTTGAGCTCGTAAAGCTCGTTTCAATTACAAGCTCGAGCCCGAGCCCGAGTCCGAGCTCGGGCAACGTAACCCCGTCATTTTTTTTGGCAACTGTAACCTCTCTGTTCTAAAGGCAACAGAGCGAGAAGAGACGACTGCGTCGCCTCGAGCGACAGCTTGGGCCCGACGGCGGTGGCGGCAGCGGCCGGCTGGGAAGGCAAGTCGATGGAAGAGGGAGAGGAGGAGGAGATGGGCCGCCTTCTGTCCTGCACCGAGGATGGGAGCTTTTCGCTGGTCGGCGCGGCGGTGGCATCTATGGTGGCGGAGGAGGAAGAGGAGCGCGGGGAGGTGAGCCTGAGGGAGTGGGTGGACTGGCTGGGGCGGCCGGTGGACCTCATCGAGAGCCTCCATGTCTTCCGGCAGATCGTCGAGGTGGTGACCCTCGCCCACTCGTAGGGTGTCATCGTCGGCAACGTTTGCCCCTCCTGCTTCGTTCTATCGTCCTTCAACCGCATCTCCTTCATCGAGTCCGCCTCCTGCTCCACCTTCGGCTCTGACTCCTGCGAGGACACTGGCGGCGGCACCGACGATAAGCTCACAGGGCGTCGGCTCGTAGAGCAAGAGAGGACACCCGAGGAGGACATTTTCGAGAAGGCGTTAGACACCAGCTGCCTGCGCTCAGGCTCAGCGTACACCGAGGAGGTGGACGGTGGTGGAAGGGAGGTGGAGGTGGTGGGGGAGGAGAAAAAGGCATTTCCTTTGAAGCTGCGTATGGAGTTAAATTGGTATACGAGCCCAGAGGGAGTCGGCGGCAGTCCAAGCATACACAGTTTAGGGGAGACTCAAAAAGAATCCAGGCAGTGTTAAGTCACGAGCCCAAACGGGCGCATGAGCTGCTCGGGCTCGAGCTGGGGTTTAAAAGAGCCTCATTTTAGGCTCGGGCTCGTTTGACTAACGAGCCGAGCTCCAGCCAAGCCCGAGCAGCTCAGCTCGTTAACAGGCCTAGGGAAGATATACGAGGGCAGCTAGAGAACAATGCCTAATTGTTTGAATCGGCCAGCATAATGAAATTCAATTAATCTAATCAAGAAACATATATCGAATCAAGACGATAGATCAGGGGTTATCAATTATGGGTCCAATGGTGGCTGACAATAGTCTGGTGCAAGACGAATAGGATCGACTAGGTAACAATGTCCGACGATCCGGGTTGGTCCACTCTGGCCAATCCAACTAGTCAACCCATGAAACAAGAATTAGGACATGGTACAAATAATATAATAGAGATTCATATGATAGAGTTTAATGGTACTCGGCGATGGTCAGGATAAGGCTAGCACAACGGATGGTCGTAGCGACACTAGACCAGGACCCTCTACTAGGTTTAATCAAGTAGTAACATCCGAGTGCTTGGATTGATCAGATTCAATTAGTCTGACAGGTCAACTTAAGAGTCATGCTGCAATATAGATAACTCAATAAAGATTGATGATGATGAAATTTAAACATGCTCAGTCAGTGTTGTAGTGAGGGGGCTAGCATACTGCCCGACGACTATAGACCGGGGTCCTTCACCGGAGCCGACCAAAAGTCACTGAGAGATACCCTTACCATGTCCAACAATTCTAGAGAGAGACAATTCAGGTAGAGAGAGAAACAAGAGAGAGAGGAGAGAGGAGGAGAAAAGGAGAGAGAAGACTCTCTTCTTTCTTCTCAAAATAGGGGAGAGCCTACACTTCTTCTCTTCTCGGAATAGGGGTGATGGGCATCAGGCGGCCCAGCCCTGTGATGACGGCCGGCCCATCGACGACAACTGAGGTCGATCGAATGCAAAGAAAATGACGACTAAGGTCGGCCGGACGAAAGGAAAGAGGAAAGAATGAAGGGCTCATTCCTTCTTTTCTTCCTTCCCTTTCAACCACGGTGGGCAGCCATTCGCTCGCCGTGCAGTCAAGAGACAACCAAGGGTGATGGTGGCCGGCGGCAGTCGGCAAAAACAAAGAGAAAAGAAGAAGAAAAATAGGCAATGCCTGTTTCAAGCTATTCCAGCAGCTCGTCGACCCATATCCACGGTGACAGTGACCATCAAACCAAGAGACAAAAAGGAAGAAGAAGTTCAACCCTTTACCTCAATCTGGTGAGGATCTGGCGATGATCCGGCAACCCCTTTCCGGCAGAAACCAAAGAAGAAATTCAACGAAAAGGGTAAGAAATTGGAGGCGATTCTCATGATTTCTGATGGTGGAGTTCATAGGAGGGATGAGGATTGCTTAAATAGATATAGAGGCTAGGAAGCTTCCGATGGAGTCGAAGAGAAGTCGGAGTCGGTCTCCTCTCCCGACTCAAACAGGGGAATTCCATTCCCCCTTTTTTTTCATTCGTTTGGGCCAAAAGACTGGGCCGGTCAAGTGGACCGGCCCATCCATGCTGGTTCATTAAGTAAGGTGTGGCAACTGGCAAGTCGAAAGCCAACCTTAAAAGTGCAGCGAGCTAGGAACCGAATTCAGAGTGGGCCTACTATTTCTTTTGCCACGCTCCAAATGGGGCTTTGCTTCCAGCGACCGTGGAGCTAACAAAATTTTGGAGCCTAACCTTGCATGGTTTGCGCCCTAGCAGTTGGCCGGGACTTGTCATTTATGTTCTATATATTGATGCTTTGACCTCACATCTGAAATGCCCCACCACCTAATAAATAACTCACCTCCAGAACGCGCAATCTCCGTTCAATCCCACCGATTTCCCAGGCAAACAAGCGAAAACAAGAACATGAGGAGGAGAGGGCTCAACTTGCAGGGAGCATTTAAACCTCTTGTAGTGATAAGGACTCATGTGGATAAAATGAAGCAAAATTAAAGTAAAAACAATACGTTAGAAGAACAATATAGTGTATGGCCACAATTCGTTGCAATCAACGCCATCATCCCCTCTCTGGGTTGCCTTTACCACATCGACCTCCCAATTAGTTTTCGAAACAAATTCGGTTTGCACCAATGCATTTGAGGGTATGTGGCAAAGGTGGCATCGGTGAAGGGTTCTTATCTTCTTGACGGTGATGGAACAACAAGAGATGTCGCAGTTACCATCGATCATCTTATATGATTTTTCTCTTCAGATGTCGAATCGGAAAATTTCAGATATTACCCCTTCTTTAAATTATTTTCAAACTATTATTGTCACGACCAGAACCTCGCCCAAAAATGTTAGTTGGAAGTATTTTTTAGGTTTCTTAGTCCATGTATAAATACCTAAGTTCTTTTTGGCGAATAACTGATGTAGGATTAGACATATGCCCGCTCGGGCTCTCGCAATCATAATGATGGCATCCGATATGGAGACAAGTTTCGCATTTAGAAATACTCTGGCTGAAGGGGAAAACTCATGCATGTTCGAATGATTTATGAATATCCAATTGTTGGATTGCGGCCAGCAGTGTTATTTGTTTGGTGAGAGCTCAAATAGTTCTATAATTTGGAGATTGTTATCAGTCACGCTGACTTTTCTCTCCTGGAGAGGGTTGCATTGCTCGAGCACCGAGGGTTGAAGAAAATGGCAAGAACAAGACTCAGTGTTCAACTCTGGCTGCTAAGAAAATATTATGTTTGGGCATCTTCTTTAGAGCCCTTGATTTGAATACAGACCTTTATGGTGCACCTATTGAACATGTTTGTCTTTAAAAAGTTCTTCTTTACCAAGAATCTTCTTTATGTTTAGTATAAAGAGTCTCATTGGTTGTTCTTTTTTCTTTTTGATAATAATGCTGCCATTGAATTAAAGCATCTAGAAGTGATGGTACAATGACTTGTGTATGGTTGACAAGAGATGCTTCTCTCTTTTTCTTCCATGACTTTGCCATTGAACACTAACATACGAAAATTAACACTCCATAATTGCACGCCTCTCAGCTGATTCTTGGGGTTGGAGAGGGAGAAAAATCTACTTCCTTCTTGCCATCAGTGGCAGAAGATAATAGGCACAATTCTCCAGCAAAGCAGCAAGAGGAAGTTTTTGAAGCTACCAAGGGAAAAGATGATCCATGAGTGATTCAAGTAAATTCCAGCTCCTCTGATGGAATTCTAAACTAAAATGCACTTTAAAATTACAATGCTCTGTAGGCATAAATTTTGAGCTAAACAATGAAGATAAGCTAAAAGTTCTCCAAATTTCTGAAAAATAGTCGGTCAAAGAGAAGCAGCTGCAGTTGCCCAGCCCCCAAGACTGCAAGAGAAGGAAAAGAAGGACCAACTACATGTTGCATCATGGAAATTGCTTGCAGTGGCTTGAAATGGGATGCTGACTTGAAATGGGATGCTGATCTACCCTTGTGGTATTAACTGAGGGGGAGAAGTATGAGCACTTGAAGTTTGTTTTTATGCTTTCATTAAAAAAAAAAAAGAAGAGGAAGAGATATCCGTTATGGCTTGTCAGCTTCTGTTCCAAGGTTTTAAGCTTTAAACATTGGCTGATTAATGGGAATTGGAGGTATGCTGCAAATGAAATCATAACATGAGTAGCTGCATCAAGGTACTCTAGTAATTGGGGAAACAAATTTAAAAAAGAGCTATGCTGGAGTTGAAACTGCTCAATAAGAAGGAGAACATCCTGAAACCATGAAATTTCTAATACAGATTTAATTAATTAACTTGTCTATTCATAACTTCTGACTATTCTTCCATTGATGTCATGGTCTTTTTTCTCGGGCTAATTGGGAACCACAACATTCTTTTTTTTTTTTTTTGTTACCATTATGTGGTACAGGTCTTTCATAGATAATTCACTAAAATCAAAGTATCAAATTGAAAACAAAGTCTTCTTTCAATTTGGCAAACTGTTGCTCTTTTTTCATTTGTTCACTCAAAATAAGAGCTTGATCAAGCATACAGATCCTCCATGCACCTCTAAGGAAGTTTACCATATCGAGCAGAGCCTGTGTGAAAAAGAAAAAGATTAAAAAACAGACCGGATCCTAAAAAGTCATCAAGAATATAACCTTAATCAGCTTCATTTCTTTAAAAAAAAAATCAAAGAGACAGGATTTATCAATCCGACATATAAGGTTTTGTATGAGCAGTTTATGAAACTAAAAAATCTAAGAGATGACATGGAACAATCTTTTCATTATTATAACATCATCAGGATAGTGTGCGTGTGCATATATATTGAATGGAAAGATCTTAAGGAGAATATAATACTTTAAATTTACAAGGAAGTCTACCTTTTATTTTATTTATTTATTTATTTTTGGTACAACGATGGCTCACATATAATGGGTGTAGATGCGGCCAACAAAGTCAAAAAACAAAAGGCTACATAAAGGCTCTAGCACGGACCCACTGTCCAATCAGATAAACCTACCAGAGTAATGAGCTGCAAAGGAGGCAACCCAATCAGTGGCTCCACTAGAGGAAGCTTTTCTCTGTAACGATTTAGAAGCGGGGCTCAATTTCTCTGTTCCTGATGGATTGGGTTCGACAAATGGGTCTAATGTCTAGACCTGGACCTGATCCATCGTACCAAATTCCAAGGTTGAGAGGTGGGAATTTTTGCAGGTCAAGATGCATTCTCGGATGACTTTGGCTGGCATATTCTGCCTCTTATTCTTATCCTTTGCCGTCTCTATCATGGTTCTGTTGCATCAGTTATTAATGGGCTCCAAAGGCTATATTTGTGCAATAAGAAAAAGACGCCCATGGTGTTGACGCTTTCCCCCCTGGCATTATTTTATTACCCAAGTATCAGTATATTAAGGATAAAGAAGAAAATTTAGAATTACAATTACACTTTGCAAATATTCCTACATCTATGAGTACGTTAAAAGTTAGCGAAGTGGATTCAATTCTTGGAGGACTCTGTGGATCTGCCGAACAAAAAAAAATATGAAATAACATAATTGGAAAACACTATCTTTATGAACCAAATTCTCACCTCGATTTTCTACATTAGGTAATATAGATGAAGGGTGGACCTTTTGCGATAAATTGTTATCAAAGGTGGCGATATTAGCAAGCAGGTTCTTTAAGAAGTATTTATGGTCATCGTCGACAGCAGCAACAATAACAATATCAAACTTATAGATTCGTATAGTAGTGCTTATCACCGGGTCTATAACAACAACGACAAGTTTAACTTGTTACTGGGTCCATAATAATAACAACAACATTAAACTTATACATTGGTAGAAGGCTCATAAATCGCGGATAATGAACCATGGTATTATTATAAATTGCTGATAATGTACCGCAACATCATTTTTTTTCCCTTTTCATTAACTTGTTTCCCCCTTGGTCAATGATGGACGTAATCGCCATTGTCCCTCCATTACTTTATTACTAATTTCTACATATTTGTGCTCTTGGAAAGTTGAAATGTCGTCCCACAGGAGGAGGACTGAATGGAGAACCTTCACGGTAGGAAGCAGACGTGAAAGCCAATCTTGAGACAGAAATGTCGAAACTTCTTCGCACTATGGGCAAAGTTTCTTTCACTTGGACTCGGAGCATGATCTATGTCCGGTCCATTTGGGCGATGGGTTTTGGTCAAAGAAATGATTCAATGGGAACATGGCTTGGATTGGGGTCAAACCCCATGGTCTTTTTTTCTGACCATAGTGTATGAAAATTAGTTGTGAATCTTCTCGGATTTGAAATAGCTAACAGTTTAAGGGTCCATATATATTTGGTCGTGTAGCTTCGACTCCAGGTGAATCAGGCCAATATCAATCTAAAAATTTCCACAAGACTATTGTATTTGGCATCAGATCAAATCACCCATAATTAAATAAACTTTGGATTTCAACCTTCGAAAAAAAAAAGAAGGTTAGTCCAGGTGATTCTTGAGTGCATGGTGGTGTCTTTAATCTTTTGATTAGGCTGCCGAAAAAAGAAGAACAATAATAAAAAGCAACAAATATAACACAAAGAGCAAGATCAAATTAACATATATGACATAAATTAATAACTTGATATCTAGGACACGAACAAACATGCGAGATTTCAAAGTTTTATGGCGATAAATTGATCGACATTTAAGTAGTTAAACCACTCCTCTACTTTGAGGAGGTTCCATGGTTGACTTTGGCAAAAATTTTGGTGGTCTTAATATCCCTCTCAAACTATTGAGATTTTAATGTTGTGACCATGTAGAAGACTAAGATATCAACTGTTTGGATTCCAACCACAAGTAAATATCTGTATGAGTTAGCCCTTCTCGTCTCATGGCTTTATAAATCACATTAGTTTGCAGACATTACATATGTTATTATTTTCTATGAGCCTGTTTATAGACCAAACAAACCCTATATTTCGACAGCGAGGGAGAAGCTTCTATTCGAGCATCAGATATATATATATATATATATATATATTTGTATCTTTTTCATTCCTTTGGCGGATGGCTTATCCTTGCCGTTTTGCAAGAGGAGAATAAATGTGACAAGAGGAATAGGTGGGATCCATGGCGTCTGACGCCTGGGTGGTGCGCTCGGTGGCGAATCGGGCCACCACGTCGAAGGTTTACAGAGACCGTAGATAGAATAATTTTATCCCCACTGAAGAGCTTTTCTTTGATGACCTTTCGGTGGCCACCCCAACTTCTATTTTTTAATGTTTTTTTAATATTGTATTTCACGATGCAGGTGGTTTTTAGCTCTAAGGTTGACAGAAGAAACGAAACTATTGCATGATAGCAATAGTAGAGAATGGTTTAAACTAAAACAAAAAAAAAAAAAGGGAAAGAAGGGAACAACAGTGCTCGCGTACTCAAAAAATATAAAAAAACAGCAACAACGCTTTTGCCAACAGATTTGAAACGCCGGGGAACAACATGCAGCAACGTTTTGACCCATAGAAACCGACTGCCAAATCTGAAGGTTGAATCCTCAGGGAGGGGTTGGGTGGTGGTTTGAGTCAAGGGTGCAAATGGGTCGGGTCAAAAGTTTGGTCGGCCAAATTAAACATCAGGAATCAATGGTTCCATGATGATCCAAGTTCATATCTACATTGGCTAGTGTTTGCAAAATGGGTTCAGAATGGATTAGGGGATAATTTGTTGGAACGATTCATGCAATGGATCGAAACTTAAACATGTAGTTTGATGCATGAGGCTCCAAAAATTTAGTATTAGCTCAAATTGATCTCCATAAATTATCGAAAATCTAAGCTTTAGCGAAGTCATTTTCCAACTACACGATGAATGATTTTACTATCGACATATTCATTTTAAGGCTAACCCATGCGACCAAGCAGCTCGTGTTGGTCCGAATCCACGAGCCCTGACTGGCTCACAAATTAACTTGTGTCCAACAATGCTCATTAAGCTAGCCATTAATTGTCATGCCATAATCTTCAAAAAGGAATCATACAAAACCACATTATAGGGCCCCTGGATTCATGACAGGTTCGTAACCTTATCCCATCCGGCATGCATATCCCTCAAGATAAGCTCTTCACCACGACCAAGGCTCATTTCTTCTGAAGGTTAAAAATATCAGGTCGGAGCTTGGATTTTGCCCCACTTTATCCCAGCTTGGACCACCGAGCGCTAGCCAACCGGTCCGACGAGAGCCCTCGGTCCAACTCGTCATGGTTCGTTCGAAACCAGTTCGAACCGTTCGGTCTAAATTTGTAGAGGTTGACGTACGGGCCACGCAAACCGAGTCGGAAACCCGTCGAAAGAGAGAGCCGCTGAATCCGTGCAGGTGAGTGGCATTTTCGTGGAAAACACTAAAGTACGTGGGCATTTGGAAATTCTAAGGAGAAAACCGGTGGCGGGGTCGAAAGCGTCGCCCGCGGGTACTGCTAGTCTGCTACGGTTTCTCCGATAAGTAGAGGCCAGAAACACTGGTAGGGGGAAGACGGTGATAGAGATCGAAGAGAAGACCGGAGAAGAGAAGGGTAGGGGAAAAATGAATTCGGATTTCGGCGTTCCCCGGGAGCTCTCTGAGCTCCAGCAGAAGAGAGCTGAGTACCATGCCGAGCTCCCTCCTTGCCTTCAGGTCTCTCCTCTTTTCCTTCTCTCTCTACTTATTGTTCTTCTCTGGCCATTGCTTTTCCTCAATATCGATCGGGAGATTTCCTTCTCCTTCTGGTCTGTCTCTTCTTACGGGTTGATTCGATGCTAATGCTTTATTTGCTTGATTTTTTTGTTGGAGTTGTTTCATTCTGGTGATAGAACTGTTTGGTACTCTGCTCGGTTACCGGCTCAATAGTCGTTTGGATTTGATGATTGTTGCGAGGAGATCGGTCCTGGCCCCTTTTGAACGGTCGGGGTCTCAATTTTTTTTAGTATTTTGTGGATTGGATTTTACTGTAAAGGAGCAAACTTGGAATTGCTGCACAGCTTTTACTTTCCGGTCTTGAATCTTGATGGTTTAGATTAGTAGGTTGCATGGTTTAGGAAAAGTGAAGAAAGTCTTCTTCTTCTTCTTCTTCTTTGAAGGAAAAAATGATGCCTTTAGGTGGGATTATGGGTTTCCCGTAAAGCATCAAGTTAGGTGCCAGTTTCTTTGTGTTTCATGTTATGCTGATCACCTGGATGTAACTATTTTGATCAGTTAGCAGTAGCAGAAATTTAATTCATGCCATATATACATTGTCTTTTTTTATCCTTTCCCTTTTTTTAATTTCTGTGCTCAATATTTTTGGAACATTTTTTGCTGGCAGCAAATTCCAAGCATCCACATCGAATGACATATTTAATGAGCTCGTGTCTGATTCTAGTAATTTTGGACTTGTTCATAATGTTGATTTGTATAACTGGCATGTGGCAATGATAAGTTGGTGGAATTTATGCATGGTTATTAAGACTAGATGAAAAGTTTTTTTTTCCTATATCAGAATATGATCTGAATCCATGGGTTTCGAGCTATCAGTCCGAATTATTTTACATTGTTTTTTTTTCAAAAGTCCGATAATTGCCATGCTGTCTCTATGGAAGCGGAATGATATCTTATTTGACTTATTTTTTTCTAATTTGTGTTTATTTTCATTACAATAAACAGGGGACAACTGTGAGGGTAGAGTTTGGCGATTCAACTACCACTGCAGATCCATCTAGCGCGCATGTCATCAGCCGGACCTTTCCACACACATTTGGGCAGCCGTTGGCTCATTTCTTGAGGGCAACAGCAAAGGTCCCTGATGCTCAGATCATAACAGAGCATCCACCTATGAGGTCTGTATTCATCTGTAACTTGTCATTTTAGCATATCTTTAGCTTGGGACGCATCAACTTGGTAGTCATTATGAACAACATATTGTTGTTATAACATGTCGATTTATATGTAGTGCTGAATTATAGGTCTGAATGGCTTATTGCAGGGTTGGCATCGTATTTTCTGGGAGACAATCACCAGGGGGACATAATGTTGTCTGGGGCCTTTACAATGCTCTCAAAATTCACAACCCTGACAGTGTTTTGCTTGGGTTTCTTGGTAAGCATGTTTAGCAGCATTCTCTTTGGTCATACCTTCGCCTTAAAGTTCACTTACTCCTAGTTAGATAAGCTGTCATGGTGTCATTTCTCTCTGTGTATATTCGATTCAGCTGCCACAGACAAGAATACAACAACGATAGAAGTCGAGTAGCTTGTTTTTATTTTTTACTCTTTATTTTATGGATGGAAGGGCCTGTAGGCAATCAGCTACACAACAATGGGTAGCCCTCCCCCGAGTAGCTAGTTAACACTTGTGGATTGCTTAGTTTTTAAGGAACTCTGCAGGTCTATCAATGGCATTAGTTAGGATTTGTGATGACTTGTTTGGCAAGTGTGATGGAAGTATTTGGGGCTGGATTGCTACCTGTTTGTCATTTCTGATAATAGTTATGTAGTAGTCTTACTAATGTCGATGATTCTTCACTGCCAAGCTCTGAGCATCTTTATGCACTTACCTATAAGGTATTGGTGAAATCATAGAAATGAAGTTACAGGTTGATACAATATTTGAGGGATCAGTGATATGAAATAAAACTAACGAAAGAGCTGCCAATGCAGGGAATAGGGATTTTATCTTCTGATCTATTACTAGTTTGCCAGGTCATACTTAGACTTGTAAATGTGTGTAAAATTAAAACCCAACAAAAGAGCAACTAATCAAATATTAGTCATCTCACATTCCCACTTTCATGTCAATTAGTCCATCTGACCAGTTGTCTTAAAGAGTGTAGGATAAACATAACTTGGAGGCCTAAATTGCTACTAGAGATATGACCTGATTGATCTTTTGTTGTAAAAAAAATGTCTGTCAATATTTCTTCTGCTGATTTCTCGTCTGTGGGGACAGGTGGCACTGAAGGCTTTTTTGCCCAGAAAACTCTGGAAATCACAAATGATGTTCTTTCTACATATAAAAACCAAGGTTTACAAAGCTTAGCCCCTCTTCTTTTGTCTCGGTAATGTTGGTAATTCTTCTAATTTACATTAAATTTTCGTTTTCTGAAGGTGGTTATGATTTGCTTGGTCGAACCAAAGATCAAATAAGAACAACTGAGCAAGTTAATGCTGCAGTGACTACATGCCGTGCTTTGAAGTTGGATGGTCTTGTTATTATTGGAGGTATCCCAATAATTCATGTAGGGAGTTCAATATTTGCCACCAGACGAGTAGTTTAGTTTCTTATTTGTTTCCTTAATTTTTTTTTTTTTAAAGGGGTCACGTCCAACTCTGATGCTGCCCAGCTTGCAGAGACCTTTGCCGAGTCAAAATGTCCAACCAAGGTATACATTCACAGATATATGCATTACCTAAAGAGTCATTTTTTGCTGTATGTTTAGTCTATGTGCATTTTTCTTTTGCGTGCATCTAATATCTGTAAAACTCTATGCTATTTCCTTCTTACTTTTTTTGATAAAGTTGCTATGTAAACTGTAGCTGAATGGTGCAGATGTTTTCAGGCAATAGTAGTTTATGATTTCTTCCCTTTATATCTATGTAAGCTTGTATTTTTCCGATGACTAAGAGAGAATTTTTTGGACAGGTGGTTGGCGTTCCTGTCACATTAAATGGGGATCTGAAGAATCAGTTTGTTGAAACAAATGTTGGATTTGATACAGTATGCAGGGTACGACTCCAGTGATACCATTCCATATACACATCAAGTTAGCATGATCTAGCATGCTTCTCCCTTTTTTTTTTTTTGGAATTCTAATTATTTCACTTTATATGCTTATGCGCTATTGCTTTTGGACATAATACTCTGTTGAGTATGGTGATTTATCACTCGTGGTGGATGCAGTTCCAAACTCCAATAGGACTTGAATTCATGATTAAATCAGCAGTTTATCTAAAACTGGGAAAATGGATACTTCATAAATATGGGAAAATAGAGTCTTGATACAATATCGATCTGTTTTCATTACTAATGATAATTGTTATTATCAAGTAGCAATTTCCATTATTTTTTCTCATAATCTTTGAGAAATTTGAAAAAAGTGGATTGACTTTTCTTTACTATTTTTTTCCTTTGTCTGAAGCTTATATTTTTGCTTTCTGATTTTAGGTTAATTCACAACTCATAAGCAATGTTTGCACAGACGCTCTCTCTGCACAGAAGGTATATATCATGATATCCTGAAAAAGTAAACTATATTTCTTTGAAATATCCAGCTAGCAGCTATGGCTTAGTTAGACCAGTTAGAAAATTCCTATCATGCTGTACATATGGCATTGATGTTGTGGGTACAATGACCTTTTTTAAGTGTTCGATCGGTGATCAAAGAAGTTGGAGATGTTTATTTGCAGTGCTTATGTAACTAAACATTTCTCAATGGTCAAAGTTTTTCATTTTGCTTGTAAAACTTTTCTTACTCAGAAGATCATTCTGGTGGCATGAACTGTTTATGATTTGAGTGATTTCACAATTTTGCATTGAACATCTTTTAAGCAATCAATGATTTCCATTTGCCTTTTGCAGTATTATTATTTCATTCGCTTGATGGGCCGCAAGGCATCTCATGTGGCTTTGGAATGTGCTCTCCAGTCACATCCAAATATGGTTTGGCTTCTTTTCAGAAAAAAAAACTGACAAACATAATTTCATTTTTGATAACATATTATAAATATTTCTTGATGAAAGAAATAGTGTACTATGTATTTTTGGTAAAGATTTCTTATGGAAAAATAATTTACATATTAGCTTTTCTATTAATGCTGTGTATACTTTCCTTGCTTTGCTTCAATATACTCTCAGCTCATCTTAGGTGAGGAGGTGGCTCTGTCAAAACTTACTATATTTGACATAACAAAGCAGATCTGTGATGCAGTCCAAGCCAGAGCAGAAAAAGGTTGGATGCAACTGGTTATACTTGTTTAATGACTAATTTGTTCTTTCTGATGCATTATATGTTTTTGGTGCAGACAAGTATCATGGTGTCATTCTTATTCCTGAGGGTCTTGTAGAAAGCATTCCGGAATTGTATGCGCTCCTTCAGGTAGTTTCCCTTGTTATATATACGAACTGCAGCTTTAGGACTTGCACCATGGTTTTTGACATCGCCGAAAGCAGATATCTTATATGAACTCTGTTTCACTTTTTGAACTTTTGATCCTATCGTTGCAACTTCTTTAGGAAATTCATGGTCTCCACAACCAAGGTGTTTCTACAGAGAATATTTCTTCACAACTTTCACCTTGGGCATCTGCCTTGTTCAAATTTTTGCCTCCTTTCATTAGGAAACAGGTCATTTCCTCCCTTTTCTATGAATTAGAAAATATTGGATAAAATCATTTCTATAACATGCCTGAATCAGTTTTGCTGATAAGCTGTTCAATGATGCAGCTGCTGCTTCTTCCAGAATCTGATGACTCTGCACAGCTGTCCCAGGTAGATGTGCTTCAAGAGCAGCATTTTTTTGTAATGAAGGCCCACAACATTTTGTAATTTTATGTTTTGGTTTAATATCTTCCTGTTCAGATTGAAACAGAGAAACTTCTAGCCCAGTTGGTGGAAAAAGAAATGAACAAGCGTATGGTAGGTTCAGTTTCTCCCCTATTTAGTGACTATGCAACATGGAGAGTATTTAACACCTAATATATTGCACTTAGACTGACAGAATTTGCTAAGAAAACTTTTCTTTCGTGCTCCAGGTTGCACATTACCTGCACTATGAAAGAGTGCACTATTGCATTTCTTTAATTTGTTGTGTTGTTTTGTACAACATTTTGTATAGGGGCTGAAATTTGCTTGTGCTCTATATCTATGTTGCGTCTTTCTTTGCTACTCCTTCCTGAGTTAATCTTTAAGTGCACTAAATAGTCTAATGTTTTTCCAGAAAGAAGGCACATATAAAGGAAAGAAATTCAACGCTGTCTGTCACTTCTTTGGTTATCAAGCTCGGGGATCCATACCATCCAAATTTGATTGTGACTATGCATTTGTAAGTTCTGGCAAGAGTACTTTCTGTTGTTGTTTTTATAGTTATTCTGCAATCATTATGTTATCCTTATATGTGCAGGTTCTTGGACACATCTGCTATCATATTCTAGCTGCTGGTTTGAATGGATATATGGCTACTGTAACAAACTTGAAACATCCTGTGCACAAGTGGCGATGTGGTGCTGCTCCACTGACGGTGGGATCTTTGTGCTCTTTTTTTTTTTAATTTTTTTTAAGCTAAAATGATTTATTTTTGAAATTATGATACATCTGCAAATGTAAAGTGGGAAAGGACTGGACAATATTAAAATATTCAAGTATATCATGTCTGACAGTACATATTGTTTCTTGCAGGCAATGATGACTGTGAAGCGATATTCACGTGGTCCTGGATCAATGCCTATTGGAAAACCTGCCATCCATCCTGCTTCAGTTGACTTGAAAGGAAAAGTATATGAGTATGTTCCCTTTACAACTTCTGACTGATTTTTTGGTTGCTTTCTTTTCTGCATTTTGACCAAAATCAGGCTATATTATTTGTTAATTTATAGCAGCCATAGTTGCTGATAAAAGCATAGTTCCTCGCCATCCTTTATTTTCTTTTTCTGCGTGGTTAATTGTTCTTTAGCTTCACATTTGGAAGATGGTGATCGGTTGGATCTTGCATGGATCCAGATTTATACCTGCAAAGACTCAAAAATCTGAATCCTGATCCGCATCGACCAATTTTCAGACCTATGTTCTTAATGAGGTCCATTTTGTCATCAGATGGAGTTTTTTTTTTGGGTTTAATTTTACGTGGGTCTAGGGAAAGGGATCTACTTGCTTATCAAATTAGAGAGTAGGAAAGCAAGGGACGGCTATCATTACTATAGAAGAGTATGATACTGTGTTCTTTTTCCCTCGCAGCTTCTGATGGGTGAAAAGATCACAATTAACGACTTGCCGAGAGAATGGGTTATCCAAGTACAGATCTGGCCATGGAGGGTTAGGCTTGATTTATCCACCTGTGAATGCAGATGGATTTGAATTCCTAATTGTGAATTGGCATTCAGTTGCTGCATTGCACATAAATGGAGAGCAGAAAGTATTGACCCCTCTTCCCCAGCTCTCCGCCACAAGGATGGCAAACCGCAGTGGAGCGTATTTTGTAAATCTACCAAACAAGTAATTCAATGGCCAGTCTGCCCCATTGCCACTTTGTATGTGGTTTGATGGGTCAGGATTGGGTGGTTGGTGGGTGCTCATTGCGATGCGATCCTAAAGATTCACAACTAAAGCTAAGAGAGATATTGGCTCATATTCATAAAAAACTTTAGAAATAAATGTTATGACCATTTGAACCATGTTGTGTGTGCATGTGTTTGTGTGCTGGGCTATTAGACCCTTGAAGATCTAATACGGATTAATAAGCTCTTGTATCCTTATGAGATCTGTGATATTAACTCTGATATCAACTAAATAGTGTGTCATGTAGATTGGAAGCATGGCCAAAAGTTTGAATTATATGTTGATTGTGTTGCTGGGTTATTGGTTTCCATTGCTACACTATATGTTAGTCTTGATTGGTGTTTGGATGCTGTTTATGGTCATAAGAAACTTTTATGGATTATTGGCCTCCATTGCTACACTGCATGTTATTCTTGATTGGTGTTTAGATGCTGTTTATGGTCTTTAAAAATTTTTATGCTTTTCCTTATGGGTTGTTTTAAGAGCTGAAATTTTTTAGTTATTATTTCCAAATATTGTTAATGAGAATTCTGAAATGTTTTTTTATTTTTTTATTTTTTTTTTATATATAAGTAGCCCAACTTTTGGCAGTGCTAATGATGATTATGTTCGTTTCTGGCTTTGGATTTCAGGTTGTTGAGACAAAAGGCACCTAGTTTTCTGATGGATGACTTGTACAGAAACCCAGGACCACTTCAATTTGATGGTCCGGGTGCTGATGCTAAGACTTACACATTATCTGTTGAAGATCAAGATTACATGGGCCGAATCAAAAAGCTCCAGGAATACCTTGATAAGGTACTCATATTGACTTCTATGTTCGATTAGTTTTGCTTTCCCTTTCCCTTAACTTCAAGTTGCAAATCAATTTGCTTCTTGGGTCGAATTAGGGTTAGTCACAGGTTTGCAAAGCTTTTTAATTGCATGTCATATTATTGATCCTTTATTCTCGACATCATTTCCATGCCCCTTAGTTTCACACTCCATTTTTTTTTCAGTCCTATGTTGCCACCTTCAAATGCTCCTTCCTACATCAGTTCTAATACATTAGTTTCCTACATCTTCAAATTTGAGTCCACACTCTTCTCCGTACTGGCCATATTGTTCGGCATGTATTTTTCTCTTTCTTACTTGCATGATTCAGTTCCTTTTTCACATGATTGCATGTGAGATGGTGGGATGGATAAGAAATTTGGGTGACAGTCGCTCACCCAAAGGTCTCTTTATTTGTCGGACATAAATCATTGATACACCATTTTGGTTGATTGGTTTAACCTAGACCTTAAAGTAGTTGGCTAGGAACTCCAATGCAGTTCCTTTTCAATGATCTCCATCAAATATTGCAACCTCTCCAACATATCTGTAGCTTTATGAGACCCTGTCCGCAATATTCATGTGATCTAGCATTAGTTTTCTAGTTGCTGCCTCAGCCACCTGGATGTCGATAGGTAGCTTTAGATACTCCAATTATTGGGGTTGTTCTGCTGCTTAATGCTCCTAGTTAAATTTACAGCTCTCATGCATGCACCACCCATGGGCACACTGTGTTTTGCCCTCAAATTCTTATATTTCTTTTGTATGTGCAGGTGAGAAGCATTGTGAAGCCTGGGTGTTCACAGGATGTGCTGAAAGCTGCTCTAAGTTCCATGGCCTCTGTGACGGATGTGCTATCGGTGATGACTGCTCCATCATTCCATAGCCAGCCACCTCTTTGAGTTGCGGAAGCATCTTCAATGGAGATCTACCAGTGACCCGTTCTGTTCATTTCCTTCTACATAATCTACATAATCTTCTATTTTTCCATCAAGTCAGTAATGGTATGAAGTCAGGATCATTGGCATCCTCAACATTCAGCCTACTTGTATGTCTATGGTACCGCGGGCCTCCTGACATTTTCGACGTTGGTGAGTTCTTACAATGAGTCTGTTTATGCAAAATAATGACACAAGCAAACAGTGTCAAACAACTGTGTTTTGAGCATTTGCTTCAGCCAGATGAAGTTCCATGTATTTAATTACAGACAGAGCAGTGAATGTAGGCTTCTGAAATTTTTGGGATGTTGAATGGTGATGCGTCGTATAGCTGCAGTGCTGCACTGAGGATAGGTTTTCTTATGATTAATTGGCGTGCATCATTGTAATCCATATATTTACATATATACATGCATATAGTCATGGTAAATGCATCCTTAATATATACTTGTGATGAAATATGTGATAGCCTAATGTCCTCCACATCTTGCTTAAGAAATGAGAGACAGCAGTTTGTCTCTAGAACTAACTAATATTTTTTTTTTATATTCTTGATAGAAGGAATTTACTTGGTCCCATTGCTGAACTTATTTCAGACCACTCCAAATAGTCGTCAGGAGGATATCAATGTCTCTTTGGACCACATTCCCCAACAGAAAACCCAAGTAAAAAAAAGAGACAAACAAGGAGGCCATTTCCAATCTTTTCATTTCCAAATTAACTATGGGAAGATAGGCCGAGCCTGTACAAGCTCTTACTTATGACAATCGTGATATCCTGCTGAGATTATATTCTTTCAGTAAATTGCAAAAACCACCTGAGCTTTATATTTATTATATTTACATTCAATAATTTATAAAATCTATATTTACACCCAGCTAAATTGGTGGAGCTAATGAAACTACTTATCTCATATAAAAAATTGAAAATATCTTTAAATGTAGTGGAGGGTATATACGTTTTCTTATGTCATCGGTTTGCTGTTATATCACTTCAGGTTATTTTTTAAATTTTTTCTGATAGATCATTTGGATTCTATTTAAGGTTAATGATTTAACTAATATTCTGTTAAGTCATAGGTTGTATTAGATAAAAACAAATATAGATTTTTCAAACTGTTAGATATAAGTGTAATTTATTCCTAAGTTTAGAGAACTTTTTGTAATTTATTTTTTTTTAGATGATAAATCCCAGTTGAGATTTTTGATATGGACAGCTTGATAATATATCATAGGTTGTTTATACCAACTCAAATGACCAGGTCTACCAGTACAAATCCTGGACCCGGTCCAATTTATACTTTCCAATTGGAAGATCTACCAAACACCTGCTTTATAATTTCTTTGCTCTTGACAATGTTCCATTGATAGGCCGTCTGCTTATTGTTTCCTAGTCAACTTCAATCCAAGGTGTGACAATTAAGATCCTTAGGGCAGAAGCCAAGTGCAACCTCCCTTGGTTCCATCTTTGCCATTTAAATAAAAAAAGAAAAAAAAATGCACTAGATGTCAAATTAAAACAACAACTATCTCCCTCCCTCCCTCCCCTCCACTCTCTTGTGTGTGAATTGGTCTATTTTTTTGGCGTATTGTTCTAAATTCCACACGTTCAAGGCATAAGTTGAGTAATGAGGCAGCAGCAACTACATGCTTACATCTGATGCTGGGTCAAATTGCATCAAGAAAGCTTGCATTTTCTAATATTTTAAAGCTAACATGGATATAATATCAATTTTAAGACTATTTTTTTTTTGAGGTTAAATATGGGCTTTATAGTTCCAAAAAAAAGAAAAAAAAGAAACATCCAACCTATTCCCATTGTTGAAGTATCATTTTCTCATTTCCTTTGGACTGAACACAATAGAATCTGCCATCCAGAGGTTCTGATTGTAATTACCTTGTCCACTGGTGGCACATTTAAATCTTTTCTTACATTCCATTTAAATGAGATCAACTTTATGTCACCAACTCTCAACTTTGACATCAATCATCTATTCAATTTTAAAGAAAGAAAAAAGTGAGAAAGAAGAGACAACAGATACTCAGATATGCGCATGTATATTCCTACCACTTCCCTTCTAGGACAAGGGCTAAACTAAAACACTAGCTTGGAATCTACAAACACATGAAGTATGAAATGAAGTTTGAAGCATCTCCTGTTCTTTTAATAAGACACTTAGGTAAGCCAGTCTAGTTCACATTTCGGTAGCAATTATTTGAAGAAAACCTTATCCAATCATCTAAAATTATTGTTTATGTACTTTCAACAATCATAGATGAACGGAAAAAGCCTTCGATGAAACAAGAAGACTGCTCATGACAAGATACATTACAAGCTGATGTAAATGTTTAGTTTAGCATCCAGACATCAACTATGAAGGGATGCCTCAAGGCACATCACACTATTAAGGTCTTACCACCACTATTTGACATAAGCGAAGCAGCAGCAGCTCCAGGAACAATACTGTTGCTGGAAACGGGACCCGGGGGCGATCACTCGGCGGAGGAGGTGGAGGAGCTCCGGTGCGGGTAGGCGAGC
>JAOXJJ010000001.1:10039282-10057391 GCA_025769935.1 Phoenix roebelenii
AGTAAGGGCGTTCAGTTGCTTCCTGCTCGGAGGGGCATTTGGTGGCTCCCTGCTCGGTCATAACTTTTCCCCCAACAAATACCATTGAAACACTACGGTTCGAAAGATGCAGGAGCCTGCAGCAAACGAAATCCTAATTAAGATATAATCATTCAGACATCTTATGATCAACAATGATATGGAAGGGCATGCTTATGGAGCCAGATACTCGCAAAAAGAAGTAACAGCAGAAATGACTCCCCCATGGTTTTCAGTTGCAGCAGGGGCTGCGATTTCAACCTGTTGGATGCCCGGAGTAACAGGCACAGCTTCATCAGTGGTGTGACAGTTTTGGCACTTTACCGGCAGAAGTCACAGTAATAGTTATCTGGGCTCCTCCCTTGAAATGGAAGGCAAAAACCATCTTCAAAAGTTCATGGTCTAACTTGTAACCAAGGGAATAAAAGAAGCACAGCACATTATGACCCACTTTGCTTTCCACTATCGTTCGAACTAAAACTGAGATCTGGTTGGCACCGGCACCGGCACCTCTCATGGCACCCCCAACATGCTGTACAGTCCTATGCAATCAGAAGACTCGGTCATTCAGGTTAATTTGAAAGGACAAGGAAGTAATGTTTATGAGATGACTGTGAAAGCTCTACTAAGAAAGTGCAGGCTGTGTTCAATCACACAAAAGACGGACCTCAGAGGGCACCACTCCTATAAAACAGAGAGGCATTTTTACATGAGTGATTGACCGCTGAATAAAGACATAATGAATTCACAGTTGCAATATACTCACCAAGGTTTGGTCCACTTTTTATGCACAGCTCATGTACCCTGACACATTCTTATGGAACACCACACTGGTCCTGAAGAAGAATCTCCACAGCCTCAAAATGCTGAAAACAGACCATTATTATGACTCATGTTTCTTGTGCCACAAAAAAAAGAAAAAAAAGGTGAAATCAAATTTTCAATCAATAAAAAGAAAATCTAGGTTTCATAAACCACTAAGCTGTCTTGCTGTTGCTATTGTTCCAACTTAAAACATCAAATATCTTGGAACTTAGTGTTTCTTTCATTTCATATCAAATACTTTCCAAAGCTGAAGCTTTTTATGTAAATGAATTAGTTAATGCTTGTTCAAATAAGGAGTTTTTTGCTTTTGCCATGTCATGCAAGTAAACATGGTGTAGAATAATCAAACAGTAGTAGCATAGACAATGCCTGTGACTCAATTATCCCTTGAGCTATGCGATCCATTTAACTTCTTGTTACTCCATCATTCCTTTCCTTCCACAAATAAAACAAACATCATTATAAAATTGCAATCTCTTTTATTACAGTGAAAAAAAGTTTAGAAAATATGCATCATCTTGTCTGAAATGCCAATAAAATATTCTACAGGTTAGTTATGATTCAGATAGAAAACTCTTCTGATTTTCTGTGTTTTCTGCATAATGCACAGGAATTAATATGGGCAATAAGTTTCAGGACTGGAGTTAACCTTTCCAGTTTAGAACAACCTGCTACAGTCTTTATCTGCTCTAAATCTTTCTTTCATTTTGTAAACAACGGAGGTATTTTAAAAGGATGTAAGAGTGCTAATGAGCTAGGTGAATGCTAGGATTGCTCCAAAACATAACGCCTACTAAAAAAGGTTGCTCCACTAGTAAGTGAACTGCCAAGAACCATTGTCATTTTTATGTAGATGGACTAATCGAATTCCATCACTCGACTTTATTAATCTCATCAAATATGATGTGTGAAGCCATGCTTTCCTGTTCTGTTCAGTACTGACATTGCCATAGTCATTTGTCACAATTTCAGTCCCAGCTCAAGCTTGCTCTTCAAATAATTCAAGTATGTGCACAAGTCTCTGCCGAATTTAATTACTTTCCACCAATATTAGACATTTGCAAAAAAGAATCTGCTAATGCTCAAAGTTTCCCCATGGAAATAAATGTTCCTTTCATCTCCTCATCATGCACATTTTTCAAATCATCCTTTCAGCGCATAGTTTTCCCAAAGGTATACTTTTTTGATCTTATCTTACTTTGCATCTCCCTTATAACACAAACACGACCCCCTCTCATATTGTTTTGCAGTCCGAAATTTATCTTTTGTTCTAAAAATTTTATAAATTCAAGTAGCACTTATTTACATCACAATATTAAATAGAGAAAATACGCATCACCCACGACAAAAGTAGGAAAAAAACAAGAAAAGAGAAAAAAAAAAATGTAAGTCTGCAGCCGCTGAGGCATTTCGTCAAACAGTTCGCATTAGAGAACAAGAACATGCAGCCCATGAAACGATACATTTTGGGTTTGTGCCTATATACACTGTCGATGCTTAAATCCAACAATAGAGCATAAATCCAGAACCGCTTTCATAAAATAAGACAAAAACCGCCAAATTCTTCCGGGGTAAAATGACTACCTTTGAGGCGGAGAAGAAAGGCTTCCACCCCCGACACAGCTCGTTCCTAGGAGCCGCCTACTCCCCGAGCCCGACTAGCCTTACGGTGACTCAAAAGTCCGATAACATGCGACCCAGGAACACTTTTAACTATCGTTCACCGCTTGTTTGTCACGGTCGTCTAGTACTCAAATGACCAAAATGCCCCTTCCGCTCCTCTCGCTTCCCCATTTCATCTGGAAGAAGGGAGATCAGAGAATCCTTCCCTCTCTTCCCTCCACTTCCCATGGCTTCCTTCCCCTCCGATCTCAAACCCTAACCCTAACAAAATTCGGATCCAACGATTGCCGATCCGATCTGATCTCTTCTGGCGTCCGCCATGGCGTCTGCGCAGCCCCTGGGGGGCTCGTCTCGCGCCGGCCGCGTCCTTGGTCCCGGCCTCGACAAGATCATCAAGAACGCCGCCTGGAGGAAGCACTCCAACCTTGTCGCCGCCTGCAAGGCGGCCCTCGACCGCCTCGATGCCGTCACCGACTCCGATGACCCTCTCGCCTCCCCCCTCCTCGGCCTATCCACCTCCGACGCCGACACTGTCCTCCACCCCCTCGCCCTCGCCATCGACGCCGCCTCCGCCAAGGTTGCCGAGCCCGCTCTCGAATGCGCCCAGAAGCTCTTCTCCCACGGCCTCATCCGCGGCGAGATCGACCACCGATCCGAGGGCGACAACCACCGCCTCCACGCCGCGTCCCGCCTCGTCGGATCCATCTGCGGGTGCGGCGGGCTCGGCGAGGACGCGATCGAGCTCGCCATGCTCCGCGTCCTCATCGCTGCTGTCCGGTCGCCTGTCGTGCTGATCCGCGGGGAGTGCCTGGCCCAGATCGTCAAGAGCTGCTACAACGTGTACCTCGGTAGCCAGAGCGGGGCCAATCAGCTGTGCGCCAAGCTGGTTCTGGCTCAGATCCTGGCCATCATGTACGCCCGGGTGGAGGTGGATGCGATGGAGGTCGGGGTTCGCACGGTGTCGATCGCTGATATGTTGGATCTCTCCGACAGGAACTTGAATGATTCGAGTCTGGTACACGCTGCACAGAATTTCATCAATGAGGCGATGGAAGGAAGCGAATCTGATGCGCTTCCACTAAAGGTACAGAAAACGGATAGGGAGGTGAATGGGGGAGTTGATTCAGGTGAATTGAGTAAAATTAGGGAGGATGGGCTGTTCCTGTTCAAGAACTTGTGCAAGCTTTCCATGAAGTTCTCGACACAGGAGAATCCAGAGGATCCTCTTTTGCTGAGGGGGAAAGTTTTGTCTTTGGAGCTGCTGAAGATGGTAATTGACAATGTTGGATCACTTTGGCGAACAAACGAGAGGCAAGTTTTTTTTTCTGGTCTTTTCGTTTTTCCTTCAAACTTTACTTAATTAATGATAGGTGATTTCATGTTAATCTGGTTTTTGGCTTTTATGATAAATGATCCATGTTAGACAACAAGAGCATTTCATTTTTTTTTCCTTGAAATTTAGCGCAAGATGTTTGGAAATTCATGTTATGACTTCTTTCAACAAATTGGAAAAACACTGGATATGTAGTGTGATGCCTATGACCAAAGCTATGTGAAATATTAGGATACCTTTCTAAAATTTTGTAGCACAGTAGTACTTTCAATATTTGTGGAATAAAACTTATAGGCTACATTATGAAATCATTGAAAAGTGATGTAATAATGGTTAATACAAGGAAGAAGGATTTTTTTTTTTTTTTGAATAACCATAATGGCTTTCTTCTACAAAGGCCAACTTTTTAGGTTCTATATTTCATAAATAATTATTTCAAGGGCAGTGCAAAATAAAGAGAAGCAAGTCATTCTTTGATTTGACCATTAGTAAAGCATAAGATGAATCATTAGGAGAGTTAAACTAATGCCTACTTAGAAAGGTTAACATCCAAGATGTTTATAGATAGCATGATAGAAATGCTGGAAGAGATAGCACCTAGTTTAAGGAGGGAAGAGAAGGTTAAGGAAGGAGAAAGGAGAAAGAAGTGGTGGCACTAATCCTAACATGGGTAACCTGATTCTCACCCTATATAAATTTTTAAAGATCAAAGCCAACATTGCAACCGATACTTTATATTTTGGAGGCGGTGGTGGGGATGCTAGAGGCTCAAGGAGGAAGGAGGGGAAGTATAGGGAAGTAAGGTGGGGAGGGTTGCACATTGGTGAAGGTGTTATCCTCAACCCCAAGGGCCATGACAACAGATGTGGAGATGATGAAGAAGAGAGTTTTAAATGAGGGAAAGGTCAGGACAACATATGTGGAGATGGTGAAGAGGATAGTCTTATGAGAGTAGGGTGTTCAATTGCAAATTCATCACTATTGGAGTCTCCAACATTATAATTTGATTGAGTGGAGGCTAATATGGCACAAAAGCCAGTTTCTTTGGATGGGGATGGCACTGGAGTAGGAAGGAGGGGGTCGCCCATCTTCCTTGTGGTGGAGGAGAGGTCATGAGTGAGTCGTGAAGGACAAAGAGGGAGATTGAGTGAAACCGGTCTAGATTGAGCATATCAGGTCTAATAGCTCGAGCATCCCATGCCAAAGTCTAGGTGATAGTTGGTGAGAGAGATGACAATTGACAATAATGAAGATGACATACAATAATAGTGGAGGTGCACATAGTCGACGGGGTTTTCCTTTTGTTCTTTTAGTAATTTCTGATCCATCCTTCTCCTCATTCTCTTTTCTTTGCCTTCTTTCTCTCTTGCAAAGTGGTTGTAGCGATGATTCATTGTACTCACCCTTATTACCTAGTACTAGGCAAGTCACACTGTATTAGCAAGGTACCATTACAGTATTGAGGTTTGATATAACAATGAGGTTGAACTAGCCTATACTAGGTGGGACCAATTGGTTTCACTTGTTTTCGTGTTGTACCAACCCTTACCGTTTGATTTCTTTAGTATTTTAAAATACGGTGCATACTACTGCATATGTGTCAACTTATGCATACATGGTCCTTGACTTGCATTGCATATATGCAGTATTATATGTGGTCATATTGCATATGGATTAAAAAGGTGATCCACTTAACATTTCGTTGCTGCATATATGGCCAATTTAGTATGCATACCTGAGCCTGCTTAGCATTTTGGAGCTACATATATAACCCACTCTTATGTATATGTAAGTGAAGCGGTTACAAGTTGATGGGTAAGTTTGATATGAATTTCAGGTGACTTTATACAGACATAATAGTGCTAAAATTTTGGTTATGCTATAATTATTGCTATTAGATATTAGGTAGTAAGCAATAAATACTAATTATTAGTTGTTATTATTATCAATATTTGCAAATATCCATCTATGAAAATAGTATCATTACTATTATTTTTCTTATATTTAATATATTATATTCATTTTTAAATAGTTAAAATAATAATCATGTATATATCCGCATATGCAGCCTGCATATTGCATATACATTAGGTCCTTTAATGGCCCGCATACAGATAGCTATTTTTTATATCATTGGTTTGGGCTACATCATGGCTAGACATGAGAAAAGGGTCTCCTGATCTTGTATTGGTAGGCAGAATATAATAGATTGTATTAGGTGTACCATACCATATTAATAAGGTACTAGTATGGTTCCCAATACTGTTACAACAATCTATGATTGCCACTATCATGACTATATGGGTGGTGGTTATCCTTGGTGTTATTGAGTGCGGTAATGATGGTTATTGCAGCAGGTACCACTGGTAGTTGTTGTTCCTGACAAAAGATAAGGGGAAAAAAACTAAAGGAGAAGAGGCTTGAAAAATGGAAAGGAATTAGTAGAGGGGATTTATTCGTAGGTTTTTCCTCCAAACTTTTATTTTTTTTCTTGTTTTTTTTTTTGGTCATCTTCGGTGCTTTGACCATTAAGTGTCTGCGTAGTGCCTAGTACAAGATTGAAGGTAAGTGATTTTACACTTCAAGCAGAGTACGACAATTTTTCTTCTATTTTGTGTTATAACATGACTTATTTTCTCTGTGACCAGCCAACTTGAAACCATATTGGAATATATGTATATATATTTTCATTTATCCTTGTATGAAAGAAAGTATAGATATATATGCATACATATATCCACGTGTATGTATGCATGTGTATATATGTTATATGCTTGTATTTCTGTAGAGACAAACAGACATCTCGAGTCAAGGAAGATAGTGCAGAGATGGTTCCAACGGGTTCAGCATATGCTTTAGAAGTAGGAGGTTTGTAAGGACAGGACCTTGGACTTTAGTTGAAGAGTATATGGAGAAGCCATCTGTATAACAATCAGTGTGAATATTGTGAAAAGTTTTAAAACATGCTAGCTAAAATTCAGAGGGCATAGCGTTGAATTTATAGATTTCATTATTTGAATCTGGAATGGATCTTTAGTGTTCTTTACAATTTTTCTTAGAAATGGAATCTGAGACCAAAGTCTTCTTAAAATTTCTATGCGCTACTAACTGACTGAACTGATCAAACATAACCAATTTCTTTCAAAAATAATGCATTTGATACCCCAGTAAGAACCTGAGATTGAAGGGCTGACCAAAGCAGCACACCAAGTGAAAATGGAACCAAATCCAGTGAACGTTCGCACTTCGCAGACCTGAAGGAAACCAGCTACCTATGTGAAGGAGACTTGAGAACTGATGCTTCTATGCAGCTATAGATTTTCACTTATATTTTGCATTAGCTACAGTTTGCCATGCTTTAATTCTATAATTCTGTTCTTTATTATTATTATCATTTTTTTTCAGAAACAGGCAAAGCAGTACCTGCTAGAGGGAAAAAAAGGAATGGTGAAATTAACAATAAGAAAGAAAATGTTTTTGCTATCACAATATTGAAGAAGAGAACAGAGTCTGTAACAGAAACATGTTGTGAACTTTTACCATGTCTTCATCAGTGTTATCTATCATTGTTATTACTTTGATTATGATATTGGTACGTATCTTTGCTTTATACAGGTTTCTTGGGACGATCAAGCAGTACCTCTGCTTATCATTGTTGAAGAATAGCGCTTTATCTGTGATGAGTATCTTTCAGCTTCTATGTTCGATTTTCTTGGGCTTGTTAAGGTTTAGATCTGGGCTGAAAGAGGAAATTGGAATTTTCTTTCCTATGCTTGTCCTACGCATTCTTGAAAATGTGCTTCAGCCTAGTTTCTTGCAAAAAATGACAGTTCTCAACCTGTTGGAAAAGATCTGTCAGGATCCACAGATTATTATTGATATTTTTGTGAACTATGACTGTGACGTGGATGCACCAAACATTTTTGAGAGGTACACTTTCATTCGCAATTAATGTTTCCGTTTACCTTCTTCTACATGGAAAAACACATCTATGCTGCCCCTTAGGCAGAACAAATTAAGTAGAGTATTTTCTTTACTGAATGTTTTTACATTTTCGAGCATCATCTTTGCTTCAGTTTTTATTAAAATGTATTAAAACACTTTTAATTCCATCAGACTTTTGCAGGATTGTCAATGGTCTTCTGAAGACTGCTCTAGGTGTGCCTTCTGGATCTGTAACAACATTGTCCCCAGCACAGGATAATACATTTCGCATTGAGTCAGTCAAGTGCCTAGCTGGTATCATAAAGTCAATGGGTGCATGGTTGGATCAGCAATTGAGAATTGAAGATTTTTCTCCAAGAAGTGCTGAAACTGATTATTCGATAGAAAATAGTAGCTCATTCACTGGAGAAGAAGGAAATGGATTTGACTATGAGCTGCATTCTGATACCAATTCTGAATTATCAGATGCTACCACATTGGAGCAACGACGGGCTTATAAAATAGAATTTCAGGTGAAAGTAATTTTTTGTATTCCACTTGACATTCTATGTTATTATTTAAAATAACCCATGGCATTGTGATGATGACTGCATTGATCATTGCAGAAGGGTATCTCACTATTCAATAGGAAACCTTCGAAAGGTATTGAATTTCTGATTAACACCAAGAAGATAGGTGCTGCTCCGGAGGATGTAGTTTCATTCCTGAAAAACACTACTGGGTTGAATCAAACAATTATTGGCGACTATTTGGGTGAAAGGGAGGAGTTCCCTTTGAAAGTTATGCATGCATATGTGGATTCATTTAATTTTGAACGTATGGATTTTGGTGAAGCCATTAGGTTTTTCTTACGGGGCTTTAGGTTGCCTGGTGAAGCACAGAAAATTGATCGCATCATGGAGAAGTTCGCAGAACGCTACTGCATATGCAACCCTAGTTCTTTTACCAGTGCAGATACTGCATATGTTCTTGCTTATTCTGTGATATTGCTAAATACAGATGCACACAACAACATGGTCAAAGACAAGGTGTGTTCGAAAATGTTATTTTTATTGTATTCTAGAACAGTAAAAACTAAATGGTTATATCCTCTTCTTTTTTTTTTTTGGGGGGGTGCAGATGTCTAAAGCTGATTTCATTCGCAATAATCGAGGAATAGATGATGGAAAGGATTTACCAGAAGATTATTTGGGTTCCTTGTATGATCAAATAGTGAAACATGAAATAAAAATGAATGCTGAGTCCTCAGCTCCACAGAACAAGCAGATAAGCAGTATCAATAAGCTTTTGGGCTTGGACAGTATTTTCAGCTTAATCAATTGGAAGCAATCAGAAGAAAAGGCTTTAGGTGCAAATGACTTGCTCATTAAGAATATCCAGGAGAAATTTAAAGCAAAGAGTGGGAAGTCAGAGTAAGATTGATTTAGATAAATGCTTAAGAGGATGAATTTAATGCTACTTTGATTATGAATTCACTCTTGTTGGTAATGCAGGTCTGTGTTCTATGCTGTCAGTGATACAGCTATTCTGAGATTTATGATGGAGGTTTGCTGGGCCCCAATGATGGCTGCTTTCAGTGTGACACTAGACCAAAGTGACAATAAGGCTGCTACATCTCATTGTTTGCAGGGTTTCCGATATGCTGTGCATGTCACCTCAGTAATGTGTATGCAGACGCAGAGAGATGCTTTTGTTACATCTGTAGCCAAATTTACATACCTTCACTCTGCTGCTGACATGAAGCAGAAGAATGTTGATGCTGTGAAGGTGACCATTCACAAGGATATTTCTTTTATTTTTAAGTAGTATTATAAATTAACCAACCTTGATGGAGAAGCACGCAAAGCACGCCTTCATTATTTTCTAGCATGATAATGAGGCTGCGGTAGATTGACTTTTCTGAAGGATAGGAGCCTTATGGTTACTAAGGCATTAGACTTTTTTCTTGATTAGTTGTATTATTCTCGTTGCCTAACATAATAAACTTCTAAGTTCTGAACCTTATCTGTTGGAGTGACGGGAGCCTTTTCTTTACTTGCTTATCAGTTTACTTGATATGAGCTTGTCTATGACAACACTATGAAGTGACAAGGAATGACTATGAATCATTTTCTCAATATTAGATGTTACTTACACAAGGAATAGGTGCTGACTGTATTGGTGTTCCGGAACATTTGATTCTTCGGTATTCAAAATCTGAGCATGCTTACAATTATGTAAGATGAAAATATGTAAAAATGAAAGATATCCAATTACATTATAATACATTCACTGCTACTTTGATTTGACTATTTAATGGCACTTTGTTAGAAATTTGCCTTATTTCATTATGTGATTACAAGAAGTAAATGCTATGCTCATTGTGTATATATTAAAAACTCATTACTTTCATGAAAGTATTTGATGATATGACACTCTAAAATGTTTTGCTGTCTTGATACTGTTGGCTGATTGCGGCTGTTTAGCCTCAATATTTTCGCCATCTGTGGAATGGAATTGTGAGCTTTGGTAACGAGACTTGTTTACCATTACTGACACTTGTTTACTGCATAGCTGCAGATGTTATATTGAATTTGGTAGGATTAAAGGTGGCATCAGTATTATTTCTTATTATGATGTTGAGGTTGTTCAAGCTCTTCTTTTCTGGTTTGAGATTATGGATCTTCCATTGTGACTTTTGAACTGCATGCATAATGCTGAAAGCCTGAAACCAAGTGGAACTTGCTGATGTTTCATGCAAATATGATTCTATAATTGTATATCTTACCCTTTTTGGTCTGTTAACAGGCTATAATATCGATAGCCATTGAAGATGGTAATTATTTACAAGAAGCATGGGAGCATGTATTGATGTGTCTTTCACGATTTGAACATTTACACCTGCTGGGAGAGGGTGCTCCTCTTGATGCTTCATTCTTTACAGTATCTCTCATGGAGTCAGAGGAAAAGTCACAGAAGTCTCCTACCATTCCACCCTCAAAGAGAAAAGGAAATGCCCTTCAAAATCCAGCTGTAATGGCTGTTGTCCGAGGGGGTTCTTATGATAGTGCATCAGTTGGAGTTAATGCTTCAGCATTGGTTACTCAAGAACAGATTAATAATTTTATTTCTAATTTAAATTTACTGGACCAGATTGGAAGTTTCGAGCTAAACCACATATTTGCTCATAGCCAGAGATTGAATGGTGATGCAATAGTAGCTTTTGTAAAGGCTCTTTGCAAGGTTTCTATTGCAGAATTGCAGTCTCCTACAAATCCTCGTGTTTTCAGCCTTACAAAAATTGTAGAAATTGCGTAAGACTGGTTTCTGAACTTGCCTTGGGAATGTATCTTTCGAGTTCACTATTTCTTGTAAAACAATAATGCAACATATTAAGTTTACTAAATGCTTTGTTTTTTATGTGCAGGCATTATAATATGAACCGCATCCGATTGGTGTGGTCTCGCATGTGGAGTGTTTTGTCTGACTTTTTTGTCTCAGTTGGGTTGTCTGAAAATCTTTCAGTTGCAATATTTGTGATGGATTCATTGCGACAGTTGGCTATGAAGTTTCTGGAGAGAGAAGAATTGGCAAATTATAACTTTCAGAATGAATTCTTGAGACCTTTTGTGGTTGTTATGCAGAAAAGCAGTTCTTCAGAAATCAGGGAACTAATTGTTCGATGTATTTCCCAGATGGTTTTGAGTCGCGTAAATAATGTAAAATCTGGCTGGAAAAGTGTTTTTACGGTATGTTTTGCTCTTCTTTGTCATATTGGCAATTTAACATCTTTTGTTTTCTCAGAGTTATTTGTGCAAATGTTGAACATAAGTGAGAGCTCATGCAGCAGTGAACTTTGTGTTCTCATTGTCCATTTTGCTCATGTATGCCTGAAACTTATAGCTGCTCTTCATATTCCAGGTTTTTACCACTGCTGCTGCTGATGAACGTAAAAATATTGTTCTATTAGCTTTTGAGACGATGGAGAAAATAGTTCGTGACTACTTTCCCTATATAACTGAGACAGAGACCACAACATTCACTGACTGTGTTAAGTGTCTCATCACATTCACGCACAGCAGATTCAATAGCGATGCCAGCCTTAATGCTATTGCATTTCTTCGGTTCTGTGCTGTTAAACTTGCAGAAGGAGGATTAGTCTGCTATGACAAGAACACCGAGTGCCATCCAGAAAACAGAAATCCTTCAGATGGAAATAACTTTTCTGAGAAAGATGACCATGTTTACTTTTGGGTCCCTTTGCTTGCTGGTACTGTCATTTATCAAGGCTTAAATTTTCTTGTGCTTGGTATCTCTTTTAAAATTTAAAATTATATCTTCATTTATGATGTTAACCTTTCTCCATATGAATTTCAGGTTTATCAAAATTGACGTCTGATCCGAGGCCTACAATTAGAAAAGGTGCTTTAGAAGTACTCTTTGACATTTTGAAGGACCATGGGCACCTCTTCTCGTGCACTTTTTGGAACAGTATCTTCAAATCTGTCATTTATCCTATATTTAGCAATGCACGCAGCATACTTGATGGTCAGGTCTCTCCAATGCATAACTCTGAAATCCTTGAGGAAGATTCCTGGAGTCCAGAAACTGATGCCGTGGCAGCACAGTGTTTAGTGGACTTATTTGTTAAGTTTTTTGATGATGTGCATTCACAACTAGCAATGGTTGCAGCTATTCTCACAAGTTTTGTGAAAAGTTCCTATCCACAATTAGCCAGCATAGGTGCGGCTGCTTTACTGCATTTGACAGGACAACTTGGTAGCAAACTCTCAGACACAGAATGGAAGGAGATTCTGTTGCATTTAAAAGAAGCAGCTACTCTGTTATTGCCTGTATTTTCAAGAATTGTCAGAATAATGCAAAATATTGAAATTCCAGATAAAACTCAAGCTTATTCTGATGCTGAACAGTATTCAGATCATGAATTTGTTAACTATGAGGAGGATGCTAATATGGAGACTGCATCTTATGTAGCTGTAAGACTGAAGAGTCACATAGCCGTGCAGCTTATGGTTGTACAGGTACTTTGAGCATTCTCCTTTTAGCAGCAAAGTTATTTCTAGAAGCTTTTCCTCAGTGCCACAAGCATTTCTTTGTGATTTGATCCATGATATCTTGATGCATGCTTTAAATGCTATAAATTTGCAAGTACAGTTACTTCCATTTTGTAGCTTGAATTTGGTCCCATCTTTTATCCTTTTGCTTCAGTTGTTGGGTCTTACATGCAATATATTAGAAGTTTCAATTTCAGCATATGAAACTGTTGAACTAAAATATTCTGAATTTCTGACCCTTTGAAGTACATATCATTTATATTTATTAGCTACCTGATGATCAGATCAATATCAGTCATTGATGGACTCAAAAGTTATAGCAGTTGAAGTTTAATATCCAAGTAAGAAGTTGTAATGATAATGATACTGGGCTGAAGCAATTTTACAAGTAATGTTCAGGTAATGCCATTTTGGGAGTTCAGATGGTGTGCAGGTGCTAAGTATGTGAGAAATATTTGACCATATTCTTTACATATATTGAGAGAAAGCATGTTACTTTAGCACTTGTGCTACACAATGGAATGCTGATGAAGTAGAATTCAGTGTAGTTGGTTTTAATGTTGCTAATTGCCCCTGCTTTCTTTTTGTGTTGACATGATTAACATTAGGTCCCACTTTATTCAAATGTTAAATGATTGTGGTATAAAGAGAATTAGTTTTCCATGTTACTTATTCAATCCACTAAGAAGACCATGCTTTCTTTTGAGAGTGAACTTCATATTATGTATGCAAAAAGCACTTGAAGATGCTTCAAGTGACATTCTGCTTTCAGAAACAAGTAAATCTTTGTTGATGATATGAATGATTCAACAGAAGTTAGTGATCTTGCTAAAGCTACAAGTTAGTGGAACTATATTGTTCTTTATTGGTTCTTTAAAGCAATTCCATGCTGAAGTGTTCAAAGGAGATTAGTGGCTGAAAGAGGAGTTTATACTCCACTGGAAGATGTTAATGAGTTAAAAGTGGATGGCCTTTGTTATTGAGGTGCTCAATCTTCTTATTCCTGGCAATGAGTCAAATCACTTAACCTATGATCCTTCAATAAGTCCTTATGAAATTTTATGAACAGAGGTGTATATATGTGTTTTTTATATGCTTGTGATTTTTTATTCGTAACCTAGTAATGGTTGTTATATTTTATACAATAAATATTACTAGTTGATGATTGGGTATATAAATAACCAGCTAAGGTGAGAGTAGTTGATGAGAATTGCATTTTGATGACTAAGAAAGAGCTATGTTTGAACAAAAACTGGGTACACCTGAACTCTTAAAAACGCCTGCACTTGACACTTTGACATGGGCATGGGCATGGGCATGACACCTTTCATGGGTCTGCAAAGAATGGAATTCTTAGATATTAGACTTTTCCAACAATAGTTATTAAAACCCGACTGGAGACTGACCCAGTCAAGGGGTTGGGTCGCTGGTCACTGGTTTGACCACTGGGTTAATCAGTCAAACCGGTTTTGCATTAAAGTGTATCCAAAATTTTAAAAATAATAAAAATTATTCTAATGTAAGAATATATATATATGTGTATATATATATATATGATATATATGTTTAATTTGAATTTTGCTCTTTGGATCACATGGATCAACATCCTTCACTACACTTCAGTTGTATCATAAATATAAAGTCGCGAATCATCTATTTTTAAGAATTGTAAGAATAATTATATATAATGTAGAATTAACTGGTATATTTTAATTATCACAAATAGTAACATTTTAAAAATACCTAAAAAATTAAAATGAATTGTATGTACTATGTACTTTTCATTTTTCTACCAAAACAAAAGAAATTGACTGTTGAAATATTATACCTGCTTGAAATACTCATTTAATTGTATTTATAATGAATCCTAAAGAAACACCAAAATGATCCTCGATGGTTGAGATGTTAGCATTACTCTAAATTGATGGGGGTTCAGCTCTCCTATTACACTGTATTTTTAGAAGAATTTTTTAGAGTGATTTAAACTGGGGTTCCAAATTCACCAGATTTTTTGCAGTCTGGCAGGTTCCATCCGGTTTTCACTGGGTTAAATGCAGATCTGGTCCGATTGCATAATCGGACCAGATAGAGTGCCAATTTTCCTGTCCAACCGGCCCATCAGATCTGGGCGTAATGACTATGGTTCCAACACTACATGCATCCCTACCTGTTACTCATTCTAGTGTTTATGTAATGCAGGATCTAAAAAGGAAGCTGAATTGGGAATTTCATTTGGATAACAATCAGAAAAGGGGTGAATAGCCTTAATAAATGATGCACACATGTTCAAGGAGCCATTGATTACTTATTTGGCCCCTAGCCCCTTGTATCAATGTAATATTTGGAATTTACTGAGATTGAAGGATCTCAAACGACCAAATAAAGCTGCATTTAGAACAAATAGGAGACTACGCTTGACAATTCTCCACCTCCACCACTTTTTGAAAAAGAAAAAGGCAACATGAAGCCAATTACAATAACCAGAAGGATACGATGCATGGTTGAAGAAACATCTATCAGACTTTAAATTGTCTTAGATATGATACATGATATGGAACTGACTGAGTTTGTTCATATATAAATGATGCACAAATTTCGTTCTTTTTTCTTGAGCTTTTATATTCAATTTCTTGTACTTTCATCTATTTCATTGGAGATTTTGATCTGCAACTACCTTTTCTTTTCTGTTCTGTTCTTTTCTTTTTTTAACAGGCTGTTATGAAGTTGTATGAGGTACATCATAGAAGCTTTTCACCAGCCCATATTAATATTCTTTTGGAGATACTCTCATCAATTTCATCACATGCAAGTGAAGTGCATTCAGAAACTGCCCTACAGCTGAAATTACAGAAAGCATGTTCCCTCTTGGAGATTTCTGAACCCCCGGTGGTTCACTTTGAGAATGAATCTTACCAGAACTACCTCAAGTTCCTGCAAAGTCTACTAAATGATAAGCCATCTCTGTCAGAAGAGTTGCACGTAGTTTCCCAAATAGTGACAGTTTGTCAGAGAATATTACAGATATACTTAAATTGTGCTGGATACCAACCAAAGCACCAGAATCCAAGTAACGGTCGGTCTTTGCACTGGATACTTCCTTTAGGTTCAGCCAGGAAAGAGGAGTTGGCTGCTAGGACTAACTTGGCTGTGTTGGCTCTGCGGGTGTTGAGCAGCTTGGAGAGAAATTCATTCAAAAGAAACTTGCAATGCTTTTTCCCTTTATTAGTTAATCTTATTCGTTGTGAACATATCTCTGGAGAAGTACAGCAAGTGCTATCAGATATATTTCAGTCATCAATAGGGCCATTAATATTGACTTTGTGATATTTATGCTAATGTATATTTCATTCTTTTCCCCATTATGGTATTTTTTTTTGACACCCTGCTGGTCAAGATATGCAAGATCTGATCTTGTTATTGTATATTATGCTGAGGTTTAGCGTCAATATTCTGAAAGTAAGGCAGTAGCCCATCTCGGATTCTAGTTGGAATTGACTTTCTTGTTTTATAAATCTAATCCTGCTGGGAGATTGAACTAAATCATTCAATTGGCTGCAGTTTCTAAACTTACATTCAGGGCCTGCCTGAGCATAAATTAACTGGTTGTTGATCAATTGGGAGTTTTATCCATATTTTGGACTTTGGTGTTAGTAATTCTCCTTACGAGTGCATGAAGTAAAAGAGTCTGTGCCTTGCATGCTTCTCCTTGCACAAAGGCTTCTTTCTGCCATCCAGAGCCTATCGGATAGGTTGAACAGCTGATCCGGGGCTTGTTATCAATTTCATAACCTTCCAGGCTTACTGCCCTTGGTTGATTGTCATCCTTTTCCACTGTTTCAGGTAGCCTTGATGGTGACAGCATGTCCAGATTCGAGCAGTGCTACAGTAACCCAAGAATCCACGTTCAAGCAGTTAGAAAGGCCGATGTGTTGCTTCTTCATTGTTGTGTTAACTAGTGAGTTGTATGGTTTTAGGTACGTACAGGCGGTCAGTGGGCAATCATGTGTGAGATTTCCATGTTATTTCAACATTTTTTTTTCCAGATTTTGAGGAACATTTTTATTGGATAAACGGTGGATTGACTCATGTTTGGTGTCTGTAAGGAGGGAAGTTACTGTTACTTGCTGTGGACGCATGAAGCGAAGGACTGGCGAATCACTCTGTAACTAAAATCTTGTTTATTTCAATTTCCCAGCTGACAATTGCTCAGAAGAGAGACGAGTTCAACAGCAGCAAATTTCAATGTGAGGCTATCGAAGACCACAAATCCATCATAGCATAACAGGAAAAGCCTGGGGATCCATTATATGACATAAAAGGAGAAGATGCATTGTATGCAGGATTTAGCAGCACAAGAGGATTTAGTGCAGCACTTTGTATCGAATGGTAGACATGAAACGTGAGGGTGCCTCCCGATGGGATTTATTTAGTCCCTGTTCTCTTGAAACAAAATAGCCCAGTTCAGGCTTTTTTCAGGGATCTGTCGATTTCAAGGGTAGCACTTTGAAGACATTGCCGGCCCGGTCAAGCTTTTTGTTTTTGGATGCATTCAATATGTGCTTGCTAGTTTGTACGTGGAGTCACTTTCCATTAATAAAAGTAAAATGGAGTAATAAGTTGGTACTGAATGAGAAGTGGGTAGAGATGTTGTGCACAACCCGACTAGAAAACCCTGTAGCCAAGGTTGCGTGTTCTTTGTGTGCAGACATTTGGTTTCCAGAAAAGTTGAAGGGGCCGACTAAATTTGGTTGTTAGTCTAAAGCTTTGCTAGTTGCTTGACTGTTCACAAGCGATGCACAAAATAAGATCCCTCCTGGTGCCTCATGATGATTGTTGTAAAGAAAAATCAGCAGCATTTTCCCTTGCTAAGCTGCACAGCCCATGGTCATCAGAAACTTCGTGGCACTCTTTTGTGCAGATCCACATACTCACTATTCCTTTCTTTCCTTTTTTTTTTTTTTTGAGAAATCACTGTCTTTAAGTGCAAATGCTTGCTTTGAGCCTACTCAAAGTAAATCTACTGATAACAGCATGCAGACCCTCAAAAGGATGATAATTAGGGTGCCACCTGGCTGAATCATGTAAGGCCTGGCTCATCTAGGCTGGCCTGAACCCATGTCAACCCAGCTCGTAGGCTGGGCGCACGTGTTGGATGACGAGAGACTCTTGATGGGAGTTGGACTTTCCACGACTTCCGGTGGAAGACGGAGTCCTTGGAAAACCCTCTCTCTCTGTTTTTTTTTTTTTATTTTTTTTTTTTTTGGTGCATCAGCTGCTCAAACAGCTTCAATGTGAGCACAACTAGCTACAT
>JAOXJJ010000001.1:10057491-10069170 GCA_025769935.1 Phoenix roebelenii
ATCCCTCTCTCTCTTTTTTTTTTTTTTTTTTTTTTTTTTTTTTGGTGCATCAGCTGCTCAAACAGCTTTAATGTGAGCACAACTAGCTACATCAGAAGCAAAAAGACCACACAAAGCAAAAGAAAATGAAAACCGCGGAGTCTAGAGAAATTCTTCTGAATGGTGAGCAGCAAACAAGGCAACCCAATCAGCAACTTGGTTCGCCTCTCGAAGGACATGCCTGACCTGGATAGCCCGGCACTCTCGTAACATCCAGGAGCGGATGCTCCACCTCCTCCCGTCTCTCCTCGTGAAGACGGACGATTAACGAGGCTGAGTTCCCTTTCAGAATGATACAGCCAACCTGCAGAATATATTTTGCATAGGAAAGCCCCTCCATGCAGCTTTGAGCCTGCAGAATGACCCCCCCACCCCCTTCGAGGCACCACTCCATCACTGCCCCTTTTCTCTTTCATTGAGCCACCATCTTCCTTGCCATGCCGCCCTCCTCGAGGTCTAGTCGGAGCCAGATAATGGCATCGCCAGCTTCCTCAACTTGTCCTTTCATCACACTACTGCTGCCGGCCGGAATCTCTACAGGAGATTGTCCGATCTCGCTGACACCCACCTCCCCTGTTCTCTTGTATTCTCCCCTGTTTTGGTTATCTTGGTCGTGTTTCAAAGCCGAGGACTTTGCGGAATCTCTGACCGAGCACGACCCTTCGGGACCGAGGTTGGAGCCGCAACTGCCAAGCAAGTTAAGGCTTGAATTGGCATGGCCTCTTGAATTCCCTATCACCGACGTGTGGTTTCCTCATTCTTTATTATCGGTCGCTCACTGCCGCCCATTGTCACCATTGACCACCGCTCTCCGACGGCTGCGCACCACCGTCACGCCCTTCCCCTCTTCTTCTTTTTCTATTATGAGAGAACCATGAAGGCCCTTCCCCTCTTCTTCTTTTTCTATTATGAGAGAACCATGAAGGCCCTTCCCCTTCTCCATGTACCAGGCTCTCTCTTTCTCTCCCTCAACTCTCCTCACATTCTCTTCCTACATGTTTCAATGGACCCCAATGGACGGCCTCATACTCAGATACTCTCTCCGTGGACCCCAGGTTGACTCCAGCGGAGTGTCTATCATATCCACCTTCATCAGGCATCCCCAACCTCCTAACCTACCTGCTTGACACTGTTATATTGGCGGCCTTATCTCACTTTCTCTCATATTTTTCTATAATTGATTGTAATCAGCCTATAATTTTTTCTGATTATTGGTCTCAGCTTTGTAGAAGTGTAATCATCCGGACAAGAAAACATCCAGCAAGAGATTTTACACTTTAGTCTTTAAATCGAGGAAAAACCTATCTCTTTATTTATTTTAATTTTGAATTAGGGTAGGATAAGAAAAACTAGGGTTAAAGGAAACTGGGATATTAAGACTTCAAAATTAGAAAATTAAAAATTAATTAATTAATATTTTGCTGGTGGTTGATCAAAAACAAGTTGGTTCTATATTGATGTCAAATTAATTAGACATGCTAGGTGTACACTCGAACCGATAAACACGTTATCTAAATTTTGTCGTTGATAGAGATAAAGATTTCCGTACACAACTCCCTACACAATCATAGATATTTTATAGATATATGCATTATATACTAACAATTAAGAAAAATAATTTGTAAGGATTCTTTCTGCATGCTTCCTTAAATTAATTTGTATTTTGATATATGTATGCATATTATGGAAGGTAAATTGTGCAGAGAAAATGATAATATTATTGCATTCTTTTAGTAGATGTATAACTTTAACATAATTGAGACTTGCATAACTGAATAATTGGGTGTGGTGCTTTGAACTAATCATGTTATTAACAATTGCCTCATCAACAACAGGAAACATGATTGTGGTTAGTCTAAAAACCGAAAATAAAATATTTGATTTGTGCAAGTGAACTGCTTGGATGAGTGTAGACTCTAAGCTATGGAACGCTGTCAGCTACCCTATCATAGGCAAGAAACATGATCAGGGTTACCCTAAAGATGAAAAGATATCCATTGTCGCATCCGGGTCGGGTTTATTAGAAAATGACAAATAAGTTATTTAAAATCACTATGGAATAAAATAACTATTGATGATATATAATGTATCATTTTTGAAGAGAATGATTATTTAGATAATATATGATGCATTTATGTGTATCAGTTTGTTTAGACAATAATTATAAGGTAGTTGGAATGTGATTTCATCATAAATACATGTATTTGATTTTAATACATCCTTTCTAAGCTGTTGGCTCTTACTATTTTGTTATTTATTTTCAAAGGTGTAGAAGGCTTAGTACTTGGTAGTTTGGGAATTGTAGTCTAGCAAAAGAGTAACCAGCACATCTCTAAAACCCAATGATTAATTAAACTACATGGTTGATTTATTTATTTATTTTTGTTAGGAAAAATTGCAAAGACACCCTCAACTTTGGGCCAATGGGCCAATCTCAAAGACATCTCATCGATTCTAAAAAGTTTCAAATGGGTTTCTCACGTTTGCAAACCGTTCCAAATTGGTTCTTTGACTTTCTGGCCATCAGACGACATTAGTCTGCCATTTCAATTGATGAAAATGCCCTCCTTCTCTTTTAGCCTATTCCAATATTAAGATCTATGCAGATGGATGAATAATCCAAATCATCCACATAGTCACTTTGAGATATATGTAGGCGAATAAATATTCGGATCATTCATGCAGTTGATTTGAAATATGTACAAATGGATGAATAATTGGATGGTTCAAGATATGTGCATATGGATGAATAATCCAATCATCTATTAATTGTTTAGAGATCTATGTAGGTAGATGAATATTTGGATTATTCATCACATAGATCTCAAAGTGCTCCAAGCTCCTTTATCCATCCACTTGCATAGATCTCAAAGCGACCAGTACATGACTAGGATAATCCATCTACTTGCATAGATCTCAAAATAACTAATGAATGATCTAAATTATCAATGCACCAGCAAGTCTCAAAATAATGCATAGATGATCAAGATTATTGATCCTTCTACAGGGATCTCAAAGCGATTAATGGATGATTAGGATTATTCATCCATCTGTATAGATGTTAAAGCAATCATGGATGATCCAAATATTCATCTGCATGCACAGATCTCAAATCAATTTTATATGAGCCAAATATTCATCCGCCTGCACAGATGTCAAAAGCAATCGCGGATGATCCAAATTTTCATCCACCTATACAAATCTCAAAACAACCATAGATGATCGAAATATTCATCTGTTGCACAGATCTCAAAGCGAACCGCGAATGACTAGGATTATTCATCCGCTGGCATAAATTCAAAGCAATCATGGATCATCCAGATATTCATCTACTTGTATAGATCTCAAAGCAACCATGGATGATCCATTAATAGCTTTGAGATCTATGCAGACGGATAGACATTTGAACTATTTGTAGTTGCTTTGAGATCTGTGAATGAATATTTGGATAATTCGCGGTTGCTTTAAGATCGGCACAAGCGGATATCAGATCACCTACATTTGCTTTGAGATCTGTACATATGGATATCTGGATTATCTGTGTGATTGCTTTAAAATATGTATAGATGGATGAATATTTGGACCGTCCATGGTTTCTTTGAGATATATGCAAGCGGATGAATAACTGGTCATCCAGATGATCTATAGTTGCTTTGAGATCTATGCACATAGATGAATATCCAGATCACTATAATTGGTTTGAGATTTGTGCAAATAAATTAATATCTAGTATACATGTTTGCTTTAAGATCTATGGAAGCAAATGAATATCTAAATTAGAGGTGCAAATGGAACAGATCGGGTTGGATCTTGAGTAACCCCAATCTAACCCAGTTTTTTTTCAAATTCTAATTTTAGACTCAGACTCAACCCAATATAAGATTAGGTCAGGTCGGCTACAATTTTTGACCCAACGGATCATTCGGATCGAGTCAAGTCTATGTATAACCTAGACCCGACTCAAAAAATTCAGATCTAAGTCCGGTCTAGTTCGAGAAATAACGATATAGTTCAATTTAAAATGGAAACCAAAAAGTCCAGAACAGGTGAATTCCGTAGCGAAAATTGTAAGAGTAGAAGCATTTTGTATCACCTCCTCTGTAAAAATTTTGATATAATTAGACAACAATATGCAAAACTACCATGACTAAAACTGATTCCAACTTCAAACAATACATTGCCATCTCTGTGCCACAAACAAGCAACAAGAGTACAACCACATTATAGAGGGAAATACAGTAAAGATCGTGACATGCGTGTAATTACATAGCAATGTTACACAAGCTCAAATGATGGATGGCGAAGAAACATCTCTGGCAGCACATCCAAATACAGAGACAAATGATTAGTTGGATCATAGAACACTAAAGCTTTCCTTCAAAACAGGAACAGAAACATGGGAAAAGGGACGGACAGCATCCCAAAGTATAACTACAATAATGCCGCCACAACTGCAACACCAAAATATCAGAGGTTCACCAGGAGAATGGTTTGCATGGAAATTACAACTGCAGATTCGTACGTTTAGGTCTTCAAATAAAACATGCACAGCATATAGTTCAGGCAGCAGATTGCTAAGGACTCCTCCAAACCATCTGCATTTGGGTGAACAAATGCACTTCAATCTCCAGTACACCGATTAACTTGATTCTGAAAGTACACCGTACATAGTTGATGCTTCACAAGATCTTGCAAATTGCTTAAACACATTCATACACCCACCACGCGGGGGGACGGGACGGGACAAATCATAGAATTGAAAATCTAAAATTATCCAAATTTCAAATAAGTCGGATTGGGTCTAAATTTAGTAAACCTAAACCTGAACAAAAAAATAAAACAAGTCCAATTTTAGGACCCGGCCCAGCCCCATGAATCCTCCAATAGGGTCAAGTCGGGTCTACGTGGCTTGGGTCACAGATCAACTCAACTCATTTGCAGCCTTAATCTATATAGGTGGATGAATAATTCTGATCATCTACTTATTGCTTTGAAATATATGCAAAAGGATGAATAATCTAAATAATCAATGCATTTGTTTTGATTTTATGTAGACAGATGAATAATCTAAATCATCTACTAATTGCTTTATAATATGTGTAGATGAATGAATGATACTAGTCATGCACTGATTGCTTTGAGATCTGTGCAGATGAATGAATAAAAAATTTGGATTGCTTTGAGATTTGTGTAATGGATGATCTGACAGTGGATTTGCACGAAGGAAGATGAGTCCTGCAATAAGATCCTTTTATAATTGAAAGGGCAATTTGATCATGATATAATTGGCATGATGCTGCTCCACTAATGGAGATGAACGACAAAATTACTTTAGAGTAATCCGCAAATTTGAGGGATCCATTTGAAACTTTTTAAAGTCAAGAAGATATCTTTGAGATTGGCCTAAAGTTGTAAAAGTATCATATAATTTTCTCCTTTATTTTTTTAGATTGATATGGGCAGCCACACTTTCTCCCAGATCTCCAATACTGCCAAGATATGTAGCCCTCGCATGCCCCCTATGATCTTGCATAGGGGTTCTGCGGCCACATCCCATGGCTGAACCAAGGGATGGTTTTGGGACGTAACACTGCAATTATCATAATTCAACCTCTCATGTCAGCAAAAGCAACTAATATTTCATCAGGTCTCTTCAGCCCAGAAGTGAGCAACAGATCAAAACCAGCAGTCCAAAGTTAGGCAAGACCTTTCTTTTCCTTGTTTCGCCTGGCGAGATACTCTGAATCATCGCCCAACTCTCCAAATTGCATAACTTGAAAATGTAATGATTCATCTGAACAAGTCTGGCTGGTTCTGTTCCACATATATTCTCCAACCTGCATAACTTAAAAGTGAATGATTGTCTGAACTAGTTCCGCTGACTTATAAAACTGATAAACCAGTTCTAAAACACATGTAAGATAATATAATAATTAACGAAAAAGAACCACATTGACTTGAATCAGAACCCACATCTTAGACCTTCCTACAGAAAGCATGCATGAATGAATATATATTCAATTCAATGAATTGTTCACCGGCACCATCCTTGGCTCTTCACCTGTAAAGAGTAACCTGTCTGCTTGCAAAGTACTGACATAAGAGAACACAATTCCAGTAGCTTTTTATATATATTTCCAACTGGAGCGAAAAATATGATGACAACCATGGTAACATGTTTCCACAAAAAATTCCCTCAGCGCTCACCAAATGGCAAGAGGAAAGACATCCTTAAAGATGTGAGAAAAAAAATAAGCAACCAGTACCTTATGGTTGCCCAGAAGCTGCTTATTTGGAAACCAAATGAACGCTGCATCAGTTTAGTAAGGCTAGCTACACAATGACCAGCCCCACTGACATCATTAATCTTTGTCCACATGACAACAATTATGCAATCTGACTGATTAATCGCAGGAACCACAAAGAAAGACTATATAACCAGATTAGCGCTCTGGCGCTCAAAAGAATCTTCTTGGACGTATGGTTTGACTTACAGCAGTTCCTATATAGGTTGCCAGAACCCAATTCCAGCATCCATCAGCCCAGACTCCAGTCATCACAAGTTCTGGCAGGGCACAGGGATTTACAGACACGACAGCAGCCAGGCAAGAGCATTCAAACTTTGTGCTTTTCGGCTCCATCCACCGGAGCGATTCAATGGCAACTGTGGTATCTCTGGGTGACCATGACTACAGACAACCTACAACATTTAACCACAATCATCTATTTAACAAAATTCGAGAGCAGCATGTAAATACAAGATGACACCACTGATGACAGTGCAAGCAAACTTTCAATGGAAGTTAAGGTGAGACCAGGTGTATTATTGATCATTTCAATGGAAGTTAAGATGTCTTCCGGCCATCATGCTTTCAAGATGATAGTGCGAGCAAACCTTTTAGATGAGGATAATTAATGTACAAGCAGTACCTAATGCTCCAGATTGCATGGAACAGTAAAAATGTATTATATTATAGGGTATGCGATGGTAGGTGCATAAGTTCTAGATACACAAGTGTCATACAAGATACGCGTAATAGATGTGTTTAAAGACAACAGTAGGGAATAGAGTTTACAATAAGTGTTAGAAAGAAAACAATAGCTAAATGAACAATAGATTCAAGTACTTCTAAAAGGCGGATAGAAAACACAATTTACCTGTGTTAAAGAGTATTACATGATGCAAAAGGAATATATTGAAGGCCCTAGATCTTATTAGATCTGGCTAGCTAGAAATGCCTGAATCTTTGGTAAAGCTGTCCTTCTCCGGGGTTTGTTGTGGAACAGGCCCGGGGTCAGGTGGTGGAGATTAGTCAGGCAGATTTTTGGATGAACCTTTGATAGCTCGGAGCACCTGGGGCTCTACTTCTGCTCGTGTAGCATCTCGGATGGTGTTCTTCACCTGATAGCCCCCCCAAGTTTTCTCAAGATTAATTACGATGGATGTGTGTGCTGGCTGGTGGCAGTAGGGAGCATGCTGGCTGGTGGCAGGAGGGAGCGTACTGGATGGTGGTAGGAGGGGGTGTGCTGGCTTTGTTATCAGAGGTCCAGATTTCAGGATGATTGCGGTTGGTGGTTGTCAAATCTTTGACACCTCAGTCCCGGGGGCTGAGCTGAGGGCGACATGGGCCGGTTTAGGTTATGCTCGATGTGTGTTGCAGGCTAATGCAGTACTACTTGAGGGGGATTCGGCTACAATCATTGAATGGGTTCAGCGGATCGTTGGCGGTGTGGGCGAGTTGCCACAACTTGATTCGAGACATCCAAGCCATGGTTGGTGGTGGGGTGGCCTTCCAGGCTAAGCACGTCTATAGAGAGGCCAACGAGGCTGCCGACTGGGTGGCCTCGTACATGGCCAACTACTCTGGAGCTACCCTTTGGGTTGGAGTGAGTTGTCTAGTGCGCTTCGGAATATGTTGTATTTTGATCTTTTTGGATGTATCCGTACTAGAGTTGTATAAATCATCCGGTTCAGCAAAAAAAAAAGCCCTAGATGATTGCATTCAGTCAACTGACAAACAGTGGCAGAGACAAGACTTTGACCAATGGGGGAGAAGGGGCCAATACTAAAATTTCAATCATTAAAATTTTGAAATATATTATAATGGACTCTCTATTATATACTTAATAAAATAACCACGATACTGAATAAAATCTCAGTTCCTTTAACACTAAAATATCATATTCCATAATAAATAAAATCTCAGTTCCTTTTATATTATATACAGCAAAACATACACTGATCGTATTATATTTCATCATAGTAGTGTCATTGTGCTAGTTATAGTACCACATATTATGTTATTATACCATATATAGTATGATAACATCCTAGGTCCTGATGTTGTCTTAATCAGTTTTTTTTCCTTACCTTCAGTAAGGTCCCATTTAACTTTTTTGAGCTCGCTGATTACCAGTGTGACTAGAGCGTAAGTTGCCAACTCAAGCAAAACTTCTTCTAACTTATACTTTTCAGTCATTTTTTATTATTGTCATTCATAAGAATCTCTATAGGAATTCCACTTAAATTGAAATCTGTTTATGGTGTAGTCAAGCCAAGTTTTGGAAGCAATCAATTAAGCTGCTGGTTTTGTAGCTGAAAAGGGTAACTAAGAGAGCAAAACAAGACTAAGGTTAAGGATTTTGATATGAAACTGTCTTGCAAGATGAGAGTGGAAGTCATAGCTGAGAATAGCTGATTGCATTGCAAATATAGAATCCAGGTTCACCTAATTAGTTGTTACCAAGGAGCACTTTGTCAAGCCATGCATTAGAAAGAGGATCTGACTGGAAATTATATGCTAAATGTTTGATCGAATACCTTAATGGGTAAGCCTTTGGCCATGCGAGCTTGAACTACCACAGGATATTGTAAGCTTGTTGACCCAGTTTTAGGCTGAGATTGCAACTTTATATTCTCAAAAACCCAATCTTGAAGAAAACTTACCAAAATGGGGTTGGTACAATTGATAACTCTTTTTTGGACAGATGAAACTATTTTTGACCTCTTGCAGTTGGTTTAGGCTGAAACCAAAAAGGATAATATATATAACTTTGTATTGTTTTAGTTTTCTGACATGTAGCTTTTGGCTCCAGAAAAATGAAAAAGAACAAATGGTGTAAAAAATAGGTGTGAAGGGTACAGGAAAGGCTGTCTCTTCTAGATGATCAAATCAATATTCTTGATTAAATTTTCTCTAGAATTCCATTCTCAGCCATTGATTCAGCCAAACTAGTGATTATTGATTGTCGTACTTGCTGACTGTTGTCCTGTTCATTCTATTATCCCCCCCCTAACTGGCTATTCATTCATGACTGTAGGGTTATCAAGAAAATAATTCAGCCAAAAGGTAGCACATCTCTTATGGAATCTATCGTCAGGGTCATTTTCTAAAAGGATCATAGCTTCAATTTGATCACATGGCAGTAGAACTGCACGATTGCCCAGACATATGAAGTACAGGTTATTTAGTGTTTGGAAATGATTCCTCGCCAAATAAATTTCATCGTAGTGCTAACTTTGCATTTTATTATTGTCTTACAAGAAAAGAAGGATAGTAAAGGAATTTTCTGAGACAAGAATAGTTTGCATTATATGATTTTCATAAGTCAATAAGACAATGAACCATAAACCTATATCTTCGGGCACAAATTGTATGAAAGAATCAAACAAACCTCTAGCCTGCAAAGATGACAGCTTGCACGGCAAGACAAGCATGCCACTCAAGTAGCAGTAGTGCTGTTCTTAGTCCTGCAATCTAAGGATATCTGATAGAGACAGAAAGTGATCTACGATCAGGTCATTAGGACATCAAGAAAACATAGTTAAACAGTTCAAATGAGAAGTATACCTTGAGATGTCATCATACAGATACTCCTTAACCTGCTGTTTGGTCTGAACAACTGCCCTGCATGAACTGTCGTGAATGCGTAGGAACAATGAATTGTGGTTGAGCTGGAACTGGTGCCCCTATTCCTGAAAAGTTAAGCTAAATCATAATTGTTTTTAAAAAGAAAATGCAATGACCAAATGCCAGCTCAATATGCATCATTATTAATTTTTTATTGTCTTTTCCTTGTTTAAAATGAAAAGTGCTGAGTCATTTTAATCAAAGATAAAAATAATAGTCAAAATATATGGAACACTGGGCTAGCTTTAGTTTAATATAAGCAAATATGATGCAGGAGCACTACAAGAAAGCATAAAATATATACAGCTCAAGACAACTAAATACCAGGACCAGCCCAGCTAAATTCAAGTTCACCCACTGTATACCATAAAGGAATATAAAGCTCTGTAAATTACAAAACAAGTGCAAGATCACATCATTTAAGGTCACCTTTTTCAGTCCTTAGTCACCAATCTTTCCTGTTAAGGGTTACCTTCCGTGTTATAGCAAGCTTTTGTAATACTTGTCCACAACTCCATTCATGTATGCATAGATTTTCCCTTCCTCTTTTTAGACTCTTCAATAAGAATCGAGAAGCATTCCTTGCCAAGAGCTTGCTATTCTCAAATTATTGTTCCTAATATGCATCACAATTAGCTCTCTATTTTGTTCTTGATTGGTTCATCCCCTACACCTCATTACGTATTCGCTCCTTAGTAACATCAATAACACTGGTCCCCACAGCAGAAAAAATAACCTAAAACATTGACTTTAGGTTGATAGCCAACCACTGAAAGAAACTCAAGCTAATAATTGAAGTATTAAATGATGACATGATTGAACAATGAATAACAAAATTAGGCACTTGAATGCCATGATTCAAGCATCAGTCTAGAGAAGCAAATTAATATCTAGGGTTTACACATTTAAAACTGAGTGCACAAATGTTATGCACTCTAGCACTGATATGCTCTATAAATTTTACGATTTATTGGCCAGGAGAGATCCATACATGCATCATGCATGACTGAACGGAAATTTTTATGCAACAACAGTATGGCCACCAATACCGTATGGACCTAAACTATTTACTATGGTAGGTGAAAATGTTAAGGTCAAAGCAATACGAGACTGACATACAGAATATAAAAAGACAATAGCACGTACGACTTTTGATGGAGATAGAGATCTTGAGACTGGGCCGGATCTTTGGAGTCTATCTTGCCTGAATTTCATCCATTGTCTCTACGATTCAGAGTAAAATGAAGAAGGGAGACAATAGAAGAGGAAAAACGAAGATTAAGATTCAAGCTGACTTTTTCTGAGCACAAATTGCCTTTGAGTTCGCAGGACAGCGTAGAAGCAGATTTTGCTACCAGACTTAAAAATCAAATAGGTATTGCCTAAATCAAATGATCCACTTGGCTGCATCCGACCCTACCCCTGCACATTGGTTTCAGTCTCTATCTATGATCAGATCCTTTCCGAACCCTCCCTGTAAAGCCTTTGATTCGACTTTTGGCAATGCCACTTCGAAAGAAAGGGACTGTGAAAGTAGATCTGGAATTGCACTAAGAACAATCAAAAGTAATGGAGAATTGATTAAAGACAGCATGAACATATCTGATGAAGAGCAGGTGAAGCAAATGGTAATCTACAGTGCTTGCTCTTGGTGAAATTGTCAAAAGCAGGGGGGAAAGGGAAGGAAGGAAAGAGGAAATAAGGGGGGGGGGGGGGGGGGGGTGGGGTT
>JAOXJJ010000001.1:10069270-10102570 GCA_025769935.1 Phoenix roebelenii
GGGGGTGGGGGGGTATGAGATTCTCTCAATGGAAGTTAAGTAAGGATTCAGTCTGATCTGCATAAACCAAGGATTTAGCTTTTGATAGTCACATAATCATAGGCCGAATCCTACTGGTAATTACTTTATGATCATCATGTCTCCTTTTACACCCATACCACCTCCCTTCTGCACACTTGCAGATGAAATTTTAAATGTGCATACAAGAATGTACACGTTCATGTTATCAAGACAGCTGGTAACTTTGCTCCTTTACACTCTTAACATTGGTTATATAGATTACCAGCTGCAAAAGTGAACCAAATATAGAACTCCTGTTCAGAAAGCTTGCCTGCAGGATATGGTGACTGAATTGCAGGTAAAGGCGCAGTTGTTCCTCCACTGACATTTGGCCCACTGATTTGCAATAGATGGTGCCTGGGCACAGTGTAGCCCTGAACTGCCGTATAACCATGTCCACCAGAAAGTGGCTGGCCAAGTTGCCCATATTGGCAAACTGCTGTGTTTACTGCTCCAGGAACACCATATACTTGAACATAGTGGTGTCCTGTGTAAGGAGTATAAACATTCTGCAAACAATATAAGATTGCAATCAAGTTAAACAGAGTAGAAGACCAACTTCCAAACTTTATATTCCAGAAGAAAAAAATGTGGAAAACTTGAAATTAGCATTCACAACCTGTGGATAGATGTACTCAGGTGCATATGTTGCATACCTGCATAAGGAACCAGTAATTCCTTTTGAGAATTTTTTTTGTCAGTGGTATTCCTATTGACGTCAACACATGAATTTTCAGAATCTGTATGCAGTCCAACTATATTTAAAGAATAGACTTCTTGAAAAGAAAAGGACACTAATAAATAACTTAATTAATCTATTTCTATTTAAATTCTCATTATATGAATAGAAGTGAAGTTTCACCTGTCCTCTAATAAATTAATTGTCAGAAATTGCTTCAGTCTGTGGTCATCATTTTTCATCTAAGCTTAAACCTGACACCCAGCCTGTCACCGACTTGTGTAAAATTTAACAGTCCAAACTTTCTGCTTCTGTTTTTCTACATTATTTACAAACTCTATACACAAGCTTCAAAACTTATTTCAGATGTCAATCTCATTCACTACCAATGTGTTAAGATCTAAGTTCATAGTACTCTATCATCTGTTCGGTTATCTGGCTTTTGTAGTTTTTGGTCACAACATTCTAAATTTAGCATGATATTACAATAACCATACCATCAAGCCTTGACTCCAAAAACCTCAGAAAGTGTTGCTTATGGAGATAGCATGTTAAGGTTTGAGGAAGATAAGCTGAATTGGCTGTTGAAATCCAAATATCAATATCTAAGCAGAATTTATATTTTGAACATAATCTTTTAGCAAAGCAAGATTTCATAGGTCAACTTACGCATATGGTGGATATGAAATAGCTTGTTGGTAGTTGTATGGAAATGCTTGGTGATAAGCGGAACTTCCTATGTAAGCCCCCCGGGGAACTGGAACTCCTCCAAAGCAAGGGCCCAATGGCCTTAGGCGTGCTACATACGAGAAGTCAGAACAGAAGAAACAATGATCACATCACAAGAGTACAAAAAGGAGACTCATGAAAAGCAAAGGACATATATAACACGAATCTGATCTAATCATTTTATATATCCTTCAGCTGTCACTGCAAAAGCTGATGAAATGCTAACAAATCTTAGTTCTTGTAAGTTAAAAAGGTGAAAACTATATTCCATAACTACAAGAAATTTTTAATTAAGCCAGATTTTATGGATAAGATATTGTTCCATGTTTTGGAGGAATAAAATCTTGCAATAATATTTTTCTTTTCCTTAAACTAGATTTTTTTTCCCAACTACTAAAAAATAAAAGTTTTTTCCCCTGCTTTTTTAGCATTGGAATGCTATACAGAACACCAGATCTTAACTATGCCATTCAAAAATAAATTGCTAATGATGCCATCTATGGATTAAATTTAGTTTAATCTTGACATTCTTTTTTCAAAAAATAAAATGCTTATTGTCTTCTCCTTTTTTTTGCTGAATTTGAGTTTTAGGAAATCAATATACCAGTTGAGGGTCAAAATGCTACTTAGTCAAGGCTAATCCTTTGATTTTTTTGGCTTTCTGCAAAAAGACTTCTTGATTCTCTGAATTTTACGGTGTAGGAAGTCATTGGTTATATTTTATCAAGAAACACTTGGATGCGAATCAGTATGATCTTCAAAATTGTTTGTCATGTATAGAGTTATCAAAGGTGAAGAGAATCAATATTTTTAATTTAATAACAAAAATCATCACTTTTTGTGCCTTTTCTGCTTCGTTCTCCATCCCTTTTCTCCCTCTCTTGGGCTTCAGGATTTGCCTCAAGTTATGGACACAATCCCCTGTGAAGCATGGATTCTATTCCTCATACAGATTTTTCTGACAAAAAATAAATTTATTTTTCAGATTTTTACAGCTTTTAGAAATATGAGATAAATTTCAAATCTTAACCACCCCCAAAAGAATCCCTACACTGATATGATTTTAGAGCAACAACATGAGAGGCTTCAAGGGTAGGATGAGTCATGACAATGCATGAACGACTGTTGCAACCAGATAGATAAAAGCCAGATTAGATGGCACAACAATATCGTGGAATTTATAGTACTGATACAGTGGACAGGTGGACTTCCTCTAGAATCTAGAATTCTTCACAATACATAGATACACTGAAATCTGAACATTCACTTTGTAAAGAGTCCTCTGTGAAAATTGTTCGGAGTGTGTTTGGATGGAGAAAAGTGAGGAGATATCCCCCCCAAAAGTGGCGGGATATCCTGCCAAATACCAAATGGGATGAAGAATAGGACCTTATACTGTGTGGGACAACAGTGAGCTCACAAGTCATAACTCTATCCTACCATTTTAATGGAATAGACTTATACTGTGAAAGAGGGGAAGCTTATTGCACCTCCTAATTAATTTTTGCCCTTATCCAATCACTAAACACTCAAAAAAAATTGGAAGGGTAATTTGGTCTTCATGATAAAATTCAAACAATCATGAAATCTAACATTAAATGCCCCTTATTCCCTACACTTATCCATCCAGCCACATGCCAAAAGAGTCCTATTCCACAGAATAGGTTTATACCTACAATAGCAAAATGGTACCCCTTCCAAAATATATTCTACAACCAAAAGCTACCTTATAGTTTAAACTAGATGTCTAGAAGACGAAGATTTAGCAGTTGAACAACCACAAGCGGAGCAGCATGGGTCCCATCATTGATTCAAAGCCAAAGATTGTCAGAAAGCATAAACCCTTTGATACCTTTGATCATAATTCTGAAGTTCTGATGGACCACTATTCTACCACAGACAATCACCATATCTATAACCGATGAATGAGATGCCCCACAGTTTAATGGATTGATCACGGAGAATAGAATAATGGTATCAGTCTCCACTATTAAATCATAGCAATGCAACGGCGAAGAAAGCATTCAAAATTAATTGAATTATTGGTTCTGGTCTCTTTCCCATTTCTCCTTCTTCCTTATTCTCACTCTCAGCTCAAGGATACAACCTAGGTCATGGATATCAGCACCTAGAAGATTTTTATCTGAAAAAATTTGAAGATTAAAACATAACTAAAACATAAAGACTTGGTTTTTAAAGCTAACAAAATGAAGATTAAATAAGTTCAAGTATATATACATTACCTAGAACAATTTATGTTTATTTTTTGTTATTTTAGTATCTTTGGGAGGAATAATGAAGTTTGAGAAGATTTGATGAATACTCCAGGCTTTCCTTTTCACAACCCTGTGCTTTGGGTAAAGGAATCTTGACCTTCAGGCTTTTCCCTTGTCGTGGATGTGAACATTGTATTTCTTTCTACGTTTCCACTAAAATTTTAATACAAATCAGATCCACAATATTGCAGATGATTTTTTGAAGATTCCATTCACACAACTTTGGTGTCAAAGCAACAAGATTCATCTATTAAAGCATCTTTTCTGGTTTTTCTTCGACATTATTATAGATGTCAGCTGCAATTAGACCCAACAAAATAACAGATCAAACCATGTTGATATGCAGACTTACAAACAAGGAGATACCCACGAGTTTATGAGTTTTTTTGGCCCTCTTGAAATAAGATTTGCGTCAAACATCAATTAAGCTTTTGTAGTTTAGATTAAAACTAGCTTGCACTATCTTTACAGCTTAAAGAAAAAAGTATCATTATAGAAGATTGTCAGGCTGAGAATTCAAGAATATAGAGTCACATCGTAGACAACTTGTTTATTGAACAACCACTTGTCAAAGAATCAACTAGCAAAAAAGCCCGACAGTTGATAATTTACGAGGAGTGTCTGCAAGACATTTGTAGAGGTGGTGAACAAGATCATGTACAAATTGTTTAGTGATCCATTAATCTTTGACAAGATGGATTTAAAGGTGTACTTAATAGGAATGCTTGGCAAATGAGAATTGATAAAGACAACCCCAATTTTTTGGGACAAGGTAGCATGGTTTGGGTTATGGTTATCATTGATAAGCCAACCCCAGTTTTTTGTGGATATACAACTATGTGAGGCATTATTGTTAATCTCTGCCGTGAGATACCAAAAACCCAATGATGGAGCATGAGGGCAGAGTCCAAGGCATGATTTAAAGTAGCAGTTTCTATAACTTTAATAATGGTCGTTACAATAGCTTAAGAGGCTCATCTTATGTTATACACTTAACCACTGATGTTTGAAAACAGCCATTATCCTGCAAGAACGACCATTATAAAATAGGAACATGGACATGATTTGACAATTTCATTGTTTGTCTGATTAAAATAATTTTTTCAATCAAATAACCATATCAATTGATAATATGTATTTCATTTATTTTATTATGCGAGCAGTGATAACAAACTATCTTTGTTGTCTTAACATTTTTGTCCACTATCTCACATTTGATGTCTAATTTAGCCATTATAACAGCAATTATTTTTATTCATAAAAAAATCTTACAAGGCTAACCCATTATAATGGTTTTAACAACTATGGATAGAACAATTGTGATGACATGCAAGCATTGCGTAGGGTGTGTTTGGCATTGCTTAAAAAAAAAAGGAGCGCTGCAATTTTTAAAGAAAAAAAAACACTTCCTAAAAAAAATGAATGTTACATAAAATTATCTGAAAAGTGCTTTCGAGAAGACAAGTCAAAAAGTGCTTTTAGGAGAAGCTAGAAAACCTAGCTTTTGGCTTCTTCTTTTTGTAAGAACATTTTAAATGGTAGAAATAAAATGCCCTAAAAACTTAGGTTCAAGGGGATGCCTGGACAAGATTTGCCCAGCTGAAGTGAATGAATTTAGATTAAATTTAAGTGGGACTTAACATAGGTACTTTTTACAATCTTGCTGAGTTTATTCGATGTTTTAATTAATTTAAATAAAAAATCATGATAAATGGAGTTTAATATAAGTTCCAAGCCTTCCTTGTTTTTCATGCTTTAGATCTAGGAATACAAGCTTAAAGATATAACCAACGATTGCAAATTTGATCAATGTAGTTCTCTTTATGATTTATATTTCCTCTAGGAAAAATCAGTTACACACGCACGCATGCATGTAACATATGTATGTAAGTGAATGTATTAAAGTGAGATAGTTCTGAATCCTAAAAGTATTCTACATATTCCATCTACCAGTTCTTGTTCGCAGAATGCTATGGACTCCACTCATGGCCATTACTCCAATGGGTTCCCACTTTCCTAATCTTTCTCACAAGGATGGCCACTTATTAAACCTACTTAAAATGACATGTAATTATTTCCTTCCTTTTAAACCACGGTGATTCCCTGCACCCAACCCCTCTTTGTGGATCTATGACTCGAGTTGGGTTTTGGGCTCAGGATTTGGGCCTAAAATTGGGCTGGGGTTCAGGCCAAGCCAAGCACTGATCTAAACTCAGCCTAAAATTCAATTGGGCCTTCATTTTAGAACCAAGTTCAACTTGAACATTCTTAGACTAGACCAAAGCCCGACTTGATGTCGACCTGGCCTGACAGGCCTCAAGCAGGCCCAAGCCCATGTCTAGCCCTATCCATAACCCCCCATAAAGTTCTCTGCAATGTCATCATGGCACAAATTCCCTAGTGCAATTATTTTCAACCTTCAATTTATTCAGGACACTTCTCTCTAGGGATCCACCACACATTTCTTGGTAGCCTCATCATCTATTTTTCTTGAGCTATCTTTGATATGGAAATCTCACATGAAAAGGTAACACATTTGTAGCTCTCCTACTGCTCAAATATGAAATCTACCTGCCACCTTTCCATGTGAGACTTCCATTATATAAATAGCTATAAGAAAGAAATCACACCTAACTTAGTTTGCAAAGAACCATTCGGGGAATCCCATGAGCATGCCAGTGTGTGAGAGAGAGGCCAACATCATAGTTTGACATCAGCTTTGTACCTTGTGAAATTCCTATCTGAATACAGTTTCTTTCTATAACTACTAAGATAGATTCATGTTCCAATGAGGCCGATACCTCCTTATAATGAATCTCATCAGACCATCTATAATGGAAATAACATCAATAACTAACCAAATCAAGCCCAAATCAAGCCCACATCAAGCAGAAATGATTAATCAGAATCTCCTTTTGCTTCAAAGATACAATATCTTGTAAATACTACCTTGGCCAATGCATCCCAAAAAAAAAAGGATGTTGACTTAGCATTAATAATGTTGTATTTTCTAATAAAGAATTTCTTGACTTTATTGATATCTTGAGATTATCTTTTGAAACACAAATTCATCTGGATCTCCCATTAAAAGTGAACAGCTAATACATTATTAAGACTATACAACTACTTAAAATTCAATTGATCGCTAACACTAAGTTCAAATATATTACCATTCTAAAATAAGTTCACAATATAATTATATTTTAATATGAAAATTTCAATACCGGTATTCAAGTAGAAAATGTATAGACAAAACAATTTCTACTCTTTAAGCCCCAAGTGAGATATACATGTCCATGTACTAGCATGTATGTGTATCCATGCTCGCAAATACAACAATCAATTCCAATTTGAGAACTTGATATGCCCTATATCCTAATAACCTTCACTCCTTTAATATCTTGATATCAATCATATTACTTATACAATACGCATGGAGGTGAACAAAAACAATGAGTTAGGGAGTGAATTTTCTGATAAAATCTTTAGGTTTCTATTTTTTGTATGCCAAAATATTTAAAGAGATATATTATCTACTAAATTTTGCACATCAATAAAATTTGTTTGATGAAAATATGCCTTTTATGTTTATATTAGGATCATTGTTAAAAGATAAAAATAATATATAAAATAAAATACAACCTATGTCGTATACTTGGATTTAGATATCTAGATCCAACTCCGGCATTTGGGTTCCTAAATGAAGTCATCATCTAAATGGAAAATTTAAAAATGTCACTTCACGATATCTGCCTATAAGTCTTCTTGGTTTTGCACCCCCCCCCCCTCTCTTTCTCGTTTTCCATCTAAATATAAGACATGTTCCTTATTAAGATTTGGAACCATTTATTCTTTAATATCAAACAAATTCAATGATTTCAAATGGTTTGTCCACAGTACATCCTTCATCTATGATACTCCTAAGCTTCTTCTACTGCATGTTCTTTTATGCGTATTCTTATTTTTCTTCGGTATATGAACCTCAATATGTTCAAGTGTCTTCACTATTCAACATTGTATCCCATAGACTATAGATGGTTTATAATCGTCATATAACATAATAGACATAACAAACACAAATTGATTGGGAATCTTCCATTTCAATGCTTACTGCATCTTCAACACCCTGTGCCTCCTAATGTAGCTACATGTCACAAAGCATAACTATTCTTTATTTTCAAGTAATAATTAACACTTGAGTAGGCTTCCATGTTTCCATTTAACTTCCATCTTCCCATGTGTTTTCTTTAAGTAAGAGGGTCATACACTAATCTCTATTCAATTAGCAGAATTTCTCTTAAATAAGTTAATTATGTACTAGTTCATAATAATGTCATAATGATGCCCTGCCCCTCTAGTTGCTACGGGCAGGACTCTGGCACTTTCCATTGCCCAATGAATCATAAAGGGGTTATGATGTTTCTGGTCCAAAAAAGACAACGACAGCATCTGTGGATAGAATGCATCGGAGGCTGGAAGGGACCACACAATCCAACACAGCTGTATCGGGTTCGTGTAAATCTATAAATCTGAAGCTGCAGTGTGTTGGCATTAGAGCACTACCACAACACTCAGTGAGAAATAACAGAGAGGAACTTCATCACATTTTTTTCAGCATCAAATACAAGGTTTTCATACTAAAATATAACTTAGCTTAAGTAGAAGAATGCAAGTGTAACATTGCTGATTACAGGGAAGCAAACACAATGAAGCTCAAAAGAAATCCAGATCAACACTTAAATATGCTCCAGTAGCGGTCAAGCCCAAAATTTATTATTGTTTGTTAGCTTGAATTTGCAGAATCTATCATGGTATACAGCACAAGAAAAAAGGTTCTTACAAAATTAACCCTAAATCGATGACCCACCTGAACATCCGATCACATTAAAGGCAAAAAATCACAAACTTCATAACTATTACCATATCCCGACAAAGATCCAAGAATTAAATGAGAAAAGAATGAGAAAACTTTGCGATCATATGTCTTGTCATTGTTGAGAGAACGTGATGAACAAGAGGTGGCAATTAAAACATCTTGATATGGCTATATCAGTAATTACACCCAAAATCCAACTACAATGTGGAAAGACCTACCATAAGGTGGAGCCGGCCGAGGTCGCCCTAGCGAAGCCAAATTACAATTCGCCCGTCTCCCATCTATGACAGGGCTCGGGTCCGCACACGCCCTTCTTACAGATTCTGGATCACGGAAAGTCACCTAACCCCTCCACATAAATCATCACCCCAAGGAAGATTCAGCGATCTCTTAAACTCATAAAAATCAAATCTTTTTATCACTTTGTAAGTCAAGACGTCGACTTTTTAAAAAAAAGCATCAAGCAACCAAAAAAAAAAAAAAAGAGAAACATCAAAAAATCAAGAAAAGAAACACTCACGAAACCGTAGCCCTTCGACCTTCCCGTGTTCTTGTCGGAGATGACGACGGCCTCGAGGATCTCGCCGAAGTGCTCGAAGTGGCGGCGCAGCGTCTCGCTCTGCGTCTCCCACGCCAGGCCCCCGACGAAGACCTTGGTGAAGGTGGTGTCGCCGAAGGGGGAATTCAAGAAGTGGAGCCCGGAGCTGGAACCCGATCCCGACCCCGGCGGCGGGCCGGGGTGATGGGCCATGGAACACAACCCAGAAAAGACCTTGATTCAAGAACCAAGAAGGACGTTTGGGCGAGAAGAATTGATCGCGAAAAGATTGGGAATAAAGGAGGAGGGGAATCAGCTGATGTCGTGATAAGCCAATTAAACCCTAGGACGAACCTCTTTGTTATAAAAAGAAAGGAGTTTTGGCTTAAAAAGCAAAACCCCTACCTTTATCGAGATGGAAGGAGGGAGAAGGGATAGTGTGGTCAAAGGCGGAAAGGGTTTTGATATTGATTGAGAAGCTCTCAGAAGATGCAAGGGAAGATGTTGAGAAGCCCTCAGGGGAGAGAGAGAGAAGTTTTTTTTTTTTTTTTTTTGGTAAATAGAGAGAGAGAGAGGTGACGACTGACGACTGAAGCAAAAATAGAGGGAAGGGGAGGAAACTAATGAAGGATTAGAGAGGCGGGCAAGGGGGAGTGGGCCCTCCTTTTTTGCTTTAATTATTAATTGTAGGCTGCCATCTCTGATTTCTTCTCTTGATTTTATTTTTATTTATAAATCTACAATAATTTAAAATTTAAATTAAATTTAAAATTTAAAATTTAAATTCTAGAAGAGAACCAGAATTATATTTTGAAAAATCAAAGTATTCCCATTCTCTCCAAAACTTGAAATGAAAATGAAATTTCTCCCAACTAAATAGCTAATTTGAAAATCATTCATTCACGTTCCTACTTTCAATCCCATCTTCTTCTAACCAAAGATGCTCTTAATTTATTTATTAGGTCTCTTCTCAATGTTCTCAATTGGGCCTACCTTATTCATTTTAAAATATGTTGATAATCATGGCTAATCTAATACTGTTCAATCATGAAAACCTTGATAAGGCTTGCCACAAAATTACATTGCAGAGTAACCAACTTTTGTCGGCTATTTTGTTGCATGGTTGACTACAAGATCTGAGGTAGTTGTAACTTAGTGTTAGAATTATTAATGCAGCAGCTAAGATTGCAATGGAGGACCAATTCCCATCTCATATGGAGCTAGAAATTTAGAATAACATTTACATTCAAGGAAAGCTCGCAATTTTTTCCGTGGCTAGTAAAGTCTAACGTAGTAAGTTAGCTATGGTTAGCTCAATTTCTTTTAGAAAAGTCAACTTTGAAATATGTAAGCAACCAAAAAGCGGCATCTATACAGCATGTAAAGCTAAGTTCTATCTTCTAACTCCATAAAACTCTAATTACAACCAAAAAGAACTTGCCTTAATTTATCTAGTTAACATAGTTATTATTCTAAAGTCCATTTCCGCAATAAGTGTGAGCTTCGTTTAGGGGAAAAAAAAGGCATGACTGGATAAAGTCTAATTTGTTTTCCTCTAATGGAACTCCCATAGATGCCAATCTGGTCCAAGAAACTAATTTTTACATAATTGGATAAATTTTTTATATAATCTGTCCTGAAATGTATAGATCAGCCCTTTTGGTTCTTTAAACCTAATAATTTACTTTTTTTTCTTATTTCTCATCAATTCTACATCCCCTCATGCTTGGAGTTCAAATCTGTCTTAGCTTTTGTCCAATTCATAAACTCCTAGAAAGTTTTTTATGGCAATTATTTTACTTTATTGATCTAACTTTCTTTGTAGCCTTCCTAAAATCAATTAACTGCCGCTGCGCCGGCACTTGATAATGAAAATTTATATACTGAATATATTTTTTAACCACTTAGATTTTATAACTTTTACCAATCTACCTTCTCGCTCTATTAATAACTAATAGTAAAATCCCCACTATCTTTTATAGCTGAAATCTTTGTGATACAACATGGAATTTTCTGTCTTATAAAACCTTGGTCGCACAGCACTATATTGTTGGTTTTTGTTATGAACCAGTCCCTGGATTGCGTAATCCAACAAGATCTATGTCCTTAGATTCTATAATCCTTTCCATCTCTTTTCTTGGGACATAAGAAAGGAGGACATGTTCTCCTTAAATGCGTAGATAAAAACGTTCAAGAGATAGTCTTCAATAGACCGCATCGATCCTTGCCCGGTTTGAAGAAGGGGATGAAATAAAGTGGAAAGGAAAAATTGCAATAATAGAATAAAAAATTACAACAAATTAAGAGGGTGAGTCCTGGTGATCTAGGTGTTATAGGTTTTAAATATAAAAACAACCACTCTGTACACGGGAGTAAGGTTATGTATATCTAATTTTGCAATGTGTTCGTAATTAACTCAGTTCTCGTTTAAAAGACAACAAGAGGAGTGCAATAGCTTAAAAAGGAGGAAAAGAGGAAACATTTCATCAATTGTTTCTCTCACATGATCTCTATCCAATCTCAATATCATGTACATCGCATCTGCAAGATACTAACATATGTCAATCATTGAAAGGTCAATTAAATCAATCTCCAGAATTTTCTCCCAAGCCAAGCTTTGGCTGACCAATCAGAATACCTAAAACCTGTTAAAATTTAACTGGTTTGAAGGTTGGCAGGTTTCGCTTTGACTTGTTATGGTTTGACATGTAGGGTTGTTGAAATTAAAAACAAGTCTTTTTTTTCCTTAAGAAAAAGAATGTTAAGTACAAAGTCTTCGCATGCTGTTAGGTCGCTTACGCGCGACCATGTACAAAGTAGAAGAGTTCTGCAATGTTTTCATCAAAACCATATAGAAAATAGAAGACTTCTCCAATGTTTTTCATGCAAAAAGATATATGTAGCTCACAGAAGCTGTCCAAGATCCACAGGTGGTCCAAATTTTTTCACTGAAGGACTTTTTTTCTCATTTAAAAAGGTAAACTACACAGCTGTTATATCGCTCGTACTAGGGAAAAAGATATATATATTAAGTGATCATCCTCAAACCTGATCGCTTAAACTGAACTAGAGCTCAGAACACCTATGCCACATTGTAAGGCAAACCAGTCACACCTTGCCATTAATGCTGGGTGAAGGTTGAACCAATCTGTTAAACAAGGGAAACCAGCTCAACTGTGACTATTCCATGTACTTAATACCATTCTTTTCTGAATTTGTAGTGCGAAGTACATAAGTCTTAATGGAGTTTGTGTTTTTCAGCCGGCAAAGTTAAAAAGCGATGTAAGAAGCATAGGCCATGTACAGAGCACCATGAAAACAAGCTCGAGTCACCTGCCGAAGAGAAAGCATGCATGACGTGAAAAAACAAGAGGGAAAGAAATTGCCAGGTCCATTATTTGGCTCTGAAAATCACCAGATCTTTTTTCTTTTTTTTCTTTTGTGTGTGTGTGTTGTGTGTAAAATACCTGACTGTATTTCTCAAAACTATATCAGACCGTATATTTGTCCGGAGGATTGCAAGTTATCAGATGTCCAGAAGGCCAACTCATGCAGTGCCTACTCTTGGATAAGCAAATAAAATAAAATATAGCCAAATGAATAACGAGAGTGTGAAATATATCATTACTCACCTTCTTCAGAGGACATTTGCAACCGAACGAAAAAATGGATGACATTTATATGACATTTTTATTAAACTATCATTTGATTAAAAAAATATTATTATTATCAATTTATAACACTTATTTATACTAAAAAAAGTAGAGCAATATATAAACATTTTAATTTTAATTTAATTAGATGAAATAGATAATTTTATAGATTAATTATATATGAATTAATTTTATTTATATATACTAATGATATAAATAACTAATTAATTAATTAATAATTTAATTTAAATAGTTATTTGATTTTATATAAATAGTTAATTAAAAAATATTGAATATAAATAGAAAAATAAAAGACAATTCTAATTATTTACTTATAATTATGAAAATTATGTACTAAAATTAAAATAATTAAAAAAAATAATAGTATAGGGTTAATAATATAGTAAAATATATATACATATATATATATACACACACATATATAAAATAAATAAAAAAATAAAGAAGTGTTAGAGTTTTGTCAAAAATTAATGAGCAATAATTTGTCAACATAGAAATCCATGCCAAACATGCTCCATCCATCCTTTCTTGCATCCTCCAATTGGGAGGATGCAAATTGGCGGGTCGAGAGAGATAGGCAATCTCTTCTTTTCATCCATCCTTCTTAATTTTTTTTTAAAACCAATAGCAGATGAAGGTTGTCCATCTTTCCAAATTCATCCATCCTTTCTCTTATGACCCCAACCAAATATAAGGTTAGCGTTATTACTTTTTGTTATTAAAGCCGATACTTCACATGCTAGAGCAAAACACGAGCATCCATTAAGATCATGAGCAATAATTTCAATTCCCTGCCATCCTATCAATTAAGAGCATTTGGTTGGGGCGAGTTGGGCTCGGAAATGGAAATAAGAATGAGTCTCCCATTCCAACCATTTGGTTGGGGAGAGTCTAGTTGTCATTTAGATTCCAAGGAGGAATAGGATTTCCTCAATCCTCAAAAACCCAAATCCAACTCTTCCAAAATATTTGAATCCTATTCTGATTTCGATTTTAATTCCAGCCACAAACCAAATACATTAGGAAATATAGTCATTCCGATTTCTATTCGAATCTATTCCAATTCCGACATCAATTTTGATTCCGGTTGGGAAGCAAACATACCCTTAAAGAAAAGGCATATCAAAATTAAGTTTAACCATCTCATGGAGAGGTGTCCATGAGACCCTCATCGACCACTGGCTTGGAAGGCTGAGGATGATGGTAATATTTTGCCATGGCCAAAGCCAGCCAAAAGTTGCCTTGGGAAGAAGATATAGGACCTTCAAATGCCAGCCTATTCCAAGCCTTCCCCCCACAAATTAAGCATTGCCCATAAGAGTCACACCCTAATAAGTATCTAGACAAGCTGCCCAAAGAAAGCCAACCACCTTGAATAGCATCCTCCCTATTGACAGTCATCCATCTCAGAGATTCCCTGGATGGAGTTATATATGAATCAAGGCCGCCCTACAACATTGAAGAACAAACGCTCAGTAGACTCGGATTGCAATCCACACAAAAGGTTAAATATAGAGAGCATGGAGTTAAAGATTAGTAGGAAATCTATTCCACAGCCTTTTCCATTAAGAAGTTAATCCAAGGCATGGAAAGCAACTTCGGCAGACTGGCCCAACCATGTCAACGTTAACCATGAGTTTGAACAACATCAAATGATAAAAAAAGTATAAGCAACCCATCGACTGTTAAGTATATGAAAAAGGAATCCTCTATGTAATATCATCCAAGTCATGAGAGCCATGATCTTGCTGGACAAGATGTAAATTCCAGGTACTATAATGAATAAAAGCAGAAACAGAAGTAGAGTTGATAGCATCTACAGTAATCTCAAGGGTAGGTTTAAGGTTAACAGGACAATCCAGCACACAAGAATCAATAGTAACAGACGTAGACCAATGATGAGCTAAAACCCTTCTCGATGAGCTGAAAACCCTCTCTAAGAGACCTACACATATTGCAAGCAGTTCCCCTTGCCCAAGATATTTGCTCAGGGTATATTTGGAGAATATAGTAGAATTAGGCCGGATTTTCTGCTAGATTTGTGGATCGGATATGGCCTACATCAACTCAATATCTCTACCGCTCAAATTCTATAAGAAAGAAAAAAAGATCTTCGTAGAATTATTTTTTCTTCTGGGCCGAAGTTTGACTAGAATTTAGGTTAGGACTTAAAAGTAGGCTCAGAAAACTACGAGCCAGGCAAGCAAACACTACATTTCTGCAAGAATATCGAAACACTCGAGTGTCTCATGTTTACCAGGCACAAATTTGACTTAGGAAATCTTTCCTCTTTTTTTTTTTGGTAATAATAGGAGGAGGGAGGGAGGGACCAGCCCACCCATGTAGCAGCCCCCACTAGGTCCCCCTTCCACCATGTAATGTTCGATGTAGGTCGCAGTTTTTCGCGTGCCTTCTCCGACCCGTGGGCTCACCGCCTCATGTATGGGTACATCATTCTAGCACCACCTTGGTACAAATGGAAGGAAAGCATAACCGCCATCAAGCCATCCGAGCGTGGGGCATCCGGTTCCCTAATTTAATCGACGCATGCGTGTTTCGAATCCGGACAACTTGGACGAAATTATCGCTTCCTTACCACTAGGCTACTACCTTGGTGACAGGAGACACTATACTTGGTAGGAGCACCCTGGACAGTTTCTCCATCCACCGTCAACGGGCGCCCCGCGTCCTCTCGATCCCAAAACTTCGACAAATCCACCAGTTGAATCCACGCCATCACTGTGACGATGGTTGCTTTCAAGGCTCAAGAGAAATCATCCCGCCAACACATCAAATCGAGAACCGACCCATTAACAATCGAAGACCCCTCTGTGAGCACTGCAGCCTTGCTCGTTCCATTATTGAGCTTAAAACACGCAGAGAAGGCCATGAACCATGTCAAGCATGGTTCGGTAGGAGGCCACCACTTACTGATCAATTGGAGCTAGAGCTCCACCGTCTGCAAAGGCCTTTGCCCAATTTAGCAGCGTGAAAAAAATTCTGAAAATTTACTAGTAGGCATGTCTACAGAGAGACCAATGAGGCTGCAGACTGGATGGCCTCGTACGTGGTTAATCACTCCGAAGACACCTTTTAAGTTAGAAAGAGTGAGCTGCTTAGTGCACTCCAAAATATAGTATATTTTGACTTTTCTAGATGTATCCGTATTAGAATTGTATGAATCATCTATTTTGGCCAAAAAAAAAGAAAAAAACTTGCTAGTAGGATTATAGTGCACAGGAAGACAAGCTATATAAATTCACATGACAGACCCTTCAAAATTCAAGATTCATGCAGGTGAGAGCTGCAGACATTTCATTTCAGGCAACCTTTATTTTGATTGTGATCGTGGAAATGAGCAAGATTTAGGCTGAAAAAATTCAAAATTCTCCATATGGTTGGCCTGATAAATTGATAATGTCTTTCTGAAAAAAAGAAAAAAAAACAAGCAACAAATCAGTCCCTTGCATTCCACTCCTTCCACGAGCCTGATAAAATCCCTTCTCCATCATCATGATGTTAATTTTGGTTAACCTGCAATCTTACCATCAAAAGACCTAGCCTTGTCCTGGGACATTTTTCCTTCGGGTTCAACTTAAGCAGCCTCTCCTACAAGCCCGCACAGCCCAATTTGTCCTCAAGGTAATCATTTTTTAAGGGCTAAAGAATCTACAGCCATTCCCCCAAATCAAAGACAGGAATAATGCTAGAGCCACCATGAACAAAAAGTTTTTCTATCCTCAAAACCTTGACAGCGATGGCCTTCATGTCCTTAAATCCACCAAGAATAAACGAGGAACAAGGCAAGTGCATGTCCACGATAACAGGAAATTACTAATCCACAAGAAAATTCACCTTATTTTGTTATTAAAGAAAAATTGGATTCGTCTGGTTCGCAGAAAGCATTTTTTTTTCCTACAAATATAATTCCTGAAAAGAGATTTCTAAGAAAAATATGTTTGGAAAAGTACTTTTAGCATATTTGGTTGACAATGAAAAAGTAACAGATTTACAGAGTGCTTATGTTTGATTGATCATCCATTTTCCTAAAAAAATTATGTATAATTTCTATTACATCCTTAATAAAAATTAAATCTTTAATGTCTCTTTAATGCTGAAGGGTTTTTTTGAAAAAAAATAAAAATAGAGTGATTTCTAGCTCATGGAAAAGTAACTTTTCCATGTTTCTCATGGCAAAGACTTTTCTATGAAATATGAGAATTATATTTCCATGAGAATACAATTTTTTCATCTCTTTTTTTGAAAACTCCAACCAAATAAGAGACATCTCATTACTTTCCCGTTGACCATACTTTCCCTTCTTTTTCCGCGAACCAAACGAGCTCTTTCTGTACCTTAGAAGACCCTCTATATATAACCTGCTTGGATGAGCATTTTAAAGAGACAAAAATTCAATCACTGTACCAAGGTACACTGAACCAGTACCGATCGACATATAAGTAGCCACTCGAACTGAGTCACCACTAATTCGAGCCGTACCGAACCGGTACTGATCCAGTCCATGGCGAGAGCATGCTGCCCTGCATGAGGACGCGTTTCCCCGCATTTCTACGGGCGAGGCCACGCGCACGGGACGCACATGGCCGCGTCTTCTTCTTTCTTCTTCTTTCTTCTCATCTCTTTCTCCCTTCTCCCACAAGCAAAGAAGAGCGAGCACCCCGACGAGGATCACCCTAATGAGGCCCAGTATTGGTAAGTCTTCTTCTTCTGTCCTCTTTCTCTTTTTCTCTCTTTCTACCTTCTTCTTTCTTCCTCTTCTTTCATCTTCTTTAGGCACATTGCCCTGCGTACTGGTGCGAACCATACCACTTCGTACCAAAAACTGTTTTCCACGGTTGAATCGTACCAATTGGCTCCGGTACCGATATGTGTTGAACTGACTAGTACCCATGCACTGTACACAAATGACAGAAAAATCAACCAAATCTCACCTACCTTTAAAACATTTGCAGCCTACTGGGTTCGAGTAAACTATAGTTGTAACTTGTTGGCTGGTTGGCACAGTAATTGTAAAAAGACAAGCGCGCGCGCACACAAAAAAAGAACAAATCATCATTGTTTCTAGTACATTACCACAAGCTTGCAGCTTATTGGCTTCTTCATAACGTTTACATTACGATAACGGCTTTCAATGGACCCTGCGAGACTAAAACCCCCACAACAGCTTTTCACTCATCACCAAGCTAATGATGTAGAGTGATTCAATCCTTGCTCAAGAGACCAGCATCTCGATAACTTTCAACACTATCGATAAGGCTCTCCTCAAGCCTCCTGCATTTCCATCCCAACATCTTTAATTTCTCTGAACTCAGCTGGCTGCCTTCATCTACCTCAACAAAACTGCCATCAAAATATTCAAGATCAAAGAACTTACTACAGAAAACTAGTTGGTAATTCCTAAAAGCATTTTGCATTGGGCTTTGCCAACTCTTTTTCTCAACAAAAAAAAGCAATTAGTTGGTAATGAAGGCTTACCTTTTAGGGTAATTATAGTTGGGATACATGCTCTTAAGCATGTCCACCAGGTCATGAAGTTTTATCAAGTGCGATGCACAAATGTAGCGTCCAGATGCTTCTGGCTTCTCATATACCAGAAGCAGTGCATCAGCTACATCTCGGACATCCACAAAGTGCCAGCCTCTGTTCTCCACAGATTCACGAACTCCTGCAAAAAATTATAGAAAAAAAGTGATCAGAAAAACCAAGTATCTAATAAATAGCATGCCTAAGCACTTTGTCCATCATTCCTGGAGTAGACAAATAGTATCTAGCCTGAAATTGGATGTCGAAGTCATGGAAGCTAGAATGCAGGTGGCAAGATCACAGAGGACCAGCAGGAACAGAGAAGACCAACGTTCCTAGTTCTTTTCTTTTTCTCCTTTTTTTGAGCAAAATACCTTTTTTTTTTAAAAAAAAAAACTTGGCCAACTGAAGCTTGTCATAGTAATAAATGGAGACTGGCATGAGCTAACTGAACTTCTCTCTCTCTCTCTCTCTCTCTCTCTCTCTTTCTGGATGAGTTTCCTTCATTCTTCTAGAACATGCCCAAAAAGAGGGCCTACAAAAAGGAAGAGTTGAACAGGGGAGTTTATCTATGAATAACCCATAATAATTTAAATTAATTCTTTTCTGATCCACGTCAATCAATATACCAAAATGAGATTTTTGGTGAAAACAGATGACAAAATGGTATAGCAATCTGAGATTTAACAGCCATAATGGCATGTAGGAAAAAGTAGAGATGGGCGAGAAAAACTAATTATGTCAAGCATCATTATAGTTTTATCAATGTAATTGAAAAGAAAATGGCTATTGGTCCATGTTTTGAACTCGTCAGAGAACACATTGAATGAAAATATTTTAAGACTCTACAAGGTTAAGGGAATGAAAATTAGTTTCCAGTTGTACAAAAGATGAGAGTCCAGTAAGCATCAAGCTTTTTGGATTGCCATGCACCAGATGGAATCAAAACAAAGTGATGGTTTGACCAATAGCAGAACGGTATGGGAAGATGTTTGATGAAAGCTATAAGAAATGGCGGGTGTTGAAGATTTGTCCTTTGACAAGCTCTTAAAAAAAAAAAGCAAATGCATGATGTTGATGTCAGTAGATGACATAAGCTTCACTACCTCTGTATAGTATTAACATCAGAGGATGGATAAGGCTTGCTGGTTCTTGGTTCATCATGGCAACAATACACTGCATTCTTTCAGATAGAAGCAACAAAATGAGATAGTAGTGAAATGAAAAACAGACCTTTCACAAGATTGATAAGCATCAAGCTGCTAGAATTCACAGTGGGTTGCAGCAATGGTCCAAGAACCATACATGGGCAGACAGTTACAATATCAAGTCCATGTTTCTCTGCATATTCCAGTGCCTCACTCTCTGCCAGTGTCTTTGAAAGGAAATACCAGTTCTGGCAGCATTATAAAATGTTGATTATACTTAGTTCCAGGGAGCCAACAGAAAAAAATACTTTGATGTACATTATAAGACAACTAAAGTATTTATATCAAATAGTTAAACAATTCAAAGGAAATTAAGTTCTACTATACTCGATATATGAGCACAATATGTGGTCAGATTTACTTCATGCCTTCCCGTGTGATGCAGACCTACCATCTAGTAGGCATGTTGAGCATACAACTTATAAATCTTGCAATTCATTGATCCATAAGATTAGATGGCTAAAACATAAATTCATAAGCATACTATGAAAATCATCTTAGAGAACTGATGTGCATGAAAGTTGTTGTACAGCTGCGTGTGTGAGAACATTCTATGCCATAGCAGGATAAAAAGGTAACGGTGATATGGTCAGTCAATGCTCCATCAAGTACAAAAAAACAACTAACCATCACATGCCATTCTTGCTTCTAAAAGCCTACTTGTCTGCGTTATCGAGCCATAAGTACTTCCACAATAGAACAGGCTTCTACTTCAAAAGCTCCACATGGTAGCACATGTCACAGTGTTAATTCCATTGCAGTCAATACAGCTCAGAGTTCCTTTGCTGCTCTTCTTGGGTCATATCACGTCAAGAGTTGAGCTTTGGAGCTATATAGGTGTTAAAAGTCAGAAACTATGGAGAATCCTGAAGTCTAGGCACAAAGAAATTAGTTAAGTTTAAAAGAGGGAAGCCTTTAAACTTTGTAATGGCTCTTGTGCTTAGACATGCATTAAAGATCAGTTGAAGTCCTCATGATTAGTTTTTATATACATATAATGTAAAAGTTGAATGACCTAAAAGGGAAGCCTTTAAACTTTTTTTGGTGTTTGCTAGTTTTAGTCATTTCAGTGCCCTGTGTCCAAAGCACGTACTGTCCATAGGTATGTACATGTGCTTGTGTTAATAAGCATTTGTCGAATTAACCCATATGAAAAGATTTTCAAGGTTCACTCATAGCATCTTAGCGATGGAGCTTATAAAATATTTAAATGCTCCATACTATGTGCCAGTCTAGGACTTTGAGGTAAGTGAGAATTGCACAGGAATTTTTAAGGTTCTAAGTTTTTCTATACTCTCAAACCAGGAGTTCTTCACAAGCTAATTACAAATTTAACCGTTTAAAGACAGGCATCCTTAATCCACATTTCACTGCAAAGACAAAAAGGGGGGAAAAACATCCTCAACCAACTCATTTTTTTTCTTAAATCTAGTGATGCATTAGTCAATTGCTAACATAACAGGTAGCATGCTTCATATTTCTGCAGCACCCACTTTTCTGCTGCAATAACGAACATGCTCTGATACTTGCTAATGCATACATCATCCTTGGTGAGAATAGATATTATTATGTTGTGTAATACATAAAAGAAAGCCATCCCCTGATGGACAACTTATACTTCACATATCAAACTATGCATATGGACTCAGTGTACTACGTATTTACTAAGACTAGCTCCCTCTTGCAATAAAAACAAAGTTGGCCTGATAAGAAAATAAACATAAGAAACTTCCTGCTAAAATCATTCCAATCTAAGAATCAAATCAACTTGCTCTAGAGATTCTAGCCATGTCAGACTATAACCTGAAATATACAAATTTTTAAGAAATATTTCCATTTAAGGTTGATCTCCATATTGAGGTCCATACCTGTACACAAGGTTCGCCGTCTCAGGACCGGACCTCATGCCAATGTCATATTAGCATAGTATCGGTATGGTATGGTATGAAATTTATTTGGCGTACCGACACTTGGTACGCCACCCGTACCAGATACCGGTACCGAACTGGTATGGTACACCCCGTACCGTCCGATTCGGGATAGTACAGTGTACCATGATAAATCGAAAGGAATTATTAGTCTTTTAGTAGACTTAGCCGGACATTTGCATTGTGTTTGGTCTTTTCCCTCCCTTTATTCCTCAATTGAAAAAAGGAGCCAGTTCGACGCTTCTTACTGCAACTTAATGTAGTCTTTTGAACCTAGAAAGGTAGCTAGCTGTTTCATCTTATGTGTCAGTAGGAATCTATATCATCTTGCATGCCAACAGAATTTAACTGGACTTCAAAATCAAATATAAAACAAAAAAAATACACAATAACCAGAAAGCCAATAAATTGACCAAAAAATGAAGAGATCTGCTCATTATAACCAATGTGATTCAGGCATACAACAGTTAGCTACTGAAATCACTAAATTGTCTTGCAAAAAAAGTTCAGTTTTTGCGGCTCCAAGATCTTGATGATATAGCATTATACATATGTTTTTATGTCAATCACCTCTGTTGTCCTGCAGTACTCCTTGTCTGACCAGCAACTCTCATCCTTCACTTTGCCCTTAGGCCAATTTGGAGTCATAACAACAGCAGCAGATGATGACACCACAACCACTCGTTTAACTTTTGCCTCAGAACATGCCTTGAGCACATTTAGAGTGCCTGTTACAGCAGGAGCAATTACTTCTACCTGTAAAGCAGTAACTTTTGCATAAGAAGTGGAAAAAAATGCATACTAAATGCACAGTTCTTTCCTGATGGCATAGGAAAGCCAAACATATGAAAAGGTCTAAATATAAACATCATTGCCTTCTACTTACAAGTGCATCCATATATCATGGAAGACAGCCAATTAGAAGAGATCATAATCTACAGAAAATGTCATCCTTGTCATTTAATAGTTCTATACCCTTAAACCTTTTCCATTTAGTCGCAAGCCTTGATGAGCAAGCAAGTCATAGAAGTGCACCAACATTGTCTTATTGTCACATGAAGAAAAAAACAGGTCCATGATATCAAACACTGATATTATATTGGCCATGATCATCATAAATATAAGATTACTCGCAATATACTCACAAGCATTTCGTATCTAATTGGAAGGACGTATGTGAGGTATGTCAAAGCATCCTAAAAGGTAAAGAGCTGCCTGGGAATCTTGCCTCTGGGTTGGGCACTTTGATTGCAGGAACAGGACTAGCAACGTGGAATACTCCTTCACATCCAGCAATCGCTGATGCTACATCATTGTAGTCAAGCAAATCTGCCTTAAAGAGTTGCAGGTTTTCAGAGGCGTTCTCCAACTTCTTCAAATGAGCATTCTTTTCATCACCTGATGCCAAATTTAGCAGGTTTCAGAACATGTTATGAATTAGATTAAATGAGATAAGATGCAAACATTGGTTCATGCATTCAAAACTATAGGGCTAACAATAAAGATGCAATCTTCCAGCCACTGAAAAAACACCAACCAAAGATAAGTTTCCATGTGCAGTAAGACCCCTGAGACCCGAAAGCCATGGGTTTATATAGATGACCTTTCTAAGGTTAAGTTCTAATTCATGAAAACAACAAAACAGTCAAGAAATCAGCTAAATTAAACAAAATATCATCAATTAACTCACATGCAGGCATTAACACAATCGCATCCAAGAGCTTAAATTTGGCCTTTAGCTTCCAAATAGATGCAGCGAATATGCCCAATTCAGAAATTTCGCATGTCTGTTAACAATGGGTCTCGATTTTTGTAGACTCAGTGACAACCCAGGAGATCTCCCCTGTGAATAATGTCCTCGTCTAAGGGTCTAAATCCATTCAAATCTAATCACAAACACCACGACCCACAGTCAGCCTCGCGTACACTAATAAAAGCCTAAAATAACTTGTACTAAAATTTTACCCAAAGTTCTGATTAGGTTAAAAAAGATAATGGCTTTTGGTTTGATTTCGAACGAAAAAAAAAAAAATCCAACTTTCTTTATTGTATCAAAGAAAATATAAAAGACTTTTGTGCAAAACACGCCAAAGTTCGATCTTTGTACAGGATAATGCAAGAAAAAAGGTTTAGCACTGTGGTACTGGAGTACCAACGGCGGTCCAATTAGGGAGGAAGAAAGAACCCACCAAACAAATCCAACAAAGCCACAGACAAGAATGAGACGAGCCAAGAAAAGCAGCACCAAAGGCTACAAAGATGGAAGAAAGCGGGGAAAGCAGAAGGGGAAAGGGGACAGTACTTGGATCTCTAACGGTTCCGTGGACCATGAAGCCCTTGTTGAGGAGTAGCTTCACCAGCCATGAGCCTATGAACCCTCCCGCTCCGGTCACGCATACCCTCCTCTTCTCTCCAACCTTCTCCATGCCTCTCTCTCGCTCTCTCTCGCTCTCACAAGAGAAGAATTTTTATTTAGTGACGCAGCGTTCCCCTCCGGTTCACCCTGGGATGATCATTAGCGGCGAGGAAAGCGTCGATCGGGGACTGGACTGGGAGAACCAAGTGGACGCTTCAAGAACCCTCTGACGCCACGGCTTCCGTCATGCCCCTAAAAGTTTCTTATATTAATGGAAAGTCAGCTTGCGTCGGTGTCTGATTTAGGACGTGGATAGTCATAATTAATAATATTATTATATATTTTTTAATAAATAATAAATAAAGTTAAAATTTTTGTTTTAAATTATATTCATAATATTGTTAATACGATTTTGTATTTTAAATTATAAGTGGGATTCTTATTTAATATAATTCTTTATTTTAAGTCATCTATGGTACATACCTAGAATGTCTATACCATCACAGAAAAGCTTTTGCTTTAATATATTTATAAAAATCTTAACACCTTCCCTTTTAATAAATATTTTTATTTTTAAATAAATAAATCTCTTTTAAAATATCATTTAGTATTAATAGTTGATTTTGATGCCAATAACCATCAATATTTTCAACTGCATCATTTTTTTTACTAAATAAGTTTTTTTAAATTCATTATTTTTAAAAAAATATATATTTTAAAAAATAATATTTTTATCATGTGAAAGATGACTTTAAAAAATACTATCATTATTTTTTGCTTTTTATCGATTACTATTATAATAGTCAATACAACAATAATTTTAGATACCAAATTAATAATATATTAGGTAGCAAATAATGATTGTTATTGGCTCTTATATATGGTATAAAAGGAAGATAGAATTAGATAAGTATTATACTTATTTAAACAGCTGTCACTATATCAATTTATATGCTTATCGGGAGTTTTTACTCAATTATCATTGAGGTTCATTATTTCATGCATAATAGAAATTCAGTTATATATTCCTTCTATTTATTATAATTTATTATATTATTATATTGCATTTTGAGAATAGTTAGAGATTGAAGAAAAAATTAGATACGCGGAGCTTGTATTCTAATAATTCATAGTATATGAATTAAACATTTTCTGTGTTGTGTTATACCTTTTGGTTTATAAATTTTCTGATATTGGACATAAGTTAGCTAAAACAATCGATTTCAGGACATGCACTTTTCAAAGTTGAATTAAAAAAAAAAATCACTAACAAACTCAAACTTGCACACAATGAAATTAGCCTGTAGCTTTGAAATAGATCCAATACATGATATTCCCAATTTTAAAAAATATGGCATCTATTAACGAAATTATCTGAAATCCTTTGTCAGCCATATGATTGTAGATGTCCCGTGACATTATAAATAGATTTTTAAGAGTTAGATAAAAATAATAATTAATTATAAGGAAGAATTTTGTGCAAAACCCATCATGAAGCTTGCATCTTAATTTGAGGACAAGGAAGAAGGTCTTACATACGGATGGAGAGAGAGGGGCGGCTTGAGCAAGAAGAAGGGAGGGATAAAAATGGATGGCCTTATGGCCAATGCTTCATATATTTACTTTTTTTTTTAAAGAGAATTATGGGACAGACTCCATCAATAGAAGTTTTGTCTCATTTTGACTCTTTGATTTCCACTTTAAAATGGATCAATAGGATATGCAGCACAAAATTAAGACTGCTCTATAGAATCTCATCTAGTGTGTGCAACACAGAATTTTTGTTCTAATATTATATCTTTTCATGTTGATTAAAGTTACAAGATATGTCCTGCCCTCTTAAATGTTTCTATAGATTGTCATGTAATAACAATTAGATCTTAAATTGAGCACCTCATTGGAGAAACACTTTATGGGCTTACTGCACTCTATCAGCTCTTTGTAAAAGTAAGGTCCGAAAAGGCTACGTATATCACCCTGACATCGAAGCATTAGGATGCGGCAGAGCATAGCCATTTGGGGCCTATCAGCATGTGTGTCATACTGTACAAGATCGTGGCGAAGATTATGATGGGCAGGATGAAACCTCTGTTGCCAGGTATTATCTGCGAAGAGCAAGAGCATTCGTAGGGGGTAGGTACATTTCTGATAGTATTATGCTGGCTTAAAAGATGATGTGAAACCTACAATGGGCTATGAAAAGACAGAGTCTGATTGCAGTCAAGCTAGACGTGGAAAGGGTTTATGATAGGATCTGATGGAGCTTCCTCACGCAATCAATGGAGAGCTTTGGTTTTTATAAGATCTAGATAGACTGGGTTCTGGGTTGTGTACAGGGGTTGGGCTTCTCCATCCCGATCAACGGTTCACCACCACCGTTCTTTTGGTCTACCATGGGGCTTCAATAGGGTTGTCCCTTGTCCCCCTACTTATTTATTATTTGCTTTGATGTGCTCTCTCGTGCCTTGCGGGCAATTTGTCAGAATCGAGAGGCTTCCAGCTCCCGATGCCCGACCAATCTCTCACCTCTTGTTTGCAAATGATTTTCTGGCCAGGGCGAGGGATGCATAGGCCCTCAAGGGTGTGCTGGGAGATTATTGCGAGGCTTCAAGGAAAAAAGTGAACCTTCAGAAATTGACCATCTCCTTTAGCCCAAGTATAGAGTTGAGGGTGGGTGGGAGATCAGGAGGGATCTTGGAGATGCGAGAGCAGAAGGGGTCATGGAGCTACCTAGGGGTGCCTATCACAAGAAGGAGGCTGCGAGTGTCGGAATGCTTAGGGCTGGTGCAGCGGGTCTAGGATAGGTTGGAGGGTGTCATCATCTCTTTCTATGATGGGTAGCTTGACACTAGTTAGGTTGGTATTATGCTCCATGCCAGTCTACCTCATGTTCAATACTATTGTCCCTAAGGCAGTGTTGATGGAGGTCAAGCAGCTTCTTCGAAACTTCTTATGGGGTTTGCACGGAGGTGACCATGGGGTGAACTTGTTGGCCTGGGAAAGAGTTTCCACGTCGATCCACAAGGGAGGATTGGGGGTGTAATCTCTTCTGAAGAGACAAGAGGTGCTCATTGCTCGTTTTTTTTGTGCGGTGAGGTTTATCCTTGAACTGTAAAGCTTCTAGAGTTAGGTCAGGGCGACTGGATACGGCCGAGTGAGGACTGATGGGGTGGTCCCAAGTAGACGGAGATGCTCCTACATGTGGCGGAAGATTTGTAGTTATATGCTTACTGCCTTGGCGAACACTAGATGGATGATCGGAGACGACAGAGCATGGATGTGGTCAAGGACTCGTGGGTGGACTCTTTTCCTTTAAGACTCTGGCCGACTATGGTTAGCATCGAGGTAGCGGATGGACTTCGGGTCTACGATCTTCTTAGCCCAGAGGGAAAGGAGTGGGACATTGGCAGGATTGGGTAACTATTTGGAGAGTACCTTGTTGAGTGTATTCGATCGCTCCTGGCTCTCAGGTGTGTTGGCCCAAATGTGAGGGTTTGGAGCACATCATGCAAAGTCAGTGTCAGGGTGGGAATGTCTTCCATGCCTTCCATTGGGAGCACAGGTCGGAGATGGATTGTGCTTAGATCTAGAGCTTCGGACTCTACCCTAAGTACCCTTATTTCTGTGGAAGGTAGTCTGGGAGCGCTTGCCAAAAAGATAGGTGCTAAGTAGAAGAGGACTGGGCATTCAACCCCAATGTCTGGATTGCCGAGTGAACGAGATGGTGGATCATGTCCCAGTGTGCATGGGCTGGAGGGGTTTGGAAGCTTGCCGAGGTCACATAGGATCTCTAGAGCCGGATGGGGCCTTTTTCTACAAACAATCCGTCAGTAGTCCAACGCCCCCCAGATGCACCGGGTGGCCATTAGAGCGACCTGCACAGCTTGCCAAATATGGTTGGCGAGGAATGCTCGGACTTTTGGCGAGAGCAGTCCATCCCTAAGGTTCGTCGTAGAGAGCGCCCGAGTACAGGTAGCAGAGATCATTCATGGAGGCTTAGCATATGAACCTTTGATAGCTCGAGACACCTAGGGTCCCCACTCTACTCAGGCAGCGCCTTGTATAGTGTTTTCACCTAGGAGCTCCCACTCCCAAGTTTTCTTAAGGTCAACTTTGATGGCTCTGTGCTGGATGGTGGCAGGAGAAGAGGTGTTGGGTTTGTCATTAGGGGTCCGAACTCTAGGGTAGTGGCCAGTGATGGTTGTCAGATCTTCGATACCTCAGTTCTTGGAGCAGAGCTGCGGGCGGCTTGGGCCGGCTTAAGCCATGCACGACAGGTGCTACAGGCCAGCTTGATTATATTGGAGGGCAACTCAACTACCATGATCAACTAGATCCAAGATGGCCCAAGTGGTGGTGGAGGGGGACACCCCTACTTTGAGATATTTGGACGATGGTGAGTGATGGGGTGGCCTTTTAGGCTAAGCATGTGTTCAGAGAGGCCAACGGAGTCACAGACTGGGTGGCTTCTTATGTGGCCTGCCACACCGGAGATACTCTATGGGCTAGGGAGGCGGAGTTGCCTAGAGCACTCCGAGACTACTTATTTTCTAATTTTATTAGGTATATCTCTACTCATAATATATGAAATGTTCGTTTTAGCCAAAAAAAAAAAAAAAAACAAGTAAGATCCGGAAAAAAAAAATGACGGCAAAATGGTCAAGATTCATTTTTGGTCATACTAACCTATGCTTTTAAATTACAAGCATTCCAATATGTTTGTGGGGCAAAATAACAATGAACGAAAAGTATTAAGAATGAAATATAAATTATTTAATTAGTTCAATAAAATTGTATCTGCAATGCAAAGCAAATAAAAGAAGGTTGACATTGTTGCCATACATAATTGAAAATAATTACACACATATGTATATACACATTATAGCAATCCAAAACATATAACTAAAAAAATAATTAAGTTTAGGAATTGCAAGCATCATAATTCTGACTTAGTTGCTCTGCTCCGTCGATCATTATAATGGATTAATGGTGTCCTTTACACAGGAAAAAAAAGAAGGAAAAGAAACAACTCAAAACTCGTAAGTCCATAACATTCGTAAACAGATCGGCCTTCATCCAAATCTTGGTGGCAAACTGGATACCACATTTCGTTCTCCTCCAGCTTCAGCCTCAGTCCCGGTAGTTTGAAAATTAGAAAGAATAGAATAGAAAATCACAAGCAGCAGCTCCAGCCTCAGTCCCAAGAACAAGCGAGCCAGGTCCGACCAGCCGCTTCCTCATCCTTCCCCGAAACCAGCGGCATCGATGCCCGTCACGTCATCCTCGCCCTCCGTCCCAGCCGGGTCCGGGTCGACGATGGCGAGCGCCTCCAGGACGGGCTGGATGACGAGGATCACCTCCCCGGCCGCGGCGCAGCAGCTCACGGCCACGAAGGCCGCCAGCTTCAGCCCCTCGGAGGTCACCTTCCCCGGGTCCCAGAGCGCCGAAAGCGCCAACGTCGCCACCTGCACGCAGAGCGCCGCCACCACGGCGGCGGCGAGCGCGTAGAGCCGGACGCGAAGGCGCTTGTTGATCACCACCGAGACGGCCCCCCAGCAGGCGGACACGAAGAGGGGCACGTAGACGGCGCCGAGGGCTGCGAGGAGGACGGCCCCGAAGAGCGGGTAGGTGCAGCGGGGCTCGGCGGAAGGGCGGACGCGGTAGGCGAAGCTGGGCGGGCCGAGGAGGTCGACGGGGAGGTAGAGGAAGAGGGCGTGGAGAGTGAGGAAAGGAATGGCGGTGGCAAGGGCGGCGGCGAAGGCAGCGGGGGTGGAGGACTTCGCCTGGTTGGAGGCGCGGAGGAGGAAGAGGACGGTGGCGAAGAAGCAGGGCTCGGCGAGGGCGTGGGCGGCGAAGACGTGGGCGAGGCAGAGCGGGGTGGGGTCGTGGCGGAGGGGTAGGGGGAGGCGAAGGAGGTGGCGGAGGAGGGGGAGGCGGAATAGCTCGGCGAGAGCCCAGAGGGAGGCGAAGAGGACGAGGAGGAGGCGGACGGGCCAGAGAGAGTTGAGGCCCAGGAGGCGGTTGCGCCGGCGGGAGCGGAAGGAGCGGAAGCGGAGGTGGAGGACGGCGGCGGCGGAGGCAGCGGAGAGGAGGAGGACGGCGGTGGCCAGGGCGGCGACGGTCTCGTCGAGGGTTTCGATTGTACTCATCTCATCTCATCTCCCTCCCGCCCGGACGGACGGTAGCCTCCGACGACGACGACGAATCTCGTCACCTCCTTTCCTTCCTCTGTTTCATCTGCCGATGAGTTTTCTCTCTCTATTTTTTTTTTCTTTTTCTTTGCTTTTAATTGCTCCTGTTTTTCGTGTGGTTGGGGAATGGGGGCCGTCCTGGTTTTGGCCCCCCGTTTCGTTGCACTGGAAAGGTATTGGTTTGGGGTCAGGAATTGGGTGAAGGAATGGGGTCCGGGAAATCCGGTGCAAGGATGGCTGTGGGGGCTTCCTAATCTTGTGTGTTAGCTTGCTTTTAGCCTTTTAGAATGGTTCCTATCTGTTAACTTTGTTTAATTATATGTTTAAACACATATCTATTTAGAATGACATTTGGGAGCCTCTTATTTCTAAGACGTCCTCAAGCAATGTCATATGCTGATGTTTATATCATTATATTAACTTTGTAATGGGTTTGCAGTGACAATCAAAAAGTTTTAATAACCGATAAGACTAGATAGGATTCTTTGCATAAATATTTTTCTAAAAATTTAGATTTGCGTAAATATCCTCTTAAAATTTACACTAATTTCTGTACCCTCATAAAATACTGTTTTTGCATAAATACTTAATATAACGGTTCTTCTAACACTATTAATAAAAGCCATATTTATTTTAATTAAAAATAAAATAAAATTTTGAAATTACTTTTTTTGTCCTCCATCGCAATTATCTCATAATTTTTTTTATACATCTACCCCTTAAAGATATTAAAGTCATTTTAATTTGAAACCATTATTTTTTTAACAACATTAGATGGCGTGGATATATATATATATATATATATATATATGCAAAAACAAGAATAAAAAAAAGGTAGAATAGCAAAATAAATGTTTTACGAGGATATATATGTAAATATTAATTTTGGAAGAGTATTGATGCAAACTTTAATATTTAGAAAAGTATTTATGTAAAAAAATCAACTAAATATAGAGAAAGCACAAGACAATTCTGAGCTTGGATGGTGTTTGGTTTTGCTCTATCTAGTTCTAGATTTATCAAGGTTATTGTAGCTATATGCCCAGCTACTTGAATATTGCTGGGTGCAAATATGCTAGATGAAGATCATTTATGTTTTTTTATAAAAAATCTACAAAACTTGAGCGATCCTTTTTCCTCCCCTTGCACACCTTCACCCCAAATGGTCATTTGTTTGAGAACTATAGGGTCATAATGAGAGAAGGAAATAGAAGTCAATAATTAGTTGTTCAAATTTTGAGGCTATAACCCATAGCTTCTCTAGCTAAACATGAATGAGGGCTTCAACTTTTTTTTTTTTTATCATTTTGCCTTCTTATAGGAAATTGAAATTCATTTTTCATCATATGACTGGGCACAAAGAAGCTAAATTCGATCATTTCAATACATGTGAAGTCCTAAAACTTTAGTGTTCCATCCAACTTTAAAATGAGGAAATCCTTTTGCAGCTGAACTCCTCCAACCCCCTCCCTTCTCTCTCTCTCATGCATTTATTAGAGTCCTAATGTTACTCCAAGTGAAGGAAGTAGAAAATCAAAGTCAGTAGTTCAACTTTGAGACTGTAGTCCATTAGATGGATCCACCTTTCTTGCCTCTGTTGGAAATGCTCAGGTTCTTCTACATGTAATGTACTAGTTTAAAGACAAGGATATGTGATATCAAGTCTTATAAGCTGGATATGATCATATCGTTTCATGTAAAAACTTCTAATAAAATATTTAATGATCCATATTCAGTCATGAACCGTGACTTAGTCGGATCTTGACAGGAATAATAAATTTTGTTAGGTTCTAAATGGATATTCAAATAGTAAATTCCAAGATAGATTTGGTAATTTACTCGATCAACTAGACAACTCCCCTTTTGAATTTTCAATGTTGATGGCACAGAAATTTATTAACTATGAGTTATTTCATTCATGAATTCCTTTTCTTGTAAATTTTATTCTTTTAAAGCTCACATTTTTAAAAAAAATGTTTTGATATATGGAATCATATGTACAGAATAAAGCATCTTGAAAATTTGACATTGCAAGTGACCTGCCAAAAAGTTGTGTTATGATGGTGATAATGAGTCATTTGGCTTCATCCTAAGAGTATAATTTGGCCAACCCAACCTACCAACCAGATGTATGAGAATGAGCTTCGATCATGTGTCTTCCCCTAGGTAAACTCAAGCACATTATTGAGCTAAATTTTCTTTCGAGCCCCTTAATTACGCTTAATTAGCCCAACCTAATCCATTTGGATATTTCATTTTTGTGGATCTATTCAATTGCATGCTTATGTGCGCGAGAGGAGGAAGGAGGGGGGTATGCATGGATGATTGGTTATATCTCTTAACTTTGGTCACTTTACACTAGATTTAAGTAGGCCTGAGCTAAACCATCTTCATCTGTGGGATGTTAAAGGCACAATATCAGAAATCAACTTTACATTCCATCTTTCCTCTTTACATTTCTTCAAAAGGTTCTCAAGTTAGACCCAATTTTTGTTTTTGTTTTTTGTTTGATACAACGACAACTCACATTAGGTGAGCATGAGTACACCCAGAAAGATCAGAAAAAAGAAGTTGATGAAGAGAGGAAGGAACAGACTCATGACTCTCCTAGAAAATCTCTCCTGAATGATGCGCAATATAGGAGACAATCCAATCAGTAGCACTATTTGTCTTCTGATAAACATGAGTGACCCGAAAGAAGCTGAACCCTCTCGAGAGCCTGCAGATGTCTTGAAGCAGCAGGTGCTGGTCGTCTTTGCTGTATTGATCCTAAATCCAGTCGATCATCATAGCTGAGTCATCTTCAAGGTAGATACTATCTGTACTCAACCTCGCATGGGTGATACCCTCCAATGCAGCTTTCAGCTCTGCTTCGATAACAGACTGCAACGAGTTTAGAGTCATGATCTTTAATCACAAAGCCCACTTCTTCTTTGCCTCCATCTTCAAAAATACTACCATCAAAGTTAGACCTAATTTTTCAAAATAATAAAATAATTAATGATATTTTCCCTAGACGTGATCCATTACTACTTTACGAGCCCTACCTTCTTTTTTTCTCCTCGAGATGAAAGACAAGGATTTTGATAACATAGGCTGCTATGGTCTTCGCCCAATAAGCATTGGCTGACATATATTGATGTAGAAAAGAACTTTAGAAGATTATTGGCAAGGTCGGGTTTCAGGTCATCAGATTAGTTAAACTTTTATAATAATCATCATTTTGTGTGTGTGTAGATCG
>JAOXJJ010000001.1:10105989-10130041 GCA_025769935.1 Phoenix roebelenii
TGCCTGAAATACTAGATTGAATTCATTAGTATAACATAAGATATACTCAAATGCTTTGAGCTCATTAAAATCAAATAGGAGTTTAATCAATCATTCCACACTCCAGACAATAGTCGACCCGTTTCGACCAAGCTCGAGGCGCCAACCCCAGCGATACGCTCTGATCCTCGAGCTCAGGGCGCTCCACCGAACACATCTCGAAATTCGGAAAGCCGAGCTACTCCCAGCACCTGCCAAGCCGACCTAGAGAAACACATGACGCGACTACTTAATGAGCTCGCTCTCACCAATGACCACACCAATATGCAGGCCTACGCCCACCTACGTGGCCGTACTTCACCACACTACCGTGTCATGTCTCCATTTCCGGCCAACAACAGTCAGACAACACATTGACTACTCCGACCATACCATGCCGTGACTGTCAACACCCTACCGTTCTCAAGAACGGGCTGTACCGCATATCACCAGCCAGCCAGAGCTGCGCGCCATTCGACTCAGAGCCATGTCCCCTTATGATGAGGGCCAACAGTACCTCCACCACTTGGGCCACTCCACCGAGGCTATAAATAGCTCGAACAAGTTATTTCTAAGGGATGCTTGGCTGGACCAAATTTATCCCACTCTAATTTAATCGTCGGAGGAGCCTCACCGGAAACACCGGTGAGGCTTTGTGCAGATCCACAACCATTGCGCAGGAGGTGGCTCCCGTTTTCTCTTTCCAACCACCGGCGGCTCCTTCGACTCCATCAGCGTGGTCACCCTCGGGTCAAAGTTATCTTCATCAGAGATGTTACGTACCATTTTTGTGGCCAATAATGTTGAGGGTTTCATTTGGACACGTATAATCAAAGTTTAAAATTGCCTAACTTGCTTTTGACTAGAGAGCATTGGTTTGTCATTTAAACACTTTTTCTTTCCCAGACCACGCTTCTTCCTTGTGCAAATATGTATTTTAATACATAGAAGCCTAACTCCCCGCGGACCCTTGTGCATGCGACATTTACCTGTCTATCTATCTATCTATCTATCTATCTCTTCTCGAAACTTTAGCTTCATTCCTATCGACTTTGGATTCGGGTCGTATCTTCCACACAAAAGAATGATTGATTTTTGATCTTTCGGGGCATCAACTATTGGATCACGCCCTGCACGTAACTCAAATTGCTTCGAACTTCCTTATACATCCATTGCACAAATTCTAAAGTGATCGTTGCATGATCCAATGATGGATTCACGAGAAAGAAGTGTATTCTACTTTCTTGAACCCTTGTCTGTCAGCTTTAGATAACCTCTGTAGGCAGAAAATGATAGACAACCACAAGCCATAGTTAGTTCCTTGTCACCTCTGATGCAGATTGGTCTTCCTTGAGATCATTGTTGTGATCTCTATCTTGCTTTTGATCTACGGAGGTGTCTTACTTCTTACATTGCACCTTAAAAAAATAAAGCTCCATAACCTATATCACCTTTTCGATGTATATATATATACATACACGTACAAGATATGAAATGTTAGAGGAAACAACTCACTCCTATATAACTAGAACCTATCATCCAGACCAACTCTGCTAAAAAAATTGGGAGGAGAGGAATAAAGGGCAGCGGCAAGGGCAATGGAATGGAAGAGCTCCACTCAAGTTGCCTTCTGTTCAATGGGCTCTTTGAGACTCCTGGATCAGCCAGAGGATGACGAAGATGGAGTCATCTCATGGTAGAGTGGTGGAGAGGAAGAGGATATTGAGTAGGATAACGGAGTGAGAGAAAGCCACATCAGTCATACTGCATTTCTATGAACCCTTCAGATCTGAGGTTGCGGATGTGGCGTAAATTCAACATGACACTACCTAACTTAGAATAATTGTGAGGTATTGTCCTCAATCAGTGCAATTCTAATGTCCGAGAAAATGACATATTGGTCTAAGAACCAACATTTCTAATCCATTTTTAAATCAATCAACATGATTAAGAGTGTGACCGCCAAATGATAGTCTTCATATGATCATCGAGCTCAACATAGCTCGAAACTTTACCCATCGAATACTGTTTAATTTAGGCATGGTTGGAGTTCCAAAGAAGTTTTGTTACCTGGTGTATTTTACTTGTCCTCATTATTTTATCTTTGTTGTCTCCACCTTTGGCGCCTTTCAATTTATTCAATACTTCTCTATATCCCAAAACCCGTATTGCACGTAGATATCATTTATATGGTCCAATTCAATAAAAAAACTAACCTCCTTTTAGTAGTTTGTTTGGTTTTTTCTAAAGGTAGGGCCTAACATATCAGCATTTACAAGATGTAACAAATAATTACAAAAATTGAGTCCATGTACGTAGACAAGTATAACTCTTCATTGGCAACCTCTCCAACATCCTCTCATCAACATCTCATCCAACGGATAGCTATATAAAAGAAGCTCTGCATCTAGAGATCTATACCGTTGCATTTTAATTAAATCTTCTCATCATGATTCATGCATGAAAACATATGCAACCTTTATGTATATCTTGAAGCACGAAGCGACGTGCCATCTCTTGGATATTTACAAGAACATATATTTCTTGTTTCTAGTTTCTTTCATCTACTTTTGCTGTTATAGATGGAGAAAAGATTTATACAAGATAACTTATTCATTTTCGTACTTAAAAATGACTGTCCAAAAGCTCAAGACTTCCTCCCCACTTATTGCAAGAGAAGCACGTAATCAATGTATTGAGCCATGTTTATCCGCTCGGCTCTTTGTTTTGGCCAAAACTAAATGCATTGCTCTTCTCTATGGCATACCTAGGGTCGGCCCGAGCCCTAGAAGGTCGCTTAAAGCCTCAGGCCAATGGAAAGCTTTCGGGAGACTGACCAAAAGGAAGCAAAGACCCCATATAAAACGGGAACAGGAGCTGGCTACGAGTCTTCCCTTTTGATGGAAGGGAGGTGGAGAGTTTCCTGGCCTGCATAGGGGTAAGTTGGGAAGTTGGGGACAGTAGTTTTGTTTTGGGTGGAGAGAAAGAGAGAGGAGGGATTTGGGTGGCTTGATACACGTCTGAAGCCACTCTTATCTTTCATCCCTTCTCTTTTTTGGTTTTGGTCTTGGTTTTCCTTCCCTCACATGACTCTTGATCCAGCTGGGTCATCAGGAAGAAAGATAGGGGGGCTGGAGATGGACTTCTTGGAGGGTAGAGAAAGAAAAGGAGGGAGGGGAGGTTGAATGGCTGCTGTGCGTAATGTTGCAGTGGCTGCTTGGGTACTCACTTGAAGGGGGAGATGGTGTGATGGGACTTCTATTATTTAGATAGAGTGAATTTCCCATAATGTCCCTATTTTCTCTCATAGAGAGGTTCTTTTTGGACAAATTCTTTCCTTTACCTTGACCATGAAGTGCCATGGGATATCCTTTTCCTACTCTGCTCTTGCTTGACATAGTAAACAGTACTGTAAAGCATTACCTCGATTATTTAATCAGTTTTATAGGCCCTTAACCATAATTATTTTTCGATACTTTCATTCAAAAATTATATTAAATTGAAAAGGCTTTTTACCTGTCTTTGTTGCATCATGCATTTTTGTTGAAATAATGTACTTGATAGCTATCTATTTTCATATCTTTTTTAAAATATTTTATACTTATTATAATTTTTTATTATTAAAAAAAAAAGCCTCGTTCTCTCATAGGCCTCCAAATGTATTGGGCCGCCCTGGGCATACCCAATCCATTCTCTCTACACCAAGTAGTCAATACGTCCTCTTACCACCATTGGGGCCAAACAATTAAACCCAAGCAATAACCACCCTTTTTCTGTCCATCCTCTCCCTCCGATACTGCAAAGTGGGAGAAATTTCTGAACCTTGCCGTTTCATGTCAGCAAGGCAGCCCCAGCACTACAAAATTCAGTAACAACTTAAATTATACCAGTAAGTTCAATCCAGAGCCAGTAGCCCACCAATTTGTCTCTAAGTCCAAAACATTGAATCCAAACCTGTAGGTCGAGTATATGAGTCCTCAAAACCTATTTAGGGCTGAAAATGGAACGAACACGGATTGAATACTGATATATTTATATTTATATTTAAGCTTTTTAATGAATACAGATATAAATACAGATATTAAATAGACATAAAAAATCAATATCTATATTTGTTTTAAATGGATAAGATACGAATCGGATATCAAGCATGTCCATATTTGTTATAAATGGATATAGATATGGATATGAATCAAATATTAAACGTATCCATATTTTCTTATCTGAATACGGATATGAATTGGATTCTTTTTCAGATATTAATCAAGTTTGAGCAAAATTCAATGATGAAAATTAGCAATAAAGACACGATCATAAAATAAAGATTCAATTTAAAAAAATTAGTTTTAACAACCATTTATTAATAATAAAAACTAAAAATTTTTATAAAGGATGTATTGCTCAAGGTTGCTCATCACCAAAGTAAATGGGATCTATGACACTTTTAATGTGTTTCACAGTTGTCACCGGTTGCAATCGTCAAGTAGAAATTAGAAAGTGAACGGACCTTCCAAACCCTAATTGTTTGAAAATAACGAAGAGGAAAGAGGGAGGAAACAGACGAACGAGAGATTTAAGCCTTTCAAGTGTGTGGGTGATTCGAAAGATTTTATTCAAATCGGATTTTTTGTATTCGGATTACTATTTTAAGTGATGGTCATCCGATATCTGGTTCCTTTTAGTTTAGATTTGGTTAATCACTTAATTGGTTCTTTGATTTAACATAGCTTAGACCTTTTCTTTTCACTTACTTTTGTTATACGGATATATTCGGATTAGGATCTAAATTTAGAAAAAATCAAGTGTGTCAGCATTCGTACTCGTATTCGAAAGATTTTTGAACTGACTATTCAGATCTGTATTTAGATCTGATTGGATAAAAAAAAACCAGTAGTCGAATCCAATCCAAATCGGATATGGAAACGAATATAATCTGCCCCGCTTTCAACCCAAATCAAGTGCCATTGCATAAAACATAACTGTATCCATCATTTTTGTCCAAGAATCTTTGATTTTAAAATGAAGGGGTCGATTTGGCTTAATGATTCAGGTTGGATTGGTTTTCGATGGACCCGGATCTCATCCAACTCCACCTACATTTTATCACTAATAGATAATGTGCAAGCATTAAAGAAGAAAAGAGTATTTATGATATTTATTATTTAAAAATTTTATTGTGATACCTTCTTAATTATGAAGATTTTTTAAAAACACTCTCAACTTTGGACGTTTTCCACGGATGCACTTTCAACTTTAAAAATTTTTTTCTAAAAAATATTGACAAGGAGCAATTTACGTGTTGATGCAACTAGGAACGGTTAAAAATAAAATAAAATTTTAAAATTATTTTTTTGTTTTCAATCGTGATCGTCTTATAAATATTTTTTTTACACATCTATCTAGTAAAGATATTTTAGTTATTTTAATTTAAAATTGTTAATTTTTTAAAGATGTTAGAAGGTGTAGGTATATATAAAGAAAAATAAGGATAAAAAAATAATAGAATAGTAAAAATAAGTATTTTATAAATATATATATATATATATGTAAATATTAATTTGAAAGGATGTTTATTAAAAATTTGATATCTAGAAGGATATTTATGGAAACAAAACCTAAAATTTTAATAGGAAGACAAAACCCAAAAAGAGGAAAGAGACGGAGCTATGCTGTTAGTTTTGCTGGCAAAATAACCGAGGAACCAGAATTCGGCCACTATAAAAGAGCTTCCCCTGCTCCGGTCCTCCGCCTTGGAAGGAGGAAACAGTCTCCGGTCTCTCTCCACCATCCCTCCCTCCCCACCACCCATCCACCCTTCCCGGGCCCAAAATGGACGTACGCCGGAGACTTCCTTCGAAGCCCGCTCGCCCCTCGCCGGCGCTGGGGAAGCCCCCCACCCCTCCCCCGGCCTCCGCTGCCCCTGCTGGTGGCGCCTCTGTCCAGGCGTCCGACGCACTCCCCCTCCCCATCCGCTATACCAACGTGCTCTTCTCCGCCCTCTTCATGGTCTCCATCTACTTCCTCATGTCCCAGTGGCGCGAGAAGATCCGCTCCTCCACCGCGCTCCACGTCCTCACCCTCTCTGAGCTCTCCGCCATCGTCGGTCTCGCCGCCTCCCTCATCTACCTTATCTCCTTCTTCGGCATCGCTTACGTCCAGTCCTTCATCTCCTCCCATGATGACGACGACGACTTCCTCCTCGCCGCCCCCGAAGCCGCCCCTTGCTCCCTCCTCTCCGCCGGCGATGCCCCGGAGAAAATGCCGGTCCTTTCTGATGACGACAACGAGGAGATCGTCCACGCCGTGGTCGCCGGCAAGGTGCCGTCCTACTCCCTGGAGTCGAAGCTCGGGGACTGTCGGAGGGCCGCCGGGATCCGTCGGGAGGCGCTGAGGCGGATCACCGGGAGGGCCATGGACGGGCTTCCGCTCGACGGATTCGACTACGCGTCGATCCTGGGGCAGTGCTGCGAGATGCCGATTGGATACGTTCAGCTGCCGGTGGGGGTCGCCGGCCCGCTGCGGCTCGACGGGAGGGAGTACTTCTTGCCCATGGCCACCACCGAGGGGTGCCTCGTGGCGAGCACCAACCGGGGATGCAAAGCCATCGCAGAGTCCGGAGGAGGGTCCAGCTTGGTGCTGAAGGACGCGATGACGAGGGCGCCGGCGGTGAGATTTGCGTCTGCCAGGAGGGCCGCCGAGCTCAAGTTCTTCTTGGAGGATCCCAACAATTTCGAGACGCTTTCCGTCGTGTTCAATAGGTACTGGTGTTTCCTCTCTCTTTTCCTTATTTTCTTTTCCTCTTTCCTCTTCTTGTGGAGGGCTAAAGATCTGAACTTCGTCACCTTTTTTTCCTGCTTTTGTCCGAGGGTTTTGTGCTAGTTGAAATTGTTACTTTGCTGGTGTTAAATTCCAAATTTTCTTCTTTTTAACGGCAAAAAATCGAATTTGCTTCTTTGTTTTTTTCACCTTTTGTGAATTCTTGGCGGTCTATTGGAGTTGGCTTTCGGAATTACCTGTCTTTTCTTCTGAGTGTAGCAATGCCTTCATCTCGTTTTTAAAATTGTCTGTGATGTGTTTGCTGATGGGCTCGTTAGAGACATGTCTTATTGCTAATAATACGGACTGCTTAAGAAAGTTTCTTTGTTGTAATCTCGTAATGCTTTCTTTTTATATATTCGTATAATTATTCTGGTTGTTGGGTTCTGATGTTAACATTCATTTTTAAGGATTGAAAGATATTATCGCCAAAAAAAAGGTTTAAAGCTATATTCCAAGCCGCTGCTGCTTCTCTCATTCTGGTCTTGAGAAGCAGATGATCTCACCCTATTTGTGCAATAGTTGATTGTTTTAACTGTTCAATAGTTAAGTGGAGATCAGTTCTATGGCAGATGTGAAAATCTGAAACAGATGAGTGTTCTTTTAGGAGATGTTTTTTTTTTGGGTATGCTTTTGCTTATCTTTCTTCATTAATGTATTCCTGAGGTTAACCTTTATATTTCCTTTTCTTCCCTCGTGTTCTGTAGGTCCAGCAGATTTGCTAGGTTCCAAAGAATCCAATGCTCACTTGCGGGGAGGAATCTCTACATGAGATTCAGTTGCAGCACTGGAGATGCGATGGGGATGAACATGGTCTCCAAGGGTGTGCAAAATGTGTTGGACTATCTGCAAAATGATTTCTCAGACATGGATGTGATCAGCATCTCTGGTTAGATTCATTCTCCAGCAGAAATTTGACTAATTTGCCTGCCTACTCTATTATTGCCCAATTTTAATTTGATTCTTTCTAGAGTGAAGATCAGATAAGAAGACTGCTTACGTCATGAGTTCAAGGATAAATCATAATCAACAGTTCTGTTGTTTTCCTGATTACGATGCTTGAGGTCTCGGCGTATTTGTTTAAAAATGTAAATTTTGGATTGCCTATCATAGAATACAGTTTATGTATCGATTTTATTTGCCTTGGTTCTTAGAAATTGGATTAATTTGGTGATTTGAGTAACCAATTTCCTTATGCATTTGGTGAAAGTTCCTATATTCACATGGTAGGAAGATTTACCTTTACTGAGTTCCTTTTAAATTGCTTAAAGTGAATTAGTATGGTTAAATATCTAGTTGATGCCATGTTTCCATATCCCACTTTTTGTCATCTCCTTTCAATGGTTTTATTGCATTATATCAGTGGCAAGTGGATATATGATCTTGCCATCTAAGGAACAGGCGTTTGGTTGGCTTGCTACAGTCAGATTGAGATGTAAATCTCAAAATTGTTGTTTCATTTATTGATGATGCGGATTGTGTTAGCTCCATCCATTTCATGAAATCTCAATTCAGTGTCATCCACATGGTTTAATTGTTAAAGTTTCAGTTTAGCCAATCATTTCTATGCCAATAATAATCAGTAGAATTACTTCATGAAATGCCAAAAAAAAAAAGATTCTTATGACCACCGTAGAGAAGCCATCCCTGTCATTGTTGAAATCGCTTATATTGTCTCTTCATTTTACTGAACTGACTTTGTCTTTTTGCCATGGTCAGGCAATTTCTGTTCAGACAAGAAGCCAGCCGCTGTGAATTGGATTGAGGGGAGGGGCAAATCAGTTGTTTGTGAGGCAACCATCAAGGAGGAGGTTGTGAAGAAGGTACTTAAGACCACCGTACCAGCGCTTGTGGAGCTCAACATGCTTAAGAACCTTGCTGGGTCTGCTGTGGCTGGGGCCATGGGGGGGTTCAATGCTCATGCCAGCAACATCGTGACTGCCATCTTCATTGCCACTGGCCAAGATCCAGCACAGAATGTTGAGAGCTCGCACTGCATCACCATGATGGAGGCTGTGAACGATGGGAAGGATCTCCACATCTCTGTGACTATGCCATCCATTGAGGTAATTTTGATTTCCTTCAATCATTGACACATTTCATATCCTTAAGATGACACTCTAATGAATTTTACCTCATTTTAGCTTGGAAATGTTTTCCTTATAAAATGTGTTATCCTTTGGGTCTCACAAGATTTCTTTGGATCTCTTGTTTTTTCAGTGTTCACAAAAGCTGAATTTCGCTCTGCAGGAGAATTTAATTCCATCTATTTCATCGGTTAACTTATGTCGCCTAGTTTCTTCTAATTGTTGATCTCTCTCTCTCTCTCTCTCTCTCTCTCTATGTATGTATGTATATGTATCTAGGTTTCCAGAAGCTTTTTTATTTATGTTATCCCAAATGGTAAATTAAAAGATTAGATGAGTTGCTGATGGTACTAGTTTTCTGATGCTTTATGTATAGCAGATCATGAAGTTGTTCGTCATGAGGCAGCACAATATAGATGAAACCTAAAACTATGCAGTATCTGCTGCAATTTACTCTTGGCTGTCATTATTTTCTCATTATATCTCTTCCCCATATCAGCTAGTGTGCTCCAAAGCTAGCAGGTGTCAGGCTGAATTATCTGAGAGCACCATCTGCTTCTTCCCTTAGCCATGCAGAGCAACATAGATGTGTCAAATTTGGATTTCTCTACTTCGAGTCTAACAGTTATCCTATAAACCTAAACAAGATCTATATTAATTTATTAAGCTGAACCATGAAAGGACCACTATATGTGCCCAGAACTACCTGTCCTTTTATGATGGTTTCTCTGATATGGTCTTCAAATGACGAGTGCCTCCTGAGTCATAAGAAAACCAATAAAATTGATGTTTTGTTAATGTTTCCAACCTGCTTCATGTCCTATGGATGCTTAAAGATGTTATAAATTTTGTTTGCATGAAGGTGGGCACAATTGGAGGTGGGACCCAGCTGGCCTCTCAGGCAGCCTGTTTGGACCTGCTTGGTGTGAAGGGTGCGAGTAAGGAATCCCCAGGGGCCAATGCTAAGCTTCTGGCCTCCATTGTAGCTGGTGCGGTGCTGGCAGGAGAGCTTTCCCTCATGTCAGCTCTCGCAGCTGGGCAGCTTGTGAAGAGCCACATGAAGTATAACAGATCCAGCAAAGATATCTCCAATTCTGCCTCCTGATGGAAATCCTCGTGTATGATAATCATAGGAGAAATAAAATTCCCAAAACGAGGGATATTGGGAAAGCAGAGTAGCCAGCCTATCAGCAAGTCGGAAAGTAAAAACCCAGTTTGGTAATAGTGTTCCTTTCCTCTGTATGTGGGTATTACCCTTTTGTAACCTGTAAGACTTTGAGTGGCAGAGTTTCTTGGCAGCATATGAGATTGTCCTTGCAAGGCATCAGACTTGTCTGATTTTGATGCTCTTCTATTCGGATTCGGTATCCATGTGATTAATTTGTTCTGTTGGTGTTATCCATGGCAAGTCGACATCTGAATGCAGAAAAAATTTTGCTGTCGCTTTCTGTTGTATTCTGAATAGCCTTACAGGAATTTGTTGTGTTCCATGTGTTGTCTGGTGTTTTCTGATTCTTGGGTTTTAAATTAATTAATATTTTTATCATTGATATGTCATTTGTTACATTCTTTTGACTTCTTGGAACTCATACCTTGTAGAGAATGCTATGATACTATGTGGTAGGTAGATATTCTAATTTCACCATTCTTTATGAACTGTCACTTGGTTGGGAATTTTTTTTCAATGTTCTTAATTTCTAGTGATGAACAGATATTTGTTGCAGATGTCTTGTACATGTGGTGGTCGTGGTATAATGAATTGCATGATTACTAGTAAATGCAGCTGCTTTTGGCCTATCAACCAAGCGAGTGAAAGTGAAAGTATTCAATGAGAACCAAGAGTAAAGATTGTCATCCAAAATATAGTCAATTATGCTATTAGGTTCATTAATTGTTTTGAGTCTTGACAAAAAGAGTTCAAATGTAACCACAGCTGTTCTTTTGGATATAATTCATCATTGAGTTGCCACTAAATTCCATATTACCGCTATCGGTATGTTCTCGCACACATGTAACACTTGCATCGACATCATCCTTTTTTTTTTTTTTTTAGCACAAAGATCTAGTGGGGCTGACCGTCTCCCACGAGGACCCGGAGTGATGCAGGATTGTATTAATATTGAATTGGGACGGGTACCATCAGGTGGTTGATGTTATGCTTCGCTAAAGGAATTGCCTTGAAGGACATGCACCCAACCCTGTAATTATTAGGCCCAGAGGCTAAGGAATCCGGCGGTGGGTCCTTTCCATGTGCTGCAAAGCGCCGGTGCCTTCTTTTTATATAGAAAACCAGGTGCTTCGAACATAGTTCCGCCCACCACATGTGCTGCCCGATTGATGAGAGCTTTACCCCCACGTGCACCGATCGAACTTTTTGTGCTCATTTGGTTCGTGGAGAAATAAGAAAAAAAAATATGGCTAATAAAAAAAAATAATGAGATGTCTCTTATTTAGTTGAAGTTGTATTTTTAAGAAAATATGATTCTCATCTTTTATGGAAAAAAAAATTCATAAGAAATATTGGAAAGTTACTTTTTCATGAGAAACAAATCATTTTATTTTTATTTTTTTCCAAAAAAACCCTTCAACATCAAAAAAGTGTTAAAGACCTAATTTTTATTGAGAGTATAATAAAAATTATAAATAACTTTTTCAGAAAAATGGATGGTCAACCAAATATAAACACTCTAGAAATCTGTCACTTTTCCATTATTAACCAAACATGCCAAAAATACTTTTTCAACCATCATCTTCCTAGAAATTTGCTTCCCAAAAATCATATTCCTAGGAGGGAAAATGCTTTCCGCGAACCAAATGAGCTCTCTACGAAATCTTTGAAAATGCTTTCTATTGAGGCGGGTAGCTCGGCCTGCCGCCTTCTCTTTTCTTTTCTCTCTTTTTTTTCCCACAAACTTTGCTCGGTTCTTTGAACCACATCATTGAGATCGGAGAGCAGGTACTCATACTAAATTTTGATGCATTTCAGTAGCCTTATGTAGCTCTGAAGCAAAATGTGAAACAAAACGATGAAATTTTTAGAGTTTTAATTTTAAAAAATTATTTTTTATTTTTTAATCTTTACTTGTTTTAAATATTTTAAATTTTTTTTTTGAGACGCCTTCTTGAGAAAGTTGTGACTCTTCAGAAGAAGAAAATGTTGGCTTACGAAAAGATACGGTGTTTCCAAATCATTACGTATCTTAAGAACCATCGTGTCTCTTTGGTCAGACTTCTTTAGAATTAATCCTTATCCAATCCAATTTCTTTCTCTTTCTCACTAATACTCTGTCTCCTAAGAGTTTCTTCCACAGATGGAGTTCTTTCACTCTTCAACTTTATGTTTTCTATCTTAGCTTATTTTCTAGGCATCTGAAGGATTCAGTCGGATCAAACCTCCCTAACGACCGTGCTCATTAGAGGAGTATCAATAATCATAATAAAATAAAGATATATCAATATCTAGGTAAAATATAATCTATTAGAAATAAAATCAGAAGATTGAAAAGAGTTTGCCTGGATCGGGTCATATTCTATTTGCCACATATAGGAGAGAACCTACGATTTGGGAGACTAAGTAGACATACTTAAAATCTAAATCAATCTTATTGGTCAGCCATTGAAAGGATATTCTGATATGGTAAGGAAACCCTTGAACTTTCTCTCTATTTACACTAGATATCCTGAGGTGGTTGAGGGTTATAGTGATACAAATTGGATTATTGATTCTCTTGATCTTAAATCAACCATCGGATAGAGGATACCACATGTACTGAGGCAGAGTAGATTAACAATCTTATCTCAGAGCTACCTATAGTACCTAAGCCAGTTCCGGCCATATCAATCTATTGTGATAATAAGGTCCTAATATAATTGATAAATCAAAAGAGTACTAACAAAAAGATGAAGCAGCATATCCGAATTTGTCATAAATTTGTAAGACAACTCAAAAAGAGTAATGTCATTTTCTTAGAATGTCAAGTCTGAGAAAAATTTGGCAGATCATTTAACCAAGAGTTTGTCCAAGAGTGGAGTCCTAGAATCATTGAAGAGGATGGGGCTTAAGCCCACTATTTGATCACCAACTGTAACGACCCAGGATCTCACCCAAAATGGCTAGCCGAAAGGTATTATTTGAGTTCCTTGATCCTGTATAAGTACCCAAGATTTACCCAGCAAATAACCGATGTTGGACTAAACACACGCCTGCATAGGTCCTCACATACTCCCCCCGTTTAAGCTCTGACGTCCTCGTCAGGCTAAGGGTTCAAATCCATTCAAATCTAATAATAAGCACCATGATCAGTCCATGGTCAGCCCCAATGGATCCGTATTATAGTGTCCCATTATCCACATAGGTTATGAGCTGGGTCTGCTCTGATACCATTTGTAACAATCCAGAATCTCATCCAAAATGGCTAGCCAGAAGTTATTATTTGGGTTCCTTGATCATGTATAAGTTCTCAAGATCTACCCAGCAAATAATCGATGTGAGACTAAACACACGCCCGCACAGGTCCTCACATACTCCCCCCGTTCAAGCCCTGACGTCCTCATTAGGCTAAGGGTTCAAATCCATTCAAATCTAATCACAAATACCACGATCGGTCTGTGGTCAGCCCCAATGGATCCGTGCTGCAATGTCCCCTAGTTCACATAGGTTATGGGCCGGGTCCGCTCTGATACCATTTGTAACAACGCATGACCTCACCCAAAATAGCTAGCCGGAAGGTATTATTTGGGTTCCTTGATCCTGTATAAGTACCCAAGATCTGCCCAGCGAATAACCGATGTGGGACTAAACACATGCCCGCATGAATTCTCACACCAACAGTGGATACCCAATCTCTATGATTGGGTGTCCCCTGAAAGCGGTTCAATGTGGTAGAAACAAAACTGATTGAGTGATCGTGTTAAAGCACATTTTTTGGAGTATATCTCCTTTCATCCCTATGATAAGCGCTCTTATCAGTGACAAAAATATATATTGGAAAAGTTGAGTTATACTCTTAATAAGTCCAAGATAGAAAATTTATAGGGCATTAGGTCACCAATACCCTTGAAAGACTTACCTACGTGAGAAGTGTCGTACAGGCTGTGACTAAGGGTTTGAGCTAACCCTAGTAAACTTCTCATAAAAAATTAAAGTACTAAGCACAGGGCTTTTAAATGGCGTTGACCGCATAAAGACCCAATTGATCTGTACTGTGTATGTGATAAGTAGAAGTTTGAGTCAAAGGATCTAGTTCAAGGTCTAATCTACTATGGTTCCTTCAAATAGATACGATCAATACTAAGTGAGATTCAAGTTCTTGGGACACTTTACCCATTACATAGTATAAGTTGTCTAGATATTCTACTACATGATTTTCAAAAAAATTTAAATCTTTTGTGAGGGATTGTTGGAGTTTTAATTTTTTAAAAAATATTTTTTTCTTATCTTCTAACCTTTAGTTGTTTTAAATATTTTAAAATACTATTTTGTGAGATGTCTCTTTCAGAAGAGTTGTGACTCTTTAGAAAAGAATGTTGGCTTCCGAAAAAATATGGTGTTTTCGAAACATTACATATCTTTGAAATCATCACGTCTCTTCGATGTTCGGATAGACTCTATAAATAGACTCCTTCAGGATTAATCTTTATCTAATCCAATCTCTCTTTCTCACTGGCACTTTGTATCTCAAAAGTTTTTTTACTCTTCAACTTTCAACTTTCTATCTTTTCTTCTTTTCTTGGCATCTGAAGGAGTCGATTGGGTCAAGTCTCCGCAGTTCGTTAGAGGAGGATCGGGCCGAGCCGAGTTGTTGTATCTTGGGGATGAGACCGCCCTAAACCTGTATGTAGGGGACAAATCACGTTCTTAGGGCAGTGTATATCACACGCCTCAATCCAAACAAGCTCTTTTTAAACTTCTAATTTTATTTCTAATAGATTATTCCTTTATAATACTTCTATAAAATAAAGAAATAGCAATTTCTAAATAAAATATATTTTCAACAGATGAAATTTCAATAATTTTTAATACTTATGTAGAGTTCTAAAATTTCAATTTTGAATTTCATCTCTTATGTTAGATAAAAGTTGGGATCTCACACACACACACTCTCTCTACTCTTTCCACATTTGTATTTTTCTTTATTCTAATAAAATATAGGGTGGGTCCTTTCCTTTTTTTTAAAAAAAAAGTTACAATTAAAGCTAAGGGTATTTGGTGCATGCAACAACCTCATCACATGTAGCCATTAGATGTGCAGTTTGCGAGACAAGTTGGCTAGATTCGAGGACACGATGGGCCCATGCCGTGAGTCGTGCGTGTTGGTGCGTGAGCGGTGTTGGTACACTAACCGTTGCCTTGGAGTACAACAGTTTCTATAGCATTCTATGGTCATTCCAGGTAAGCGTAGGGCATGGGTCAGAAACCCGTGGCATATCCAACATTCAACTTTGAGCACCCACTCCTTAGAGAATCTTGCACCGCCTATATTTATAACTATTTTTTTCTTAATTCATGGGATTGTGGAGCTTAAGTATGTCCATCTTTCTTTTCTTTTCTCATTCTTTTTTTCTTTTTCTAGTTAATTTGGAAACATTTAGGTTTCAAATTGAAAATAAGGGAGGCGATGTGATGGGGACATCAAAGTTGTTGCGGGGGGGCCTTGAATTTAGTCCCACATCGGCTAGTAGCGGAAATGTTCTGTGCTTTAAATGGGGGATGTAAATCCTTTCCTCTCGAGGCGCCTTTTGAAGGGCAAAATCGTGAGGGCAGTGGTCTCCCCCCGTCTGCGCTGGACGCGCGGGCCGGAGCGCCCAAAGGGCAGTGGTCTCCCCCCGTCTGCGCTGGACGCGCGGGCCGGAGCACCCAAAGCGGACAATACCTCGGGAGGAACGCAGTCCTCTTTCTCTGCTAGCTTAATGTAGGCTATGCTGTTGCGCGAGGCTCCGGCCAAAGCGTCCGTCCCCGCAACAGGTGGCGCGCCAGGTAGGGGCGCCTCCTCCCACCGTTGACTACCCCTCAAGACTGCGGAGGCTCAAGAACCTTCCCGCTGGGGGGCTATGTTGCGGGGGGAGGGGGCCTTGAATTTAGTCCCACATCGGCTAGTAGCGGAAAGATTCTGTGCCTTAAATGGGAGATGGAAATCCTTTCCTCTCGAGGCGCCTTTTGAAGGGCAAAACCGTGAGGGCAGTGGTCTCCCCCCGTCTGCGCTGGACGCGCGGGCTGGAGCGCCCAAAGCAGACAATACCTCGGGAGGAACGCAGTCCTCTTTCTCTACTAGCTTATTGTGGGCTATGCTGTTGCGCGAGGCTCCGGCCAAAGCGTCCGTCCCCGCAACAAAAGTCATTCATTCAGATGATAGAGCCATCAGAGCCACTCATTTGCGTTCATACTAGATATTGACATCATTATGGCTATGAGATGATCTTGAGCCACCAGTTTGAGTCCGACTCTGGATTGGATCTATTCGAGTCTGCGTCATTTCTACTTTATTACATTATTTGTTGCTTTTGTTATTGTTTGAGTCGATTTGGTTAGTTGTTGAGTCAAGTGATTAAATCAATTGATTAATGTAAGATCTAATTATAAAGGTCCGATTTTGGATGTGATCAATTGGCTTAAAGGTCCAATGTTAGTAAGTATTTAATTGATGTGATGTAAGGTCCAATTTGTAAGGGCCTAAGTTTGGCATGTAGTCAATTGATTGACTTGGCGTAAGGCCTATATAAAGGCCACCCTTTTCATGAATTAGGAGATGATTGATTGAATGAAAATTAGCTTCTCTTTCTTCTTCTTCTTCCTTCTTCTATTCTCTTCTTCCTCCTCCTTCCCTCTTCTCCCTGAAGTTGTTCTGCATCACGATGCGACTCGATGCTTGAATTTGCTGCAATGTGTACAAATAAGAGATATGTTTAATGCCCTTCTATCGAGCAACATTCCAACCATGCATAAGCAATTGTGGTGACGACAGTGCGAGGGTGAAACCACTTGCACCATTAAACTAGCGCAGGATTGAATAACGCAATTGGGTAATTGCGTGGTGCAATTAATTCTGTATGACCAAAAATATTCTCCTATATCCCGTTTCGATTTTTACATTGCTAACAGAACTAGTCAATAGACTCAAATATGTGACAGTTGATGTGGCCTAGTCTTTATTATTATTATTATTTCATTGAAGGAAAATCACCAGAATCCTGAAAAAAGATTATGCATAAAAAATCTGAAACTCATGGAGGGGATGGAAGACTTGGTGTAATGCATGATTCCGCGAATTAAGTTTCTTAAACTGATCACCTAAGCATATACCTTTGAATATAGAAGCAAATCAGCCTTTTCCTGGCTAGTAACAACATATAGGGTTTGCGTTATATATAGCTAAAATGAAAGCAAGGCTTGTGCATGCCTCTCCATTTTTCGGATAAATGCCATTATTAGTGATGCCGGTATTAATATGAATGGTCATTATTAAAAATATTATTTATTATGTAACTTATATTAATGATGGTTTCAATATTGTCAATCATCATTAAAATTCGTTACTTAATATACAACAAAAATTTGGCCACTGGAGTTTTTTTATCTATTATAATTTATTACATTGTCATATTATATTTCAAAAATAATAAAATATTTAAAAAAACCATATTCTATGCATGGCATGGGTCAGTTTTAATAACATTGATATTAATGAAGAAGGCTTATGCAAGGAGGATAAGTTTATGCTGAGTTCTCCATTTGCCGTTTGAAACATTAGTATAAATGATAGATTTTTTTGCTCGACAACCATTAAAGTTTATTTAGCTATTAAATTTTCTATCTATTGCACTTTATTATATTGCTACATTGCATTTTAAAAATAGTTAAAAATGGAAAAGAATACATGTGCATTGTGTGGGTTATTGTTAGTGATTATGATATATGGAAATCCTATGCGGAGATGAGAAGATATCTAGGAAGATATTTTACACACCGCATACATACGGCTTCAAAGTGGGAGTCTCAAACCATGCCTTTGTACAATTAATTGCATGGTATTAAAATGGTGGTTCATAATACTTGCGATCATCCGAGTTGAATAAGAGACTTGAGGATCATGATTCTCCGCGATATAAACTACCATTTCAATAAAGGTCATACACTTAAAAGAATGACTTTTGTGGGCTGCGGACTAGGTAGCTTCACGGAGGCGCCTTATGAGTTGGAGAAGGAAAGTTGCCTAGAACGCAACAAGTAGCATTGATAGGGTGCATCTTTTGCAACATCAAAACGCAAAGACCCTCTTTTCCTTCTTGAGCCAACCAATCTCGGCTTCTCTGGCTCTTGGACGGTGTGGGTACACACGTTTGTTCCACAACATACCCAGACATAAGAAACTTATGCAACCAAAACCCATCTTTCTTTAATATGAGAGATTATATCTTACACCACGCGCACTGACTGGCGATGCGCCATGCCAATCACATCATCACATTTCTACGGGCTAATCACTAAAACGAGCGAATGATGAACGGAGCCTACAAGAATGACATAATGCAATTGTGTAACATATATAATTAGAAAAAGAAAGGGTGAGATCCTTCAATGTCATCCATGTTGTTTGTATGAATACTTGCATGTAAATGCACGCATATATGTACACACAAACCAATATTTTTCTTTATTTTGAAAGCAGAAGGTATTTCTTTAAGAAACTAAAAAATGCTTTTATAATACTTCATTTCTAGCTTTTTTTTTTTTTTTTTAAGCAGAAGCAATGCCAAACATGCAAGGCCATGATATACGGTAACGTGTGCGCTCTAACGTTCCTCCGTTATGCATCAAAAATACGTTTTGAGTGTATAAAAAAAAGCATGTAATCACTAATCTTTTTATCTAAATAACCTTATTTCACGATGTGGGCAGGGATCTCTGGTAGCCCCGGGGGGCTGGAAATGGCCGAGGTCAGACCACTTCAAGGCGGTGGCCAGGCCTTTGGGCCTGCCCTTCGTTGTGGAACGCCTCCCCATATGGCCTCCGACCTACAGGCCCACCTAAAGGCCCTAAATCAGTCCTCTGTCGGATGGTTGGTCGCCTTGGCGAATGGATTCTGCCCTTCTACTCATCTGTGAAACAAGTTCAATATTCATTCTGTTGATCAATCAGAAACCATAAAATTTATTACATTGTTGTGGTATTTTCTATCGCTAACTGCATCAAATTTTAACTACTTTAATCACAAATGGTTGATGTTATCATATAGAACAAAGTAGGATTTCCATGGTGGAATTACGTTATGACCTCGAGGAGCTATTGCTTGGTCCAACGGTAAAAGGCTTCCGTTGGTAAATTTAAGTCTTAAGTTAGCTACTTTGTGCAAAAAATAATACCAAAGATTAGATACGTGTTTGGTGTGCTCCTTTTAGTATCCTGGAATCATAACTGGATAATAAAAATAGTGTTATAACCCTAATATTTAGAGAGACTTCTGTGATCAGATAATGCAAAATTATATACCAAGGCAAAAGATGAGGGGGGAAAGGGTAAATTAGATAGAAACAATGCATGGAATGAAGCATCAGAACGTTCAGAGATCTAAAGACTAACATTGGCTGAAGGTGGTGGGAAATGGACTATAGTATTATTTTTTACCATATAACATGAATTGTTTTAAAATTTGAAAATAAAACTATGTTTTATTGATCCAAGGGGCTCCATGACTCTTGAGAGTTAATTCGAAACAAAATCAAAGGCTTGTGAAAAGAACTATTTTTAAATAGTAAAATTATATATTTTCATCGCAACAAAAAGAGAGTACAGGTACGTAATTTAGAAGAGGAAGGTAACTTTTCCCTCCTGGATCCATATGGAATGGGGACGGCGCATGCATGGATCTCCGATCAGGAAACCATTTCCAGGCTCCAAGGCTAGTCTGCCCTCTAAGGAACTTTTCAAACTTAGCGAGCTGAAGCCGATAATTTCGACATGAAACTAAGCAAACTAAGCTCATAACAACGCTACCTACTTCCCCAATTAAAAGATAGCATTTAGGTTCCCTCTAATTAATTGAAAGTGCAAGATAAATTAGTCCTTCACGAATCGTCCTTATTTTATTTCCATTTTTTTTTCCGGAGAGAAATATATAGAATCGTCCTTATTTTAATCCTTATTTTTTCTCTCCCGGAAAAAACTAAGTAAATGAGCACACACAAACGTTCGATCCTTGACAACCGGGAGACCCCAAGGGCTGTTTCTCTACGGCACGACACTTTGGCGAAGTTTAGCACTCCAAGTGGCAATAATTTATTGGTACCGAAACTTTAAAATTCAAATGCAAGTACACCAAATCACCGATCCATGTGGTCCGGTTTTTTCAGTGGCTGATGAAACAGGATCCCATACTTATCTGAGGTTAGATCAGCTGTCAGATGGCTAGCAGCAGACAGCTTTTTTTTGCAGATAAAACCCTAGCACTCTGTATATTTGCCATTCCTAAACATGGTATCCTAGAGGTTTTAGATTCGATCTTTAAATAGGGCATCTTCAAAATTTAGATTTAAATAATTATAGTACATACAAATTCCTTCAATTTATCTAAAAATAATTATCGTTTCTTTTTCTTGCTTAATTCCTTCATGAATCTAGATAGGTACATCAATTGACACACAACTTAATTTTCTCGTTAATTGACCGGCCGATAATACAATATTTCACTATTCATCTTCGCCTTAAGAATCTAAGTATTTGAAAAATCTACAAGTATAACAATTTAAAAAGTATTATTATGTAGCTATTTTTTCTCTGAAATTATATTGTGTAATTACAAATAAGATAAAATAAGAACTTGATAAAGATATTAAAAAACATATTATGAAGAAGAAGCCAATTCAGCTGACGGCCTTCTGTTTAGTGGAGATGTTCCATATTTGATTTGGGCTGCTCACATTCCCAACATTTATCTCAAAAAGAATAAGGAAGAGAGAAACATCAACTTTGTTCGTTTAATCGATCATGCATTTGGCTAAAGTTAGTTTGCTAAAGTTCTTGAAATGGGGAATTTTGTCCAATTAATGCGGTAGTAGAATGGATTGATGCAAGCACATGGTGTTCACCCTCGGAATGGGACATAATGCCGCTAGCACTCTACATTTATGATAAGCTAATGCCAACTTGATCTTACTTTAAGTCATAATAGGCCTTAAGAGAATGTCCAAGTTGTGTCAATTCTAAAGTGGGTGATTATTATATTTCTTAGAGTGGTCCCCTATTAAGCTTATTTAGTTTTGGTATCTTAAGGGAACAAATATTGGATATACTATAATTTTCAGAAAATCAATATTTTATTTATAGTTTTAATCTAAATTATCATCTAATAGAGTTTGCTTTACTAGTTTGAGATTATGATTATGAGGTACAACAAGAAAAAGGTAAAGTATATATGGGGAAAAATATTTTTAGAAGACTGGCTTTTATAGTGGCCTTTCTTTACATGTACATTTATCATGCAGTGGCAAGCTATTCTACAGCTATGTGGATGCACCTTTCTCCACTTCGGAGAAAGTTTTGAGTGGTGTTTTTAAACCATTTGACTCCAATGTTTCTAGTTGGTGGTGGTGCTTCCACTCTCACTGTTATTCTCAAAAGAAAAAAAAAGTTGTTTTTAAAGTATTTGACCTGATTGATTTTAGTCGGTGGTGCTCCCCCTCCCATTGTTATTTCTCAAAAGAAATAAAGAGCTCGACAAATTTAACTCTATGTTATGCTGACTTGTGCGGGTTAAAGATGTTTATAACGGAGTGAAGTTTGATTGGAAAGCTAGAGCTCAATAAATGGAAGCATTACTTGTGAAGCCAAAATATGATGTCTCATTTTTAATCAGGTTATGACTGTTAAAAAGGTGTTGATTTTTAGGAACTTTTCAACTGAAATATATGAAAATAAAGTGCATGTAGCTAGTCTTAATCCATATAAACAATCAGAGTGAATCAATCATTGATCTTTCAAACTCATGGACTTGGTTATGTTATGGAGCTCTTTTCTATTAATTAATGGGTTCTTCCTATCTTGCCTTGAAGTCATAATTGCCGGGGCAATGCTATCATCAAGCACCACTAATTAAAGGCTCGGTGTCGACTACTTTCATGTGAATGGATTTAAGCTTCGGATCAAAGATTAGCTACTGTTACTTTCACTGAAGCTTCCATGCACTTTTTCAAGAACAAGAACCTTGAGAGGCACCTTATAAACAAAAAAGTACATGTCAACGACGGTCAAATGGAGAGAGTTATTAAAGTATGCTTGAGTCTCCACTTAGCTAATGATAAACAAATTGATATTCAAACTTAATATGGCAGGGTTAGAGTTTTATCAGTTTACGTGACTGACAAATCATGAAAAACTAGCAGCCAAGCCCCGTTATGCTGCAGTTTTTTTAATAGATTTTAAAAAATAGAGAGGGAAACATTCGGCCGCTAGGTAACAGAATGAATATAAATATATATATATATATATATCCTGGAACACAAATGAAAAAAACAACGCAGCACTTCATGATCCCACTTTGATTGTCTCAGCTTGACCTTGAGTCCTGTATCAGCATTATACATTCTCCAATAATCATTCATCATTTCTTCATGATTTGTTGACCGGGCTGGAAGGAAAAAGGAAGAAAGTATTTAGAAACCGAGGGAAAGGCATGTTTGCGATATAGCATTCATGCATGCTAGATTACCTCATACGTATTTTTTTTTCCTGAAGGGAGCTCAATAATGTTTCTGCAATTAAAAAAAAGGAAAAAATGATAGTTGAGCAAGTTATAAAAAAACTGAATTCACGATAATTACTGCAATGGAAAATGGATATTTAGTATTAAAGATATATTACTTATCCGTAGGTAACACGTCTTTTTCTGGAGTTTCATCTTTGAAAAGTTTGGTACGAATATGTTTTTTCGGAGTTGAAACAATAGCTTTCTCGGGAGCTTAAGAAGAGGAAGGGCTAGCATAGAAAGTCTACCATGGATTAGGCATTTGCAGTTTTCCTTTCTAGAAAATTTTTGTCACTTTAAATCTACAAACCAAATGTAAATTGAAATATAGGGGAGATTGAGTATCTTCTCAACAATAGAAGGAAGGATGAATCTATCAGATCTTCTGTCAGTAGAAAGGTCAACTGCTGGTATGTCGATTAATTGTTGAACCAATTTACTAAATATTATGAAATTCATAATACCGATTTCATCCTCAATAGTTGCATTCAACTTGTAGCTCTAGAGAGGTTAATTTAGAAATATTATTTTAGTGTTGAATAGAAATGCAATTTTTTGAAAAAGAATTAAAGGAAAAGGTAGAAGCAACATAATTTTACCATGGTACGGGAGGTTGATCGTTTCTGCCGCATTAGTTATATCAGAAGCTATTCTCATAATTTTTTACAACAGTTTCTCAGTTATAATACACTTTATACCACCAATTATAGGAAGTGTTGATTGTCTTCACCCCCCAAAGAAAAAGATGTTTTTTTTTATTCTTCTATAAAAGTATAATACTCAGGTTGAATCTTAAAAAAAAAAAATCTATATTAAATTATGGTAAATATTTTATAGCCCAAGTGCAATAATATTTTTGGATTCATATTGTACCTAAAATTTGTTTGGATCCGGTTCCAATAAATTTTTGATTTCTTTACTATTAACTGCCGCTTCGTTCTGGGAATCAAAAGTCACCTGTACCTCCTGTGCCATAAATATAATCAAAGTGATTGGTGTTTCTAATCTATGCATTAATAGATGCACATATTTAAGCAACAATTTATAAGTTTTATATAGATTGAATATCTGCCAAAAGTATTTCATGGCAATCTGTTTTGATACTTGATAATTTCTTTAATCGGTGAATTCATGTAATATTTTGATAGACAGTTTTTTTCTTTACTTGATAGACAGTTTTTTTTTTTCTATGCACAAAAAAAATTATAGAAAAACTTTATTGCTCATTCAAGTTTATTAAACCATCGTATGCACCATTATTTATATTCTTTTGTATCTCTTGGATGTAACCTTTACGTTTTTTCAAAAACAATTATGTTCATTGTCGAGCTCTTATTTTACCTAAAGGCTTCTATCAAAAACAACTAGATTTTTCTCATTTTTTTTTATTCATGC
>JAOXJJ010000001.1:10130141-10150547 GCA_025769935.1 Phoenix roebelenii
TATATATACTTGAGCTCTTATCTTCATGCTTTCTTATTTTTTATTTTTTAAAGACAAAAGGGAAAGGTTTACCCTTGTTATAATTACTAAAGTTTAAATATTTATATTTGCAAAAGGTCTGAAGTATGACCAGATAATCTCTAGCTCATTAGAGGTAGCTTCGGCTCAAGTCATGATCCTGAAAAATTCCTTCACCGTTCGCGGAGCAGACGGTGGGATTGGCAGGTGGCATGGAAGGACACGTGTGATTTGCTACTTTTTTTTTGATCGGGTGTGTTGTGTTCTTCGTAGCACAGCAAATCCTCATCCCTGAGCACACGGAGCAAACCCCGCGCCGCGCGCGGGGATTCGGGCCAGACATGGTTGACCAACTACTTCCCCCTTGACGATCCTCCACGTATCTGACAGATGTACGCCTGCCATCAGAACGTTGACTTACGTATGGCCGTCTGATTTCAAGCTTGCATCAACAAAGGGAGCCGCTGCAACGGTTTTGGGTGTTTGCTGTGTACTGTGTACATGGGAGATAACGGCGGAACCATTAGCGGAGTAAGCAGTGGGTTTCATCCAATTATATATATATATATATACACACATACATACATACATGCATGCATACATACATATATATATATATATATGTTATATATATATACACATGTGTACGTACATGTTTGCTATTAATAACATGGATATTAATGATTTGGTTATTACTATAAATTATTACTTAATATGCAATAAATATTAATAATAATATTATTAATATGAGATAATTGTTAAAGTTTATTATTTAATATGCAATAGAAATGTAGTAATTGAAGTTTTCTATATGTTATATTTTGTTATATTATCATATTATATTACAAAAATAGTTGAAAAAAAATAAACTCGTGCATCGCATGGGGCTGATATTAATAATGTTAGTACTAATAAAAGGAGTTTATGTAGTGTTCTTCGTTCTAATTTTCGAGGACTATAATGAGGAGGACGTCAGATCTGATCACGATCTACTAAAGGGCAAGGGCAAGTAGCTCTATTTTGGTTCAAATCCAATTTGCTATATGGATATCGGCATTATTAATAAAATTAATTGCTTAATGTGCAATAGAAATTAGGTTATTGAAATCTTGTTATAATTTGTTATGTTGCTATTTTACTGCTTCTATTATAATGATGAACGATGCAAAAGCATATATTCAAAATGGACCGAGTCAAAGTTATAACATTATTGATGTATAAGTGATAGCAATAATTCCGCGGGAACGAATCTAGACAACGGTGCTCTGGATAATTTAGTAAAACAAAACGGCGGTTAGGATAAGCGCCGCCCTCCGAATCATGTGTCGGGAACCGTTCGTCTGGGATGTTTGATTGCTTCTTTTTTTTTTAACAATATCTGAAATGTTGGTGACAGAAACCATTCATTTGGGGGAGACTGATTTGAGGCATAGTAGCAGATAACGCTTGATAGCCACCTGTCACCGGGGGAAATTACAATATATTGCATCGATCCAATGATTTACACCAATCCTATCGTTCTATGAGGTACAGAGTTATTTTTCAGTATTGTAATTGGGATGGGTAGCATTTCTACGTGATTTTGGTCTATAGAAGAAGCATTCATTCTTATTTCAGGCTGCTCATATGTATCGAAAGATAAACAAAACTGTAGACTAAGTTGCCTCCTTCGCTGCTCACCGCTCAGAAAAGATGTTTTGGACATATTTTGTAGCCGTCCCCTCTTCTCAACCCTTACGCCATCTCCTTTTTTTCGACTCTACTGGTTATACTCATATTAGAGCAGTATGAGCAACTATTGTACTAAAAAGAAAAGAAAAAAAAAGTAAAAAAGAGAAAAGAAAAGAAAAGAAAAGAAAAGCTCAACTGGTGGTCATGAATCAGCTAAACTTAATAATTAGCATTTTCAAACGCATTTTAAACAAAATACTTGAAGACTAAACATTAGCAGTCAATCTTGGTCCAAATCTGAAATCTCTTTTCATATAACAAACAAAAACTCAGCAACCCAAGGCTTGCCTTGGCTTGTTATTGCTTTTTGGTTGGATTTTTAATACATCAGGTTGTCGTTAATCGTCCACAAGCATTACAAATATAATATTGGAAAACTTTGAAAGCTTTCATGGGAGTACAGCTGAAGACTCATGATAAGCCCTAATTAATGAAATTCAGTTGACATAGAGGAGGCTTCATTTTGCATGAGAACGAGAGGGAGACTTGCCGGTATTTATTTCCTAGATCTAGATTCTGTTAAGGATATGCACCATCCAAGAATTAAATCTAAAATCTTTGATTAAGAAGAAGAGGGAGTGACCACAAAGGCAACCCCTGATACAAAGGAAAATCATCTTGGCCTTCCTAATTATCAGCCTAACTAAAGTTGCCTTTAATAGATACCGAGGTTCTTACTGATTAATGTGGGTTACTAGAAACTTTAAGTAGCTTTTATTAATGTTTCTGCATAATTTTTATATATAATTCATTATAAAATTTAAAGAATATATAGTTTTTGAATATGTAGTTGTGCATAGGTCCTAGTAAAAGAGCCAACCAAATAAAATTGAGTAATCCTATTAAAATTACCATTTTGCTATATCTTGTGTCATGTGTGGTTTTGGTTTTAAAGACTTCTACTGTTGGAGTATGCAAGATTTAGGATTAGACAAGAGCGAAAAGCAAATCTTGTTGATAATAATAATAGTAGTACTACTAATAGTAATAGTAAAGATGACGATGATGATGGTTCTTTAAATTGTTATTTTATAATATCAAGAAGAGTAAATCTCTTACAAAGTTAAAATTGATGAAGCTTTCTTTTCCTTTGAGAAACAAGTTTAATGTTATATGAGTCTACAAGCAAGTAGATTGCATAAGGAGGAAGAAATACAATTGATTTGTATATTTATATTTTGAAAACAAGGAAGAAGTCATTCTCTTGTTGGATCAGTGGAAGAAAGATCGAGGAAAGGGAAGGAATGGAAGAATTAAATCAAGAGAGAGAGAGAGAGAGAGAGAGAGAGAGAGAGAAGAAGTGGAAGACTTAAATCAGAGGAGAACAGGTGTTCAATTAGAATGGGAATTTTAATGATGTGAGCAAATTGGGGGTGAAGTTCACGTTATAACAATGAGCACAATCTATGTGCAACAATGTTTTTGAAGGCTAAATATGATAATTATGTTTTCAGAATAGGTAGAAGTAAGAAATCCACAACATTCATTTTAACAAGTACAAAAATTCATGCCAACAACAACTAAGAAGATGACTAATCATACTCAATTTTTACAACATTCATTTTAATAAGGACAAAAATTCATGCCAACAACAACTATGAAGATGGATAATCATACTCAAATTTCACATATGAGCCTTAATTGGATGAATGTTTGGATAGTGTGGTATCGGTTTATTGGTTGATAACAATGCTTTCTAGATAGCATGTCACAATAATATAAAGATATTGCACAAACTTAATTAGTAAGTTGCAGTTGTGAACCCACTAAGCAATGAAACAATTGACTTTAGATTTTTATTCATTAGAAACTGTTCAAAAAAACAAACAAATAGTAGCTCATCTGTGGTGTGCTTCTCTTCAATATCTCTCTAAAATATTATCTAAGAATGAATCTGAAGGGATTTTTTTTCATCAAATTAAGGATGTATTATACTGGATTGCCTAAGCTCTCTTATTTTATAGAATAAACAAATCAGATTTGTTTTTATTATTTTGTGTTGTTTAACCATTTATTGAGAGTACCCATCACAATATAACCAAACATTTCATTATTTTATAAAATTTCAAAGATCTCGTCATCATCTCTAAATATACATATCCAATACTTAACTATATTTTTCTTATGCACATTCTTTGACACCCTAATCACCCCCTGCCATTTGTATTGTGAGAGTTAGTTGAAGCTGCCAACCACCTTGCTTTTTTAATTTAAACACACCTCATAGACTCCTTTTTATTATATAATATTTATAAAGAATTAGATTGAATCAATCAGATCAATAATTTATAAACACAGGTGTATACATAGGAGAGAGAAAGAGAGAGAATTTGATGGTTAAAAAAATTAAACGACTCCAAACAATGTGCAGATGGATGGCAAAAGGGCCATTTGTTAAATACTCTAGTGTAGAAATTAACTGAATTTAATCATTATTTTAATGGTTATAAACATTTTAAAAACTTTGACAAATAACAAAAAGTTGTATGCTCGATCGCATATGTTTTTTTTTTTGGTCCTTTTGCAGTATTGCGTCAGGTGGTCGAAATTAAAAATATCAAATCCACTGCCTTAAGCCAAGACCATTGCTTCAAAAACGCGGGGTGGCGAGAGTTCGTAGTTATCATGCCCACATAAAATAATAACACAAAGCTTCCGGCATGGGGTAGTTATCATGCCCCCATAAAATAATAACCCAAAGCTCCTCCATTATGTTATCTGTTCGGTACATTACTCACATGCAACCTCTCGAACATGGACAGAAATTTTATTTATATAACCTTACCCCTTATTTCTTTATTAGTGGTTGCAATTAAAATAATCTTCAGACTATGAAGCTGCTCCATACTTTATTGTTTCTTTTCTCTTCCCATGAGCCATAGCAACTACACCTGTGAACGCTTTCCACCGACTGTTTCTCTCTTCTCAGCTTCCAGGCCCCCCTCAGTCTCACCTCCCCCTGTTCAAAACTCCATTCCCAAACTTCAACTCTCTCTCTCTCTCTCTCTCTCTCTCGGAGAAGGATGGTAACAGAAAAGTTCTTATCACTTATTGCATGTGCCAACAGCCAAAGCGGAACTCCTTGTTTTGTGAAGTTTGTTCTATGCTTCTTGGCTGCGGCAGTTGAAAGATCTCCAAGTATAGGTAGTGCTTAATGGCGTTGCCTTCCATTGACTTGGTGAAAAGTGTGTTCTTTACCTATCTGAATTAATGTTCTGGTTTGAGGCCTCCTTCAGTGGGTCGTGGAGTACTTTTGGTCACAAGTCTCCGTTAATAAGGAGAAAGAAAAATGCTCCTTTGGTCCTGGTTCTTTCTTGTTATTTACCTATTCTACTAGCAGAGAGGAAAAACAGCAGTAGTGAAAGAGAGTAAAGGAAAGAGCTCCTCAAAATTCTAGCTTTTGGTTGTTAGATATTTATTAGTTGTTTTCAACCAGAATAGGGGACAAGAAGAAGCGGAGGAGAAGAAGATAAGCTGGCAAACAAGTGGTGGGAGAGAGTAGATGTGTCGGCGATGGCCGGAATGGATTCCGGCAGCGGCGGCGGCTCTCGCTACCTCCACCACCTCCTTCACCCACCGCAGCCGCAGCAACCGCCGCCGCCGCCACCCCACGACCAATCGGCGACCTCTAACCCCTTGCCGGAGAAAAACCCGACGGCCTCCCCCGACGAAGGTGCCAACAGAGACCAGCCCACCACCTCTGCCGGGCCGACCCGTCGCCCGCGCGGTCGGCCGCCGGGGTCGAAGAACAAGCCGAAGCCGCCGATAATAATCACGCGCAACAGCCCCAACGGCCTCCACTCGCACATGCTGGAGGTGGCCAGCGGCGCCGACGTGGTGGAGAGCGTGACGGAGTACGCGCGGCGGCGGGGAAGGGGGGTATGCGTGCTGAGCGGAGGCGGCGCGGTGGTGAACGTGTCGCTCCGACAGCCGGGGGCGGCTCCGCCTGGGAGCGTGGTGGCGACTCTGACGGGGCGGTTCGAGATCCTCTCGCTGACCGGGACGGTGCTGCCGCCGCCGGCGCCGCCGGGGGCGGGGGGGTTGACGGTATTCCTGGCCGGTGGGCAGGGGCAGGTGGTTGGGGGAAGCGTGGTGGGCCCGCTGGTGGCGGCGGGGCCGGTGATGCTGATGACCGCCACGTTCGCCAATGCCGTCTACGAGCGGCTGCCGCTGGAGGGGGAGGATGAGGCGGCAGCGGCAGCCGCGGCGCAGGCGCGGCAGACGTCGGCGTGTCAGTCTTCTCCGGTCACTGCGGGTGGCGATGAGGGTGGCGGAAGTGGTGGTGATGGCGGTGTTCCATTCTACAATTTGGGTGCAAGCATGGGGAATTATCACTTCCCGGGGGATGCTTATGTGTGGGGTGGAGGTGGGGTTAGGCCACCTTTTTTATCCTGAATTGATGCTTTACAATGGTGATAGGAGAAGGTGAACTCAAAGAAGAAGAAGAAGTGGAGTGCATGCTTTGGCGATGAGGTTGCTTGTGATGAAATGGCGATTTTGGGATCTTATGTATGGATTAGAACTATGCAGAGCAAGAAAGACACTTTATTTGCAGTCACTAGTAAGACATGAGGTTTGGAGTGATAGAGGAGTTGTTTTACTTGGCTTTGTCTGGAAGCGAGATGGTGTTTGAGATATGGTTATTGGGACCCTGATTTTTTAGGGTAGTTTTTGTCTGGTGTCAGTGAAAGAGGAATGAGGTAAAAAATTCTCATTGCGGGCTTTTATATTGAAGCTGGAGAAAATGGAGGGATGAGAATAGAAAGAAGGGAAGACGAGATGGGATTGCCAAGCTTCCAAGGTCAGGATTCAAGGTTCATGTTCAATTCACGTCAGGTTTTTTTTCTCTCTCATCCCTATCTTCTTCTTTACTCTACCGTATGTTCATATGATGGTTTCTGCAGATCTGATGTAGAAAATGTGCTATAGTTCTTGTTTATAAATGCTCCACTGTGTTGTATTATTCTCGATGTTGTATATCAAATGTTAAACAATCGACTTATCTCAGTCATGGCTGATAAAGGTTCGAAGGATGTAAGTACTTGCTCTCCCGATTTGATCTAAGTTAGCCAATATTCAGTGAATTCTGTGTAAGCTTTTTGCATGGGCTTATGCTATTTATGCTCGGTTCTTTGCGCTTTAATTTCTTGCTAGCCTATCCTTGAGGGAAGTACAAGTACTAGTTTTGGAGGTGGGCTGCCTCAAAAGCTGGCTGCTTTTTTTCTGCCCAAAGCATACTTGAATCTTTAATGAGGATGGTGGGAAGAGGAGCAAGTAACTGCAACTCCGACCTGTTTTGTCAACTTCCTGCTGACTGGCCAGGGGTTTACAACGGAGGGTTGGAGAGCAAAAGATAAATAAAAAAAAAGGAGCAGTTGTTTGTCATTTACTGAGCATGTCTTTTTTAAAAAAAAAACAGCCTATAAGATGGTAAGAGTAGGTTGAAAGATTCTCGGCATCTACTTTTATCTTTTTCCAAGTACATTTCTAGAAAGAAGGTTTCCATGTAGTCTCCTGAGAGCAGCTAAGCAGCAGTCCCACTTTTCCCATAAGCTTTGGGAATATGATGATTTGAACTTTGAAACATATAAGTCTTCTAAAAGTCTAATATATTACATTTATATGTATTCTCTCTCTCTCTCTCTCTCTCTCTCTCTGCGTGCGTGCGTGTGTGGCTGTGTTGTGATATTAATTAACTAATGTTTTAGACATCTTTTTATTTTTAAAAAGACTTGCTTCCGTAAGCGAGTTCTCTTCCTGCTACATCATTGTATTTTGTTTCAGGAGAGCCTCTTGGTAGGTCAGGTAGGAGTACTTAGTAGCTATACTTATATACGGATACTGACAAAGAGAGTTACAAGAAAACATCGTGGATAATTCTGCATGAAATTCCTGCATCTGATTGCAGGTCATGCATCTTCTATGTACTGGTAAACAGGAAAATTCCAGCAAAGTATCGAGTATTTTGGTGCTTATATCTTTCTTTTTCATCTCACTGTTTGGATATTTTCTATTGTTTCTGTTTGCTCTTGTTTTATTATCATTTCTATGTTCTCCGAATTGCCTTTTTTTTTTCTTCCTGAAATAGAGACAGAGCCACTACGTCTCCAACCCTGGGCCTCTCCCAAGTGCAGAGGGGTGCCAATTGAGTTAAGGCCTCGCATGCCATATTGCATTTTTTATGGTTCTTGTAACTTCTTGTCAATAAAATTGTTGGTTGGGATTATCCTCTTCTTATAGCAACAATTTAGTGATGATGGATTTTCTGTGGTAATTTAGTTTAGAATGTTCTTGGTTGGTGGACTTGACAAGGGGATAAAAGGCTTTCCCCCTATCTCCATGGTAAGAGGATTGTTTACTTGGTACTGTTATTTTTCTGTGGTAATTTTAAATATGTGGTCAAGGATATGGTGCCTCATTTTTTTATATTAAAAGAAAGATATACAAAAGTAGAATACGAAAAATTTCATTTAATTTGCCTGAAAACCAAACTGACTTATAGAGAAATTATCCTTCATTTATATATCTCTTTAGTCCATTCCTTATTTGCACTACCACATGCATTATGGGTATTCTCCATTCAGATCAAACATGTTCGGTCTAAAACTTGCATGAACTTTGGGAGTTCTGGTCAGCAAAAAGAGGCACTAACAGGATAGTTTGATTGCTTACTTCCTGGTAAGACACAAGAAAGTTGCAAATTAAGGAAGCTATTTAAATCAACTAAGCGAATGAAGAGAGTGACAGCTATATGAGGACGATTTAATACACTGACCACTGAGGAACTAAAATTATATTATTAAAAGAAGCATATATCATATAGGAAGACAATCAGTGAATTCGTTAGGATTACTTCAAGAGAAGGCATTGAATTATTCTCACTCAGATTTTTTCCTATGATGCTACTCTCAATCAGATTTTGATTAGGGAGTTCTATTAGTTCAGTCACTTCAGTGTAGAGGATTTTTTTAGTCTTTTTATTGAACTTCACTCACTGTGATTACATCTTGGTGTAAATTTCTGTAGTTGTTCATTCATATAAAGATAAGAGATATGCATCAAGTGCCATATTAATTTCCTTGCCTAAACTACCTGGCTGCTTTTCTGCCTTTTTGATGCCAAGACAGATCGCAGCGTTAGGTATTTTTCTGTAATGTTCTGTTTTTCCATTTTCATTTTTTTTCTTTTTCTCATGAGAAATAGAGTGGGAATGCCACCACTCAGGTCTAAATCTGAGAGCTCTCAATTGGTGATAGGGCAGACTGAAGTCCTCTTGGTGACTTGACTATAAATTCACAAAATGTTTAATTACTAGGGATTCTCACAAAGACAAACACATAAGTAAGTTACCACACGTAGCCATTATGTTCAGAAAGGCATTAATGAGATTTTATCCCTTTCATATAGTGCAGGTTTTGGGCTGCAGTGGTTACATAGCATGTGCAAATTGCTGCGAATTAGTATCTCTGTAATTTTGTGTCTAATACCATTCAGATCCTTTGTCATACATATTGATAAGAAAAGGGAAAAACAAGAGAAAGGATAAGATGAAATAGGAGACCTTGTAACAAGGAGACCTTATGAAATAGGAGACCTTAGAAACAAGGAGATACCTGCCTTTGATACAGTGGACATCTACCTCATTCTAAGAACTAGTTTGCACAGATAGTCCATGTCATTCTACATTTCATATATAGCATGCCAAGGACAATTTAGTGAATCTCAGCATCGTAATCCAATAAAAGTTTTTTTACATATGTTGCCAAAGAACTTACCGCTAAGTTCGTACTGCATGCTCACTTTTAGGTATGGCTGTATCTTCCATCTTTAGAGGCAATATTTCGTGAAAAAACTTCCAGAATCTCTGATCTGTGAATTAATAATTAGAAAAAAATTAATGCTGTTATTCCATTCCATCATGTCTCTCTCTACTCTTTTTATGGCTTGGTGGGCTTCTATAGAGCTTCCATCGGATGAGGCTGCAAAGCTCATAGCTCATTCAACTTTGACAACATATGAGTTTGTTTAACAAAACATTGTTGAAGTAGTCAATTTTGTTTTCTGTAGCAAATGGACCTCTTAATTTAGGTTTGGATAAAGGTAGCAGTCCAATCTTACTTTCTTGCATTTCTTTCTTCTGTGTGAAAGCTGACACTCAACTTTCAGGTTGAGGTATCTAATGGATAATGTCACTGATTGGAAGCAATATTTGATAGTTCTGAGTGTAAAATCCTCTTTACGTTAGAAAAAATTCTGAATTCACCAGCAATAAAAAAACACAAGGGAGAAAAAAAAGGAACCATGTGGAAGCATAATAAAATGAAGCACGCATTGATATGAAACATGTACTCATCTTCCCACGGTTACTCAGATTACTGGATTTTTTTGTTCTAAAAAGATTAGAATCTGGTCATTGGTGCATGAACCTCAGGTACTTGCAATTCAGATATTCTTAGCTTTAAACATTAGATCAACTCAGTTAAATTCGTAGTGAGAATGTATGGATGAAAAGTAATTAACCAGGTTTGCTCACTCAAGCCTTCTTTACCTTCTGCTTTACCTTTCTTAGCTCTTTTTATTTTCAGTCTACCCTACTTGGCCACTCGCTCATCATTTAAACAATTTATTCGTTTCAAAAATTTATGCCCAATACAGTAGAATGTAACTTTTCTTCTGGGTTCGGTAAGAAGCCAGTCTGATATTTCTCTTCCAACTTTCTGTTCCCAATACTTTACTGGCAGATCTCCATTTCATTCACCATACTTAATGCACATGTAGGAGGAATCGGCATCCTTTCATCCTTCTATGCAATAGTTTAAAGTTCAGAAAAAGTTATTTGTTTGGAAAAATCTCTTTTGTGAATCTTGATTCAGCCAACCTGAATCAAGAATCCAACTTGATTCACTTAAATCCCCTGAGCAAGGAAGTTCAACCTACAAGCCAGCCAATGCACAAAGGTAACGGGTGACTATGCTGTTATCCATTGACTGGTCCTCAAAAGGCAATATGTCAGTTATCTTTGGCATGCAATGAAGTTGAGCAGGCAGAAGGGATAATGGGAACCAAACTTAATAGAAAGAAATAGAAATGTTAGGGTTACTCTGAAAACGTCATCATGAAATTCTTATGAGAGGCATGTCATGGAAGCTGAGTGTGTGAGCTACGGTGAAAACTCTTATGTGGTGATCAGAGCAGGATTTTTCCAAGCTACAGGAAGCTTAGAGGTTCAGTATTTGGTAAAAATTCAATATAATGTGCATCAGTGTATCAAATTAACTACATGATCTGGCACTGTGGTGCATTTGATGGAGATGGCTATTCAAAACTGTTTCTTGTCTCATACTTATCATAAGAGGAACTTTCGTTTCATTTTTACTATAATTCTGTTAAGTTACTACAGGTTGATGAATACCCAAAGCGTGAAAATTATAATTATGCCTTGCCCTTTGTCTAGTTGAGGAAAACTCAGATGAACAATAAATTGGTCACGTTTTCCAAATGAGTTCGAGTCATCAAATCAAATGTATTCCATAAACAAACTCATGTATGGATAATAAATGAGAGATAGCTTCTTCATGGCTCTGTTAGAACATTAATTACACATGAAATAAGTATCATTTCTGAAAAAAAAAGGCAGGGCCTCAGTGATCTTTAAATTTAACAAAGAGTAAGGCTACTTTCCATTAACAAGTCTGGGGTTTTAAGGGCCAGCTTATGGGCCAGGCGTCTCTCTCTGACCTGATAACTAGTATCGTCTCCCTGCCCAGCTTTTTTTTTTCCGATGGAAAATGGAGGAAGCATGAAGCTTCTCCCAGCATTCATTAAAGAATGAAATGCATGATTACAAGACACAGAGCCAAAAGTTTGCACTGTTTAAAAGATTCAGAAGCAGGTTATCAAGATGAGATTAACATGAAACACAGCCCACGAAGACAGGGAATTAAAACTCCTGATCACCGAAGGAAACATCAGGAAGGTTGATTCAGAAACTGTGAGGACGGGTATTTGTTTAGCCCAAAATCAGTTAATGTCGAGAAGATCTTAGGCACTTATATAATACTAAGGAACTCAAAAATTATCTTCTAGCTAGCCATTTTGGATTAGGTCCTAGGTTGTGGCAGAAGGGCAAATTTGGTCAAAAACAGCTTGGTGTGACTCTCGCTGGTACTTCCTGAACAGTATCCTCCCCAAAGAACGGATTGAATGGCCTTGTGCAGAACCGAGTTAATGGAAGAATTTCTATGAGAAAGATTGTGTTATCTCTCTCTCTCAAACCACATGTGCCAGATGAAAGCCATAGCTAATTGTGTCCCAGCCCTTTCTCAACGATCTTTTTAACTTTCTTCCTTCTCTCCATGTCGTCCCCAGTTCCTTACAATCTTTTGGCCATCTCTTGATGCTCATTTGTGTTTTAAGAACAAGCCATATGGTTGTATCTAAACCGAACAAAGAACAAGGATATCGAGAAGCTGATGAGTCGCTGATCAGGTGACTCCGGGGGAAAGCGGGCAAATCATTGTGACCATGGTGGCTATGCTTGGTTGGGAAATACACTTCACCAAATGTATTTGAGATGCTGTTATTGGGATTTTTTGTTTCTTCGTAAATATCCAAAGATCTGCGTTAGCATGCAGCCGATATGATACTAAAAACACGTCTCTCTCTTTTTTTTTCTTTCTAAGATGTATGCATCATACATAATGGATACGGATACGACCAAGAAAATTAAAAGATAATAAATCCCAAAGTGCACCAGATAGGTCCCGCTTCCTCACCTAGAGTATCTTTAGAGTGGTTGGCCATATACGAAGCATTGCCCCGTTGGCCTCTCTATATACATACTGTGCCTTCAAGACCATCCTGCCATGAATCATAATCTGAATGTACTGAAGAAGTGGATGGTAGTCGCCAACCCCACCGGCGCACTGCTGGATCCAGTCAATGACAGTCGCCAAGCCGTCTTCGAGCAGAACTGCTGTAGTCTACAAAGCTTGCCGAGCATAACTTGCGCTATCCCATTTGATCGCAACCGTTTCATCTCTTTGACGAGCCAAATGCGCGGGCAATGTCGTGGAAATCCCAATTCCCATTGCCTCCATCGCTGCTCCGAACGACCCTTAAAGCAAGCGCATTATTTCCGCCAACTCAATTCGTCGGAAGGCAAGGGAAATAAATAGTCAGAACGAGCAGGTGGATGATGCAGCGTCAAGCCACGGGTCCAAACTCGAAAGCTCCCCTTAGGTAGGTACAAGCTGCAATATGGCTGCCGGTTCTGGTGAGGGCAAACCAGGGGCGGATACTGCCAGTGTTGTGGGCTCCAAATCCCTGTCCTTGAGGCGTCCTCTACGGCTCATCACTGAGGTGAAGAGTATGCAAAGCTCCAGTGAGAGTGCAATACAGATATTATCATGCTGAGTATATCTTGAGTTTACGAGTTTTGGAGACGCATAAAGATTTTTTTTTATCCAAAGCGGAGCTAAGTCTTGAGCTCCACTTCTCTACAAGTCAGACTAATCTGTTCATTGTTCGACACCATTTTGAGTCTAAATCAACTTCCTCTATGATCTAGAAAGATCACTAAATTTGATGTAGGCTATTCTAGTTACTACGAGCAGGGTTGAATAGGATACAAGAGCGAGATCCATCATATTGAGATGCCGAGTTTAAATCAAATTTTTGAAGTCCACAATTTGGTCATACGGAGTCCGATTAAGATAATTTTTTTTCAAAAAAGATTAGGTAACTTTTTGAAATTTTACACAAAGTTGGGTATCTCTGTTGGTTCTACCTCAATAAATGATGAAATGAAAAGATATCTTACACAACCAAAGAAGAAGATTGTCCAACTCACTAAAGATCGTATCTCGATTTTCCAACTAGAAGAAACGATTGTCTAAATCTTGTATTAAAGTTGTCTTTGGTGTCTAGAGATGATTTAATATCTAGAAAAGCAAAGCCATTGGAAGATGATTATTCATTAAGAGGAAAGTCACAAAACACAGACACATAATGATTGAGTCTTTTTGGATTGGTTAAAAGGGTCAGCTCATGAGCAAAGCTAAATGATTCAGCCATGAGATGTTTCCCGAACTTCAACTCTAATTAGCAAGAGTTAAAGCTAAAATCTTATGTAGGATGATCATCAGACTCAATGTAGACCACTATAGCCGATTTGAGTAGGGCTAGATAGAATCTGGAAGCGAGATCTACCTTACACGAGCCAAACTAAAAATTCAGAAGTTATAACTTAGCCATACGATGCCTGTTTAAAATAATCTTTTTTTAGAAAAATCAGGCAACTTTTCAAAATTTATAACTTAGTACTAACCCTCTAAGGATTTAAAATAGGCCGAAATTTGATTGTTTGGGCCCCAAAATTGGTCAGTCAAAACAAAAGTTTTCTTTTCAGAAAAGATTTTGATCGAGCGTATCTACAATCCATAAAGAATTAGACAAAAAAATAGAAAACAAAGTTAATGTAAAAGATGAGATCTATTTTCTATAAAATTTTATTTTTTTATATTTATTTCTACTATTTATGTTTATTTTTGGAGATCTAGCTTTATTCAAATTAAGAGAGGAATCCAATCTAAATTGTAAAAAAAAAGGATCTTACTATTATTATAAATAGAGGCTATATAGCTCAATTTATGAGGTATGGATCATTAATAAAAGAAAAGAGAATGTAAACTCTATTTTTGTATTTTTTTGAGCCTTTATTAAAACTGAAGAAGTTTCATGGTACACAGAGAGGGCCATCTCTATGGAACATTGATAGATTTTCAAAAGAAAAAAAGATTATTACTTTTTAATATAAAATACTTGAAGGTCCAAAATGGCTCGTCTACTATTTCGACGCATAGTTGAAATATATATACAATACAAATGAAAACCCATGATTCGTGCAGAATCCAAGGGTCAAAACTGATAAAAAAAATTACGAACAACTAAATTTTATCATATGTTTTTTACTATTTTGGACTTTTTTATATTTTTTATGTACTAATGAATTCGGACAGATCTTTATTTTAAAAAAAAATCTCGATGCCTTCGACTTTTTTTTTTATTTTCTCTAATATTTAATTTATTGTTTAAATTTTGGTGTAGGTTCTAAACAATGTAATCTAGTCCAATTTTATGAGCTATTTTAATACATAAGTCACTTGCATGCATTGTTGGTTTTACCGGTTAATTTGACAAATTTCAGTAGAAAATGTGCATGTCTGTGTGTGTGGGCCTTCACCACGTCGTTAATGGCTAATTTTGCTTTAACTTTCTCCTAATTTTTTGGGGGAAAAATATTAAGTCTTTAAGAGATTTGAAATATCTGAAGAGTGTTTCTCAAAACAAAAAAGAAAAGAAAAAATCTTGAGAGCATTGGAGAACTACAAATGTGACTAGTTATTGTTTAAGATGAAGGTGATGGGGGCGCACAAATGTTTACTAGTTTATTTGCTGTCGCATGACATTTCATTTCCTAATGAGCTATAAATCTTTTTATTTTGTTGGTACATGCATGAAGACAAACGTTGTGCGAGGAGAATATGATAGAACTTAGTACATGGCCAGAAAGATGACTCAGGCTTTCCATTCAATCTGCGGACCCATAAACCAATTAATATGCCACCTCTAAAAGCGTTTACTCAGGGGGACGAGCACCTTAAAATGAACAAATTAAAGGCATAAACCTATTAGTTGGCACGAAGTTCTTTGCCGCTTGGGTTACTGAATTGCAGAATAAGAGGAGCAAGGAATATCCCTTGCACCGTTACAGGAATAGATCTATTTTGTGGAATAGACATATTTTCGTATTAGGTTGAGGAATAAGTATGAGAAATAAGTAAAGAAAATACATGGCATGTAATGCATATTAAACTTTGTGATAGTTTAGATCAAAATTCACCGTTTTGGTATTTGACCACATACTGGTACCAATATGGGGTCCAACTGGTATCTGATTCGGTATCAATTACCGAATCAGATGTACTGGTACTATCCTATCAGATATACTGGTATCTGATTCGACGTACCGAATGTCGGTATGCCTTCTATACCACGTATCGATTCAGTACTGATATAATATGGTATAGTCAGTTTATATTAGTGTCCACCAGTAGGGTAAACTTTAATTTAGAATTTATCACAAAAATCAAATTGCTCTTACTTTTTTGATTACTGATAAAGAGGATAAAAATAAAATAGTAATTAAAAGAAATGAGGACAAGTCTACCATATGATGTAAATCTATTTCACTATTTTTGACGGAATAGATTCCAAACTTTATTTATACTACATCCAAATTGATGACTGCGAATTAAAAGCTAATCCACCTTAAAGGGGGCAGGTTGAAACATTATGGATGCAAACCGAATTAATATGATGTAGACTGACAGGACAATAGCTATTAACCTAGCACGGAGAAGAGTTTAAAAATAGTTGGGTAGTTGGCTAGTAATGTTGCCTACAAAGGCACAAGGAGTAGGATAATTGGACATATCTTGCTGCCACCCTTACCACTACCCAAAATATAAAAGGTGTGGCACAACCATTCAGAGTATAGAAGTGATGGAGGAAGATAACTACTATGCATGACAATAGTAGCCTACATGATGCAAATAGTATCAATAATTAAATAATGATATCTATCTTAGCAACTAATGAGAGAGACTTATAAATATCAAATTATAATTTTGAGAAAAGATTTTTTTTCGCCGGTCCATGAAACTAGTTTATCTTTTAGTTACTATCCATTGTAGCCCGTTACTATTTGATTTGTCATCCTTTTCATCAGCCAATAAGTTTTTTTTTTTGGCATATTTGGACGAGATAAAAAAAGCAAGCACTTGCAAAAGAAGGATTCACCTTCCTTCACGAACACAGCGTTGGTTCACCCACTCCACGTATCTCAAGGCACAGTACTGAATTAAGGTGAATCCTTCTTCCAAGCGGAAAATACAACCCAGTCCGCAGCCATATTGGGGGATATCCCCCGCCACTATATGAGACCCGCCTTTTGATGTTCGACAAGAATTTGCAGGATATCGCCCTGCTTATTTCACGAGCAAACACCATCCGTGAATTTGGCAGCAGTCTCCTAATTAATGGGGATTCTGCATTTTATTGATTGTGAAATGGTTCGGTAGAATTTCGAACAGCTTTGCTACTGGCGCGGTTTATGATGCAATCGAATTAACGTTTCAAATAGATCGTCAGGCTCTAATGCAGTGTTATTTGGCACAAATTAAGTGACGTGGTTACGCATAGTTTCCTAGTGGATTAAGAGATATACAAGCTCATCACCGTAGTGCCTGGCTGCTCTTAACCAGAATATTTTTCCAACAAGACTTTGGTTGGAACAGGGCTAAGATTCCACCAGAATAGCCCAAGTTCGAAACACGCGGGCATCGATTAAATACGGGGACCGGATGTCTCCCGCATGGGGCGAGGTCTTCCTCTCCCCCTCTTTTCTTTTTTTTAGCAAAAAAAAAGAAGAAAAAAACAAGACTCAGCTATCCAAAATTAAATATTTAGCCATTAAAACCTTAAATACCATAACGCGTTATTATTATGACATACTTTATACTGGACATTTTGTGGGCTGATCAGAAAATTTATGCGAAGAAATGAATGTTTTCTGACTCCGGGTATCCACGAAGCACTCCCCTGCAAAATTATAAGGAGTCATTCCACTTCAGTATTTTCCCGCATGAGCTACTTCGATCTTATACTTGGTCCTGAAGTTCCCAATACTTCCGAGTTCCGATAGGCACTTTGTAAATAGTAAATATCTTTGTCGCGAGTAGTAAGAAAAGCCGTATACGGATATTCTCATGCCATGCCATGTTTTCAATCTCCCATTAATATGAAGGCCTGGAAGGTGAAAAAAATGATTAGAAAATTGTCGCATTGGTTCTCGACTTACTGTCATCCTCCACGACAAACCCAGAAGAAGAGAAGTTTTCAGCAAACAACATGTAGATCACAACAACTAATTACCAAGACCATCCCAATTCACATTTATATCTCACCTGATAAGCATATTAGCAAGGTCGGAGTTGGTGGTGTTCAAAACAGATCGGATTCATGATTTTAGGAAGCTTACAGTCAAGGAAGAGAAGAAGAAACGGACAAAAGGCCACCAGTATACTCAAACTGCAAGTATTCCTCTCTGACTGCCATTGTTAACAATGGGAATCTCCTCTCTTTTGGGGGCTGAACTATCATCTACTGATGTAGATGATTTCTTGATGAACTCCAAACAATCTGCTATTGCTTCTGCATTGAAGGATTGTAGATTGTAATCTAGTTGGTTTGCTTGACATACCTCATGAGTTCTTCCGCTACAGGTTCTGCCACTCTGCCGTCTGCTGCTTCTCCTTCCACCTCTCTTCATCGTTTCCAAATGACGAAAGAAGAAACCAAGGAATCTGAAGAGCCTGACTCGAAGCCGGACAATATATGATCGATAAGAATGAAGCCGGAAGCCTCTCGTCGGGCGCCATCCCCGACCTAACCTGGTGCAACTCATCTGGCAATGGCTTAAGGGAGCTTCAACCATGCTGTGGTCTTCTTTATAGTCAGACAACCGAGGGGTCACCATTTAAAACCCTGGTGGGGTCATTTGAAAGCTAGGTCGAATGGACCTTGAAAATGGTAGGTTTGAAACCGCCTTCTGAAATAAAGAGGAGAGATTGTGATTTCGAGACAATGACATAATTACTACAATATTGAAAGTTTGGTCACAAAGTTACGGATTTAGGTGAAGGCCACAACTAAGAAAGCCTACCCCCTTCTGAAAAATACACTCTTGAGGTCAAAATGTTCTGTGATCCGAGTTCTAGTTTTAGTACCTTTGCTGTATAACTTGTACGGCACCTTCTACTAAGCTACGTTCAGATCTGTGCTGCAACAAAATAGATGCCATTCCTTTGTATTGTAAGTTTGTAACAACGAAGGAATCTGTAATGTAAGATTCTCTGTCGTCTAGGGTTGTCCATCAACTTCTTCCATCCCTCCATCTAGAACATGTTTGAATTGGTTGGGAGGAGTTAGAATCTGAAATGAGAATGGAAATAAGTGACTCCCACTCTAGCTGCTTCGTTGGAAAGAGTCTCATTCTCATTCCGATCCAAGAAGGAATGGAAATGCTCCAATCCCCTCAAAACTCAATCCCTACTGTTCCCTTAAATATAAATTACATTTCGATTCTGATTCCGGTAGCAAACCAAACATGTCATTAATCCTGATATGCGAACGAATACATATGCTCAGTCCTTCCATGGGATACAAGCATCAACTATAGTCACCTCTCCGTCACAAAGGCTCAGGTCGAAGGTTTTGAGATTGTCTCTTGGTAATTCAACCCATTTTACCTCCTGCTCCAAACACTTCCCAAAACCTTTAGCATCAACTCTGATTGTATAGTAACAGCTCACCTGCCATAGCTCCTCTTGTTCTACCATGCTTGAGAAACCAATAAATGCCATAGAGAAATTTCTACAAATCGTATGTCATTGATGCATCTGAGTTATTTGGTAGATTCCTAGCAGCCATCACGGTCCACACGCAACAAAACATGGAGGCAGTTGGTGGGGTCCTGATGCAAATGATCACCCAACAGCAATTAGGGTGAACTGTCCTTCACCGTTAGCAGCACGTTACTCTTGCCTGCTTGCTGCAGTGAAGCAACTTTCAAGTTTCAATCTGCTTGCCTCCTCCCAGGAACCTCAAGGCTTGTTATTGCCTTTCAGTTGGTTACGGTGGGGTCCTTATTTGCAGCCTGTTAAAATGACAGCAACCATCACACACTCTACGTGGCAGACACATTAATGCTGACAGTTTTGACGCTGTTCTCTGTGCTCCAAGTGTGGGTCACCTTGTGATGATGTAGCACTACAACTTGGAAGAGTCAAAAACCATGAGCCCGTCGCAATTCTATGGAGATTCTGATCTTTATAATCATAACTTGGAGAAGTTGAAACTTTCATCTGCTAACTAAATGGCAACCACCTGCCTTTGTTAATGAGAGACCTTCATGTATTGGAGGCAACATCTTCTCAAGTTTCATTTGTTTTCACCATCTATTGACTGTGCTCCTGAAAGTGCTTATTCCAATCTTCCATCCTCTGTTCTTGCCAATACCGGATGATTGTATACTATTTTCCTTCTCGAATAGTCATGTCTCGTTCCCCCTAACTACAAATAATTCAAAATTCTATTAGTACTGTCATCAGAGGATAATCTGAAACACTGAAGAATTGGTAGTTGCTCTGTCTTTGGGCAATTTTTCTTGGCATGTCCCTGATTGAGCACAGTACATGAGGATAGATTCTTCAATCTTGCAGGATCATAAGTACACTTCTAATTGGAATGGAACAAGGGAAAGTTAGTTGGAACCACAAGAGTGATTTCACTGACCATGCTCATAAGACAGCTCGACAAACTATCTGAGATCCGTTCAGTAGTAAGGCCGTAAGAGAACTGAGAGTAGAGATTAATTAATTAATAGTAGTAGTAGTACTTGTTGCGAGATGAAAGCACTCACCCTTGATCGTATTATTCCCTTTCCTGGATCCAAACCGCGGAAAGACGAATCGAGAAGAAGAAGTAGTAGAGAATAAAATCAAACAATCACAAAGACAATAATTTTACGTGGTT